>NW_012194164.1:322273-354040 GCF_000504015.1 Erythranthe guttata | reverse complement strand
CCCTGTTCGAGTCGGGACAATTGGGGCCAACCCCATCTCTCTCTCTCTCTCTCACTCTCATACACAGTGTATGAGAGATCAGAAAGAGAGGTAGAGAGAGAGAGAGAGATGGGGTATGGGAGAGTTGATGTTGGGGTCTTCTCCAACACAAAAGAGGGTATTTGTTTGAGGAGACAAAAGGTAGTGTTTCTGTTTGCATCCAACTCTACTTATATAACCCCCCACAATATATACATACACTCTTTCTTCTCTCTCTCTCTCTCTCTCTCTCTCTCTACATATATATATAAGAAGAAGAAGAAGAAGAAGAAGAAGAAGAAGAAGAAGAAAGAACTCAATATATATATATTAATTATGGAAGGATTAGAAGAAGGGCTGCCACGATCGAAATTCAAGAGAATATGTGTATTCTGTGGCAGCAGAACTGGCTACAGATCTTCTTTCTCTGATGCCGCTCTCCAGCTTGGCAAACAACTGGTAATATTATTATATTAAACGTTTTATTTTTCACACACCAGCACGGGTGTGTGTGTGTAAATGTACGTATAGCATGATATATTATAACAAATGAACATTAATTAATTAATTAATTAATAGCCATTTTTGCAGGTTGACAGAAAGATTGATCTTGTTTATGGTGGTGGCAGTGTAGGTTTGATGGGCTTGGTCTCTCAAACTGTCTTTCTTGGCGGTTGCCATGTTTTAGGGTATCTCTTTTTTATATATATATATCTCTTTTATATATATATGTAAAAATAGGGCAAATTACGGTCAAACCCTGAGTTATGGTCAAATTACGAAAACCCCATCCTGTTTGGATAATTATAGTCACCCCTCAACTATGTATTATCTGACCCCTTCAGAGGTAAATTTAGGACGTTAATTCGGTAAAATAGAAACAAGATTTCGGTACGCCAACATTTCATACCGTTTACCGAACTAAATATACGATTTGGTTCGGTAAATAGCCGAATTACTTGTATTTTATGTAAAAATATATAAAAGGATGGGGTGATTGTAATTACCCAAACGAGATGGGTTTTTTCGTAATTTAGCCATACCTCAGGAAGGTGACCGTAATTTGCCCATAATAATATATACCTTTTCACTTGAGATATTTTAATGATTTAATTATGTATTTATTTTATTTGTAGAGTAATTCCAAAAGCTCTATTGGCAGAAGAGGTACATAATAATTAAGCACTATGGTACAAATTGTTTGTAATTGAAGTGGATTAGGTCTGAAATTAATTTAAATAGTTTTTTTTTTTTGTTTTTTAATTTATTGCAGATATCTGGAAAAAGTGTTGGAGAAGTAAGAATTGTGGCTGATATGCACCAAAGAAAAGCTGAAATGGCCAGAAATTCTGATGCATTCATTGCACTTCCTGGTGCGTGTTTCTGTGTGTAAACATATATATATATACATATAATATATAAATCTTAATATTTATTAAATGAAGCAAAAAAATAATAAATATAATTTTTTTTATATATGTTTAGGTGGTTATGGAACTATGGAAGAAGTGTTAGAGATCATTGCTTGGGCTCAGTTGGGAATTCATGATAAACCAGTATAATTTATTTAACTATTTTATTTTGTGTATATATATATATATATATATATAAAATAATAATTTGTAGAATATATATTTAATTTAAATAAATAATAAATTAATTAAAAAAACAGGTGGGGGTGCTAAATGTAGATGGATATTACAATAGCTTGATTGAATTGTTTGAGAAAGGAGTTGAAGAAGGTTTCATTGATGACTCAGCCAGGCATATTCTTGTCCTGGCTGACTCACCTGCCGAGTTGATCAACAAAATGGAGGTTTATTTAATTTTTTTTTTTATTTTTTAATTTTTTTATTTAATTATGTAAGGTTACAATCGAACGTCTTTGAAAAATCGTCTATCCGTACGTACTTACATATATAAATTCATGAAGAAAAAAAAATACTTGTCTACGTCGAGTCGAGTAGAGTGTTTCAATACTAAAAAGTTTTATGGATAACAATGTAGATATGTAAGGTTGTATAATATGTCAATAATTTAGTGATTATTTTATATGAACTGAAAAAAAAAAATTTATGAAATAATAAGAATTATTTTCTAAGGAAATTATGGGGTGAATTATTGGAGAGGTGGGGACTAATAAAAGAGTTGAAAGTGAGGTTTCTTAAAAAATATTTTTTATTTTTATTTACTTATTTATTATTTATTAAATATTTGATTATGTAGGAATATGCAGCAGTACATGAAGGAGTGGCACCAAGACAAAGTTGGGAAGTGGACCAATTGGCTGCAACTACTGCAAGTGGGGATGTTCCATTATCTTAATATATTTATTTAAATTAAATAATATATATCTTGTACAAATTTGTGTATAATATATTATTATTATTAAATACTACTATATATTATATTATATTTTAATTGGGTGAGCAAAACTGCAAAAATGAACCAATCTGTGTCTCTGAAGTGGGGTAGTTCAAAGATCACCATATCTTAATCAATGATTGGTAATGTATGTTTGTGGCTATTTTTATTATATTATTTATAGGTAAAATGTATCTTTGTGGTTTCTTTTTATTTATGAGATTAATTAAATTGATAGGATATATCTTCTTTTGAAATTGATTGTGTTTATTTATAGTCTAGTCAACGTGACATGGTACTTTCCTTTTTTGACACACACAACATATATTCATTCATATGAGAATCTTTATAATGAAGATTTGATGATGCTTTTGGAAGGATTTGCAATTATCTTTAGATCAGACTATTCAGAAAATAAAAAAGATTTTGAAATGAATAGAAGTTTATTTTAAAAACAAATCAATTTCTTACGAGGTGTATTTTTCGATTTGATCCGTCTGATTTTCACCCCTAATTGCAACGAATACTCTCGACGTTTCTATATATTATATAGGGAAAATTAGCTAAGAGTTCCTAAAAAAATATTTGGTATCGCTTAGAGGACAGTGAACATTTTTCATTCGTCTAATTTACTTTTAGTAGCATTTAAAGTTCATGGAGATCAGATGCGCGTAATTCGTCCAAATTATTATACGCAAACAACATAAAAAACTTATTTTCTTTTAGCTTCGTTACATTAATAAGAAAAAACTTATTAAACAATGTGTGCGTGTGTGTGTGCGCCCTCGCGTATGCGATTATGTTAGTGCGTGCGTGATTGTACCTGTCAGAACTTTGGCGATGGCAGCGGCAGGAAGCCGGGTGGAGCAGATCTGAAGAGTTACGGTGGCGATGGGTGGGATGAAGGAGAAAAATGTGAGGTAACTTCGTCCTTGAAAAATAGAGAACTTATATTAGAATGCCAAAATTCATTTGTTCTTATTTGAAAGAGTATTGGAGTTCATAGCGTTTAGCAAATTGCCCTATTTTATTGACAGAGAACTCGAAATCACTCGAATTGCACTGAATAAACTCAGTTAAAATACAAAATAGTTTGCAAACCACATTATAAGAAGAAATATAAACCACATTATACAATACAAGTATATTAAATTTTCACATAGATGTACCTTTGGTGTGTGTGATGGACCCCACACCAATTGGATGGGACACATGTGTCTACATCAAGACACCATTGGTAACCTGCAATGACCACACTAAAACTATCTTTTACTCCTTCCCCACGTGACTGAACTTTTGATCATGGGCCACATATTTCACAAGTAATAACACTACAACTTAGTGCTTACACATATCAAATCACAATTTTAAAATAAAATAAAATAAAAAGATCTATCCAAAAGAAAATTGTTAGCTTCACAACTAGTGTTTATGGTAATAAATTTGATTTTTCAATTTGTCGATTTGTACCGAAACTGTCTGCTTCTATGAATTAACGGCTTAGTTCTTAACCATTTTTTCGGGTACAAAAAACTGTCGATAAATAAATATAGGGTGGTTGCGATAAAACTAAGCATACAAAAGCTCTTCCTCTCTTTCTGCTACGTAAGGAGGAGGTAGCAATCTTTTTGCATCAGCAAATACATCCGGAAAACCAATCGCTGCCTCACTAATCGGAGCATCCAACACCGAATCAGGAATCGAACCCAACGTCTCTTCTAAAAATGATGTAATCGTCTGCAAAAAAAAAAAAAGGAAAAATCAAACTGTCATATTCAGAAATCAGAACTGTACGAATTTACAAAAACGGACATCGGAAAGTATTTTGGTTTAGTTTAAATTAGATTATGGATCAATTGATTAATATCGTAGTACTCAAATCTAATTTAAAATTTTCATTTGTTAGTATGTCAAAGTCTAACAATTTATTGTTGGCCCGCAGTATAATAAAATAGTTTGTTATAATGGATCGAGCAAAAGGCGATGGATGATATGGTATCCACTATAGTAATGATTCTCATAATGCAAAATAGAAACGACAGATATGGTCTCTATTTCATAACATCAATTATTATGTTACCAGATAAAGAACTCACTGAGATTCAATTCCAGCTTCTAATACATGCTAATCCAGGGGTGGAAATTGGATTGGAATTTCCGACTTCCGCCAATTCCGATTTGACACAATATTTTTCATTTCAAATTCCGATTTCTGATTTCTGATTTCTGATTTTTCAATTTCCTTGTTTTTTTTTTAATCGGAGTAAATATTAGATTCAGATCCGATTTCAATTTCCGAAAAATCCGATTTTTGTTTCCGAAATTCACACTGAAATATCAAGATTATCATGTATTTTGTATTTTAGGTGACTAAAGATTTGGATTTTCGGAATTCCGACAATTCGGATCCAAAATTTTCTGATTTCGGAACATGTTTTTTCATTCCAATTTCTGAATTTTCAGATTTTTTTTGGAAGTTTTTCACTTCAGAGAAAAAAAAAAGTTGGAATTTTTCCGAAGTGCTAATTCCAATCCAATCCGTCCAATTTCCACCCCCAATTCTATCAAACTTAAGAAATTTAGCGTTAGAACAGGCAATAATAATAACATACCGTAAGCTTCGGGTCCATAAAAGCAGCATCAGCTTTGCGCTTCCACAGAGTATTTCCCGGCTCCGAATAGAAAAAATTAAGCAAAGGCTGCAAAAGTATGTTTCAGTCATTGAATATTAAATAACAAGAGATAAAGAAGACTAATTTACGACGAATATTAGCAACTATATTTTACTGCTTAAATATAGCAATCATCATTCAATCGACAAAGGAAGTGTTAAAAGAAAGTATGAATACTCTTATAACTTCTCGAATATTTGGATTAGGTCCATATAGTCCCAAAACTGAATCACCGTACACTTGGTACTTCTCAAGAACCTGCTTAGAAGAAACAAGTACAATTAAATAAGTGAATAGACATTTAATCACAATTAAATAGTATAAAGTTAAGTCACCGACCTGTCGCCGAGTTAGACTGCTTGGAGGTGCACCATATATTGCACTATCAATGTTTCCCAAAATATTCCACGGACTGGAAAAAGAAGAAAGTTATTTTGACTTTAAGTCAACACGTGGTTTCTCATTTCTCATGCCAATACCAATTTTGATAGCACATATATTCGACTAAAAACAAAATAATGCAAAATAAATATGTAGGTATATGTGTTCGTGCAGATGTAACGTACTCCTTGCAAGCTGCACGTCCAACCATAACTCCATGAGCACCTTCCATTCGCGCTGTATGCACCTAAAAAGTGCAATAATGATCAATAAGTACGAGTTCAAGTTTGTTTCTATAGTTCAGACGAAACTACTCTTTGTTTCGTTTAATAAGTACCTAAAAAGCTTAAGAGTATATATATATTTGTTTTGACAAAGTTGTATGTCTGATGATGGGATATGGGCTTGAAAATTACCTCATCGACGGTGTTTATGCCTCCATTAATGGTGAACTGCAGATCAGGAAAATCACGGACGAGAGCATAGAAGTACTCGTATCTGTAAAATTTGAGCCAAACACATAGCTTAGCCATGCTAATTAAGGAAAAATCAAAGCCAATAGAACGGAGATAATTGAAATAAATACATAATAAACTAAAAGCATACTTTAAGGGTGGAATTGATCTATTTTCTTTGGGGGAGATTCCGTTAAGTAGTGCCTTTCGGGAGTGAATTATGAAATGCTTTGTTGGCGATTGAGATGAAACCTTGTATATAAAATCACCTGTAGAGAAAATACAATAGCTGATCACTATGCACAATATAGTCTCCAAAAAACAACGTACTTAAGGCGTTAATTTGCATAAGCATAACACCGTATGGACAGAAACGCAAACCACGCAAAGACTTCTAATCAGATGAATATTAGATGTACTCGACAGTCGAGAACTAAAAAGAATTAAGAAGTTCATCGTCACAAAAATTTTGTAGAAAGCATATCAAAAAAAAAAAAAACACAAGAACTCGTTCAGAGTATAAAGTCGAGGGTAAAAGCAGAATATTAACTACTATATGGATATTCCATGCTCTGTATAAACCAAAATTTGATAAACTAAATAATGAACAGATGGAAGAAACTCAAAGACAAGTGCATCTCTTGTTTTGGATGTTGGAGAAATAGTACTTTTGAAAAAGAAATTTATTTTACTACTCACTAAGAAATTAATGGAAGAACTTACACAGCTCATTATATGAGTCGTGATCATCGACACCAATTCGGCATTTAACAGTAACAGGAACATCTGTATTTGCGGAGATTACTGACATGGCATCAGCGACAAACTTCCCTTGTAAAAGACAACGTGGCCAAATCAGAACTCATTCTTGATAAAGTATTTAGCTAAAACTAGTCAAGCACAATTGCACACACCTTTGGGTCGAGCATTAGGCGCACACCGAAACAACCTTTTCCAGCAACTTTTGGACTTGGACATCCACAGCTGTCCCATAAATGTATTAGTTGACCAATTTGAAAAAAGTCAAAATTAGAAAACTAAAATTTGAAGAATGTTAGGATAAGAGAACAGACTTGAAATTGATCTCATCGTAGCCATAAGGGTTTGCAAGCTGAATTGCTTTACCAATGTTTGTTAAGTCACTTCCCCCGATTTGAAGCACTATAGGATGTTGGTCTGGATTAAATGCCAAGTATTTATCCTGGTTATTACAGAGAAAATATATTACGGGATTGAAATACTTTTGGAAGAAATATATTTACGAGAATTTACAATAACAAGAGCATTAATTGTACTAAATAATGAATGACCAAATACCTGATTAAAAATTTTATACAGATGAAAAATCTTAAAACTATCTACGAATACTATCAACTCAGACCTCATTCTAAGGCCAGGTTTTACGAACAGGAGACAAGCAACCAAGTACAAAAAAATGCAACACCCTTGTCAGATCAACACTCTGAAAACCACAGCTGTCTATCTATGAAAGAAAATATTGAAGGATGAAACAACGATACGATTATGTGATACAGATGTTGCTACAGACATTCTTGATTTCTTCATGCATGCATGTACAACTGTAATCTTGTCCTTTCCCATAAATATTTTTTTCTTTGATTGTACAATTGAACTTCACCTATTCATCTGTATTTTTCATTTTTTAAAATTTCAAACACGTAGCACTTCAAGCTCCTAGTTTATCTACTTGCGTATCTATTGCGAATTTAGACTGAACAAACATAACTTTTATGTGAAAGAAAGTTTCCAAACGGTTGCGCTAGTATAGTTCTCCATCTACATCAATGTCAATCTTTCCATACTTATATCAGTCAAATAGGCATACCAGCAAATATAAAGCCTGGAAAACTATTGCAATAGTGCAAAGTTATTTTGCCAGAACACTCCTCACCGCAGTGCTCATCTTTCTTTTAAGAAAGAGAGATAGCGAGAGAGAGAGAGAAAGAAAGGAAAAAAAGTGCGTCCATTACCAAATTTCCCTTCTGGTACACTATTGTTTCTGCAGCAATCATTTCCGTGTAGAGCCAAGCATGTTTCGTTATGAGGCGAGCCAAAGTTCTATAATGGTTGTCCGTGAACTCCATCATTGGAGCAATACTGTATATCACATAGAGCAATTACAACGATATATATTGCCAACAAAACACTCTGGGAGAAGAAAAAGAACACAAAAAACACGAAGAAAAAAACTTAAGCACTCATAGAAAATGATCAAAAGCAAAAGGAAGATTCACCTGAACCAAGGGGGAAGATAGTGAGTTGCACCCATTACGCACTCTTTATGAAAACGGCACTTTTGATTGTAGCGATGTGATTTCCTTGATTTGGCGAGATTTCCATAAAATAAGTTGGGAAACAATCTGACATGGTTTTTCAGGACAAGAGAATGAAGAGGAGTTAAAGAAGCAATCAAAGTATGTCCAGCAGAGTTCATCATCCCTCTACATGTATTTGTAGCCTGCAAATCTTTTATGTACCTATCCATCGGATAGAAAATGAAATCACACAAGAGGGTGCGAATCTTCACCAAGTATAGAGACTCGAAACGAAAAAAAAAAAACAATCTAATTGAGAGCTACTTAAAGAGCATCAAGACACAAACATCATCGTAATAAAGCCATCGAATAATGATTAGCTCAGTCACACATAGATAAAATGACACATCAGCACACCAAATTCTAGAGAGATTTCCAAATTCAAGTGTCGCCTCGATTTTGTATAGCAGATTGAGGGCTCAAGAACATAAACAAACTTGCTTAAACTTCCTAGAATCGAGCACCTTCTATACCACCGCACCGTGATGCAAAACAACCAACCAACTAAACCCCTATAACTAAATAAAATTATCCAATATATTGAACTCGGTACTCATCCAGAATTCAATTCATTCAAATTTCAATGGTGTTTGAAACCCGAAACCTATTGACAGTGTTTTGTAAGGGCAGGTAAATTGATTTATTTCAAAAAAAAAAAAAAAAATTAACGAAACCCGAATACAGGGTTTACTCTTCTCTTGTATTACTATGAAGTAGCAACAACGAACTGCCGGGACAAGGTAATTACACAAAATCATTAGATATATTTCCAATTTGCCGAAAATTGAAAGCAGGAATTAAAATTAAAATTAAAATTAATATTGGGTTGTCGAATAAGATGAGGAAGCAACATTGAAACACCAAAAAAAAAATTCAAAATACAGAGAGAGAGAGAGAGAGAGAGAGAGAGGAATTACAGGGATAAAGGTTGTTTCGCCGGAGAGCAGCGGCGAAGACTCAGTATGAAGATTTTCCGCTGACCGACGCTGCCCCCGCAGGAAACTGGATTTTGGGGGCGAGGAAAATAAAGGGGTAAGTTACGGGTAGCCACAAAATATAATTTGTAATAATATTTACATTAACAAATAATGATAATAAGAAGAAGAATAAATAAATAGTAATATTTAATATAATTACTATAAAAATGTTCTTATAACTTTTTTCAAATAATGAAGAATGATTTACAAAAGTTATTCCTAATTTGGCCTGATTAAAGAAAATTTATTGATTTATTTGGTTTTTAAACAAACCATTTTTCGAAAAGAAAATTTATCTAACATTACCACGTTTCTTTTTAATAAGTGACGTTTGAGTGAAAAGAAATTATATTACTAATTATTCTTTATAATTTATAAATGGGGCAAATTTGTGTTTTTTGTCAAAACATTATGTAACATTGATGACAAATTAATTGAGAAAATTTAAAAAAAAAAAAAAACCAAAGAGGGTGATTTTGTCATGTAACAACTTTTAATTCCTCGTAAATGCCTCTTTTGGTTTCCTCGATATTTGTCACCCAGACGTTTGGTACACACGATATGAAATTGTTACATATAATAGGCTCGGTATCGGATTACAAAAACGAATGATAAGTTGTCCTACCTCTTGACGGTTAGCTGTTATAGTTAATGAGGAGCTTCACCCACTGTTGTGAGTGCAAGAAAAACATAAGCTTGCAAATCATAAGAGATCTGTAAATCATACTAGACTAACTATGTCTGACAAACATAGATATTAAAATAGATGTAAATATTTATTAGATTTAATTAAAATAGTATACATCAAACATAGATATTACAAACGATTATTGGAACTCCTTGAACTAAATAAGATACAACCGGAAAAAAAAAATGATAGAGACTACGCGTGTGGATGGCTGCAGTGGTGGCGTCTAATTTCTTCTTCAATCGACTTTCACCTGGAATTTCAAATCTCGGCCGGATACTTCAATATTTCTTAAAGTATTGCATTTGCATTTGTATATTTCAATGATACATTTAGATGATTTGATTTAACGATACCAAATCAATCCAACTTATTTAGATGAATTAATGTGACACTAAAATTTAAATTTAAATTCAAATTCAAATTTATTGTTAATTTAAAATCCTAATTATATAAATAAAATTCATTTTAAAGTCATTTACAAAAATCCCAAACCATGTCATCAAATCCAAATCATTCATTTTAAATAACACTATTAAACTCAAATATTTATTTATTTTTAAATAAATATTTATTTTATTTATAAACATATATGTACAGGTTGGCCATGCAGAAAATATGATATAAAATAGGAAACAACAAATTTCAATGTTCACCATTTACCCCGTGGGGAAGTTGGAGGTTCGTTGAAAAACCTCCCCACCTTTTCTTATTTCCTCCACCGTTTTTTTTTTGTTCTTCCCCAATTTCAATCTCCCCATCAATCCCTAATTTTGAATTCGATTCTCCCGATCCATCTATTGATGATGATCGTTTAAATCCACAGCATATTTAATTACATCTTTATTTCTCCAATTTTCAATTCACAAATCCACAACGATCAATCCCTAATAATTTTGGCGGATTTTTCAGTACCGTATGAGAAGGGATTTGGGGTTGCGATCACCGTGAAAGGGCTGAGGCGGGAGATGGGCGCGATGTCGAAGCGAATGATGCCGTTCTGTGATAGCCTCTGCATCTGTTGCCCGGCGATGCGGCCCAGATCGCGGCACCCTGTTAAGCGTTACAAGAAGCTGTTGGCAGATATTTTCCCCAGAAATATGGTGAGCTCTATCTCTATCTATTGCGTATTTTTTAATTGGATAATCTCGTTCTTGTTTGGAAATTAGGAATTTTATATTCAATTTTTTGTTTGGATCATGAAATGTTGGTCTGGTGATAATTTACGCATATTTGATATTTGGGATGACACCTACTGCATAGCTCTTTCATTCGGATGATGCCAGATATGCCTTCGTTTGTAATTGTGTCTGTAAGGGAATAAATGGCCTGTTATCTCTTAATTTTGCATTTTCAAGATACAATGGCCCACAAGAGCAAAATTCAAGATATGTAACAAACAGAGGCAAAAAGAACTATATGTGCTGCAAAATTTGAACATAAAGATTCAAACCATCAGTTTTATCGTTGATACCAAAGCATCATTATAGTGATGTGAAGTGCATGACTATATGTTGTCAGAAAGAGAAGTACTTCAAGTTCTCAATGTCGGAGAAGTTAATGTATGAGTTCTGGCATCATGTATGTAGGAGAACTTGATAGAAGTATATCTGCTGTTGGTTTTAAGAAGGTTGAATGATTAAAAAAACTCAACTGAAGGGTTGGATATGATCATGACCTACTTGGAAAGGATTGTGGTTTCTATTATGGGCTCTGAAGACACTACTGTAGTTTCTTACGAAGTTTGGAGGGAAAATTGTAGGTTTTCATTTTTCTGATTATAAGAACTCTTTGATGTACTGAAATTTCAAAACACAGAATAGATTATGGTAGAGAAAGAGGAAGAAGAAAAGAGAGGGGGAACCAAGCAACATGTTACTATGAATCGTGGAATTACGAAATATCCAGCTCTTTGCTCTTCAGTTATCAAGTATAGTAAAGTTGCAGTTAGTCAAAACCATCCAGTATATAAAATACTGACATAGAATCCATTTTTCACTTATTCAAGTAACCAATGAATTTAAAAAGACATATTTAGATTGTCTAGTGAGAAATATGATTTTTTTTTAACAGCTTTATAAGTTAGAATTTAGAATTGTCCTTCTTTAGACACAAACTTCAAGAAAATACAACATTGGTTGGAGATTGTAGGTAACAAATTCATTTAACATTTCTGTGTACTTATTCCACTCGTTGTACCTTTTACCTTTGACAGGGGGACGAACCTAATGATCGACAGATCAGTAAATTGTGTGAATACGTTTCAAAAAATCCGCTTCGAGTACCCAAGGTTAGATTTTTTTGTTCTGTGGTTGATTATCCTAAGAAATTTCTCTGCTTATACTTTTATTGTAATTTCGTCGTAGTGAGTACAGTATTCTTCACACTGAAAAAATAATATTTGTTGAAAAGTCCACATGTAAAAATGTTAAAATTAGTATTGACTATATGCTATATCTCTATAGAGGTTGAATTTAGGATGTTCGCTATCATTATCATTTGTACACATTAGTTGATTGCGTTAATGGAGTCCTATTAAGTTTCCGATTCTTGTCACCGTCCAGTTCTGCCTTTCCTTTAGCTTCTTTTTGTAAATACCTAAATTTAATTTCAAAGGAATATCTGTTGAGTGTTGACATTTACACATATTATTTTCTACAAGCCTCTCATTTCAAATTCTTGTTAATCCAACCTGATGTTTTAGATTCCATGTATTGTACAAGAAGGATTACATCAAAGCTGAAATGACTGACATATCTATGTTAATTCATATCTTCTTATCTCAGTTAGCCAAGTCATGTTAGTTCATTATCTAGGGCTGTTACTGTCCTTTCATACCCATTATCTGAGTTAGCCAAGTTATGTTAGTTCATTATCTAGGGCTGTTATTGTCCTTTCATACCCAACTTTCCATATTGATAATTAATTTACTCCGAGTTATTAATTATCATCATGCAAGTGACTATATTGATATACTTAATTGACTTCTGAGTTATTCATTATCATCATGCAAGTGTATCGTCTTTCACGCTTTACAGTTGGAATGGTATGTTTTTCGAATTGGCACTATCTCTAAGAAGTTTTATTGCTACTGATGTTTTACTGACCAGATTACAAGTTTACTTGAAGAAAGGTGTTATCGGGAACTGAGAAATGCAAATGTTAATCGTGTAAAAGTTATCATGTGTATCTATCGGAAGTTAATCATATCTTGCCAGCAGCAAATGTGAGTTCAATTATCCCTGTCCATTTAGTTGAGTTGCTATGCAGTGGTCCCATATTGGTGTATAATTTACATTGTGAGTTGTCACATATTCTAGTTCATTTTGAAAATGAGGCACTAAATTGTCCCATGCAGACATATAAGGAATCTATTTCATCTCATATTATGTATTACTTTTTTATTTAAAAAAGAGTAAAGCTGGATGAACAACCATTGCCACACCAGACTAAGTTTTCTTCTTCTTCTTTCGAGTTCTAACATATTTTTAAAGGCTAGGATTCACTTTCCCCAGCAATTATTATTTAACGATTCAATCAATTTGCAATTTTTGAATCGTAAAGTGAAGCACATGATCATGTTATCTGTTCCAAGATAAGTCTATTTTAAGAATGATCTTTTGCAGACATCCCGAGCTGCTGGACATATAAGTCCATTTTCTTGTTTGGTCAAAGTATTTCGTAGGTACAACATATCGATGTATTTCCCTAGACCTTTGCCATCCCGAAAATAACTCAACCCTGTTATGCTGATGCATAATTACTTTCCAACGTCTTTTTCGTTTGATCCCCTGTTATTAAATGCATCATCGTGAATCAATGAATGAAGAAAAGAAGTATATATATCTTTGTATTCGTGATATAAGATGAAAAGATCTCTTGCAAATTTTATAATTTGAATTTAAGTCTCTACTTTGAGATCGCACTCTTTCAAAAGTATTTGAAGATAACATTCACCTCCTGGTCATTTGAAGTAAATTTTGCATGAAGTCTTAGTCTATATATACTCTATTCTGTTGCAGGCCATTGTTTGCTGGTAGTTTTCTAAATGTTATAAACACTTTGCTGGATCAAACGAGGAATGATGAAATGCGAATTATTGGCTGCCAGGCTCTTTTTGACTTTATAAACAACCAGGTATTGTTCATAAATCATAGTTCATCTGTCATTATCAGTATTTTCATTTATATGACTCAACTGACGTGGTTTAATTTGTTTGTTTAGAGGGATGGTACCTATATGTTTAACTTGGAAGGTTTGATTCCAAAACTCTGTCTTCTAGCTCAAGAGATGGGAGATGATGAAAGAATACTGCGGCTACATTGTGCTGGACTTCAAGCGCTCTCTTCAACAGTAAGTTGCTATGTTTGTATACCTTCCGTTCCCGATAAAGCAATGCCAGCCAAAAAAGTGATATTTTTTGGATGAGTACTATGTTGACTAGAAAACAGGGTCTTGTGCAAACTCCCTTTCTGCACCTAACACTTTCGTTTGTTCTCAGAAGAGAACCTTTTTATGCTATTCTGAAATAGTTGATGAATTCATATTTTTGGCTCCTTGAGTTTTGGAAACTTTTTAAGAGTATCATCTACTCGTGCATGCATTTTCAACCCCCCTATTGAAGTGGAACAAAGCTTTCGATGAAAACTGAAAAGCATTCATCTTTAGATATTTCAAACCAGGAAATTCTCAAAACATTTGTCCTAATAAGAAGTCGAGCATTTCGGACTGTGTATGAGAGTGCTTTATAATATATGGTTGGAACTCTTATTAGTTGCTCTCATGAACATCTGTGTAAAAATTATGAAAAAATAGGAGTCTAGAATTATTTGGAGCCATGCTATGAATTATTTATTTATTTTTCTTTGCCCATATCTTTTGATGGCATAATATAATATTGAATTCTCCAATCCAGTTGTTTAAAATCATTCTGTTTAATGTCACTTTCTGTACCATTTTCTCACATTACATGAGCAAAAGTCATTGCAACGTAACATGCACCAGGTCAATTGTGTTTAATAATTATTTAAAAACATGCACCGAAATTGAGGTTAAACTTATTTGTGAAGATCCAATCGTGGGTACACCCAACACAATCTGGAATACTGACGGAGACAAAAGGGTCCCGCATAACCTCAACAAGTAGTTTCTGATATCAGACATAGATTTGTGATTGAACTTTTCCTCGCAAAGTTTCTAAACAGGAAGGCTACAAGTCCACCCTGTATCCCTCTCTTCACCCATCTTTCACCACACTTGAAACCAGCACATGAAAAGATAATATGAACTGACAACAAGGACCAATAATTGTTATGTTAATGACCCGTTTTGCGGAGTACATAAAGTAAAACTTATAGAACTTCTTTGGACGGTTAGTTTTTCAGTTTTTCTGAATGCTGTAAAGGAAGTTGCTACACTGTATTTTCCTCTATGGTGTCCAGATATGTATGTCAGGAAGTCTGAGTTTTTCTTAAAATTCGCACTTCAATAATTCATTCACATTTTCTACTGTCTGATCTCCTTGAGTTGTTTAGCATTGTTATGTAAATTTATATTCTACTGTTTATTTTCCTCTTTCGGCTTCTACTAAACAAAATTCAAGTATGTAACAATTCCCCCAATCATTTGACTGGCAGATTTGGTTCATGGGTGAATTCTGTCACATCTCAACTGACTTTGACAATGTAAGTCTTTTCTGGATTATTTCTGATTACTTGGACTGTGACAACTGGCGAGTCCTTTGAATTTTTGTACACTTCTAGAAGTCTTTATCATTCATTTGGCAATTGGCATATATCTATTTTAGGAGACCTTTTCAGTAACTAATTAACAGTGACTACATGTTTTAAGTTCTTGTTATGATTGATACATTTGACACGTATCACTGGTTTCGTTAGGGACTTAATGGCATCATAAGGGTTACCTAAGAAGAGTCTTTTCGTAAATCAGATTCTAAAGCTAGAATATGCCATATCTATTCGATATTTTGGAGCTTACATCCATCCAAGATTGTTCATATATGATCTCTCCATTCCTTAATAGGCTCTTTACTTCTTTCGAAATGTTATAGAACTCATACTATGTTTGAACTTTCATGTCACTATTTCTGATCATCTCACAAGGTGTATTTTTGCTGCTTAATATTTAATTCTTGTTTATCAAAAGATCAGGTTGTTTCTGCTATCCTCGAAAATTGTCAAGACCCTGAGGAGGCCGATGCCAATAACAATTGTGACCAAGGACAGAATAAAGTTGAAAACCAAATTCCTTCATCTTCGGATGTCATGAAAAGGGATATTTCTTGGAGGAAGATAGTCAACGAGAAAGACTATTCTAGCAAGTAATTCTTCTTTGAATTTGTTTACAGCTGCAGTCAGATTTTTGTTTGGATGCCTTTATTTATTGCCACTCTTATTGATTATTTATTTCCTGTAATAAACAGAGTAGATGCTGGAAGTCCTAAATTCTGGTCAAGAGTTTGCTTGCACAATATGGCAAAGTTGGCTACCGAGGCTACAACTGTAAGGCGTGTTCTTGAAGCCTTGTTATGTTACTTCGATAGAAGCAATCTATGGTCGCCTGATCATGGGCTTGCCCTTCCTGTGCTGCTGGATATGCAATCGATAATGGAAAATTCTGGTATGCTTTATTTGCACAATACCTTGGCTTAATCAGCCTTTTGTCGTCATTTTCATTTCTAAGTTCACTATTTTCTGATTGCTATGATCTTGCAGGGAATAATACTCATTTCTTACTATCTACTGTAATCAAGCATCTTGATCATAAGAATGTCCTGAAAAACCCCAATATGCAGATTGATATTGTTCAAGTGGCTATATCCCTCGCTCAAGTAACGAAGGCCCAGACTTCCGTGAAGATTGTTGGTGCGTTTAGTGATATGATGAGACATTTGAGGAAAAGCATACACTGCTCTCTTGATGACTCGGTACTTGGAGATGAAATAATTCAATGGAATAGGAAGTTTCACGCAGTCATCGATGAGTGCCTTGTTCAATTGTCACATAAGGTTAGCTATTCATCCTCAACATGTTATAGTAAACGTGTTAACATTATGGCAACTATAAGACTGCTTTCAGAAAGCTGAGCTGTAGTGGGAGTGGTGTTATGATAGAACGGAAACACGCGCGCGCACACACACACACACAAACAAACACGCACAAACACTCTTATCATTTTTGTTTACTCTTATCATTTTTGTTTACTGCAAGATTTCTCTTTGAGGCAGGTTGGAGATGCTGGGCCCATTCTGGATGTGATGGCTGTGATGTTGGAGAGCATTTCAAATATAACAGTTATGTCTAGAAACACAATTGCAGCTGTCTATCGTGCTGCACAAATTGTCGCATTCTTACCAAATTTATTGTATCAAAACAAGGTACGGTTTTTCCTATGTTTGAAAATATGGTTTCTTCTCATCGTTCTTGTGTAATTCTTCTGTTGCTATAGGCTTTCCCTGAAGCATTATTCCACCAAATACTTCTTGCCATGGTCACTCCAGACCATGAAACAAGGCTTGGAGCCCATCGCATATTTTCAGTTGTACTTGTTCCATCATCTGTTTGCCCAAATACTGCCTCCACCAGCCAAAACTGTGCGAGTTTAGAGAGGACACTCTCTAGATCGGCTTCCGCTTTTTCATCTTCGGCTGCTCTATTTGAGAAATTAAGAAAAGAACATTCTCTATCACAAAAATTTGTAGATCAAGCTGATGAAATCTTGATTGGTACGGAAGGTAAGGCCAAAGACCAATCCTTGCTGAAGCGACTAACATCCAGCTATAGTAGGAAATCTACTGTCAAAAGGCATTCTCTTCCTCCGATTTTGTGTAATATGGAGAACGAACTGGTACTTAAGATATTTAATGTTTTTTTTGAAATTCATTTAAAATAGTAAAACCAAATGTGACAACAGACATAACTTTCTGCAGAAGGGAATATCACTCAAGTTGAAAACCCGACAAATCAGCCTTTTGCTTTCATCAATCTGGGTGCAGGCAATCTCTCACTTGAACACTCCTGCAAACTATGAAGCAATTGCTCATACTTACAGCTTGCTGATGTTATTTTCACGAAACAAGGTAATAATCTGTATCATTATTTGGTCAATGTAATTCCACTCTGTAAATCCATGTTGTTATCCTCTCTCTCTCTCTCTAAAATTAAGTGAAGTGAAATTTTAAGGGGAGATTTTTAAGTAGAAGAAAATTGAGGTTTTCTACTGGAAGCAAACAACAAAATATTTATATATTCTCAACAATCAAAGGGAAGCACAAACCTGAAACTTTTTCCTGATTAAACAATTAATGTCCAGCTCTTTTCCATTTCACACTTATATTAGAAATTAGAATGCAGACACTATTATTATTAGCTTGTGTTTCCACTTTTGCTTGGATACTTCTATGTCTCATGTTGCAAAGTTATGACATTATCGTGTTGTCACTTGCAATGTGCATTTTCACCTAAATCATTTCAAGACTTTTCCATTATGATTCGTTTTTGGCTTTCATCTGATGATTTTTTCCTTTATTCTCAGAAATCCAGTAACGAGATTCTCATTCGAAGTTTTCAGCTAGCATTTTCGTTAAGGAGCATTTCTCTCAGAGCAGGTCAGTTTCAATGGATGAATTAGAGTTGTACTTTGTCTTATTTTAATACCAGTGCAGTTTGATTTTCTGAAGAATAGGTGACTATATATCGATCAAAGGGTTCCCAAAATGCAACTGGACCTGCACTTAAAGATTCTTTCTTGGTCAATATTTATAATATTGCATTAGTTTTACCCACACCATGACCCTCGTTCAACACATGATTCCCCTTTCTGATGACCTTGAAAACTTTGTACTATGTGCTAATTGGTCATTTCCGCCCCCTTCAAGATGTCACTCAAATTTGTCGTTCAGATATGGTCACAGAAAACGTGAGAGAGACATTGTTTAACCATTTATCGATTTATCAATCTTAATAAACGATTTTACTCATTTTGTAGGTCCACTTCAACCATCTCGTCGCAGGTCCCTTTTCACCTTGGCTGCATCGATGATCCTTTTCTTATCAAAAGCCCATGGTTTTCTCCCTCTTGCCACCTATGCCAAGGCTGCCTTAACGGATGAAATAGTAGGTGCAACAGCATTAGTTTTTGGCCTGTTCCTCTTAGGCTTTTGATATTGTTTATTAAATCGACACAGTTAACATAAATGTTTAATTTTTTACTGCTGCGGTACTTAACTAACAAGCTTCAACAGATTGATCCTTTTCTCCGGTTGGTAGATGACTGTAAGTTGGAGGCTCTAGATCATAAAACAGGAGGAAATGACATGGTCAAAGTTTATGGCTCAAAAGAAGACGATGAAGACGCATTAAAGTCACTATCGACAATAAGAATTAACGAGGAGCAATCTACAGAATATTTTGCTTCCATTATTTTGAAAAACATGGGAAAACTATCTGATGTATGTTCTTACCTGGTTTGATTCTACATAATCCAAATCTTGTAGTTTTATGTACCTCTTTAAAAGATAATTGTGATCTATTTACAGGATGAATCGTCTAATATAAAGGAAGAGTTGCTTAAAGATTTTATTCCCGATGAAATATGCCCATTGGGACCTCAGCTAGTCATAGACACGCCTGGGGTGACCTACCGACTTTCTGAGGTAGTATTGTCTACTGCAGCCTTTTTCTGATTCGAAAGTATATCTCTTATCTATTTTCCCTTATTGTTTATTGCAGGCTGATAATTCAATATTTTCAACAAGTGATGACTATCCAACCGATTCATTTATAAGTCAAACAGATTCCTGCTCCCAACTGACTCTGGACAGTCCCAGTTTACTGAGTGTCGATCAGTTCATGGACATGGTACTTTGGCCATACCAATTAAACTTAGTTGTTGTTAAAGTTCTACGAAGCAACTCGTAACTTTTATCAAAATCCCTTTCGTGTAAATACTGAAGTGAAATTTGCTTCAGGTCTCAGAGACAACAAAAGAGGTCGTACAACTTTCGTCTTTGACGCCTTCTGAGCTGCCATTCAAGGATATGGCAAGCCACTGCGAGGCTCTTCAAATCGGAAAGCATCAAGTCATGTCCAATTTCATGGCTGCCCCGTTATTATTAATTCAGGACAGTCAGGATATCAACGAGGCACATGATACGCAGCCATCTGATGATGATGCATGCCCTCAACCAGGATCTTTCACAGTAAGTTGTTTCTGTAATAAGTGTAGTTTGTGTAATGGTTGGTTACCGTATGAAAATGTGATAAATAAATAAAAAACATTTATTACTCCACATATTGCATTTTCGTAAATTAAACAGTAAAATTCGCACAAACGGCTTTCATTAGAAGAAAGTGACAGATTGTTACTGAATGATGTTCGTACATACCATATTTGTTTTATTAGAAGATTTGATTTTTAGTTAGCGTGAAAATGTTTCGACTATGGTAGTTTCATGTTGCCCCTTTTTTTTGTTCTATTTCGGCAGATACCATTGATCACTGGTTCTCCCATACGATGTGGACCTGAGTTTCAGACTCAGCCGGATTTCTTTCGTTTGCCAGCATCGAGTCCCTTTGACAACTTCTTGAAGGCTGCTGGGAGTTGATCTTTTTTATATACTTCAAATTTCCATTTTGCAAGTTTTAAGGTGCAAAATTTCGGAGAAGGTATATATATATGAACATGTTATCTGGTACTATGTGTTAAATCTATTTTCATAGAGGGGCTGTGTTTATTAATTTGTTTATTTATTTAATTTTTTGGGTTGATGAGCTCCTAAAGCAAAAGTATATATAGCTCTAATTTCTGAATGTGTATCCCCCCCCTCAACTATTTATGATGATTGTATATTTTTACTGGTTTTTATGTGACTGTGTAACTACTACTGTAACATACGTTTGGTCGAGTGCATTTATACGAGGCCAAAACTACTCGATTTATTTTTATGTAAATTTAGAGTGTGAACATTTTCTTTTTATCAATAGGTCCTTCTCGACAAAAATACCTCGTTTCTGTTTAAAATATTTTTCTACATTGCACGAAACGAATCTCAAAAATTGTAAAACAGAAAAGTTGTAATCATTTTATGGGCTTTCTATGCAACTTGAATCATTTCGACCAGAGTTCGTATGTAAAATAAACCAATTAAGAACTTTCATTGAAACAAAAAAAATGTAAAATTCCTTTAGCACCTCTATACCATGCGAAACGTATCATTTACCCCCGATATATAGAAAACATCAAACACCCCACCCCCCGTAGTTAGCCGTTTTCCTGATTCCGTTAGTCAAATCCTTTGACCGGTTGTTTTAAAGAGTTATTGGGTTTTTTTTTTGACGAAAATATCCCAAAATAATTTTTTGCTTAGTGTTGACCATTTTTCATCAATTTTTACTTTTTCCCGACATTTTCTCCCACTTTTTTCCAGTCATTTTTAACATTTTTAAAACCTTTTCTATTTCGTAAAAAAACAAGAAAATTGAAAATCCCTAAAATCTAAAAGAAATCCTAATTAATTTAAAAGAATCGCAAATTGAAAACAAAGTTTTTTCATAGTTATCGCAAAAACCCCCAAAAAAAAAGAAAACTGAAACCCCAAAAATTAAACACTAAAATCGAGAATCAATTCTAATTTGAACGAACGCTAAAAATCATCAACAGTCCACAAGAAATACACCTCATTTTTACTTAAAATCGTATCCATAACCTTCTAAGTTCATTGAATTAAATCAGGATAAAATAGTCATTGCACACTCAAATTTAACACCATTAAACTTTTCACCGTTGACCGTCAAAATTAGGGACGTTTGATGTTTTCTATATAGCACAAGGGGGCGAAATGAATTTTACCCAACAAAAAATAAGCGTGGTCCGTTTTTTAAGAATGAAAAAAATCAGCGTTTTTAATACTAACTAACACGCTTTTAACTAAAGAAGAATTAGGAAGATTTTGGTACCCGACCCGGCCGGCAGCGCTTTGACCCGACCCATTCCCAGTATCTTTGGCTAGATTCGTCTCTTCCGTCAACTGGTACACTATTGCTGTACCTTCCCTTTGCAATAATAATATTAAATTAACCTTTTTTCTTCTTTTACCAGAATTTGTAATAATATTCTGTGAAATTTGTAGAAGACGATATTCAATAACCAATAATCCAAGAAATCATAAAAGATCCAAATAATGGTGGAAGTGAAAGCGGAAGTGGAAGTGGAAGATCAGCAGAGCCCAGTTTCAGGTGATTGATTATCTTACTTTACCTACCTTTTGTCTTTGATATCGTACAGAAATCCCCTTAATTTTGAAATTTATGAATTTGTTTATAGTTCAATTGAAGTAGATAATATCTTAATGATGAGTTATTAATCTGAATTGTGTGATTTGTGACTGTAATTGAAGAAGATTTTTAGGTGAGAAATCGTTTAATAACTTCGAAAATATTATGCACGTAAGGTGTTCGACTGTTTGTCTGTTCCTCTTTCACTTCATATTCTTCTTCAAATCATTGTATTGATGGTGTATGTAGTCATTTTTGCAGAATTGTAGCATTGGATGTAAGTAAACATACACCTTCGGCGATTCGACATGTTTTTTTCTCCGGAAAAGGGTGTCTAAAATTTGTGTTCTTTGGTATTTGTTTCGCTTCTTTTATCGAACTGAGTAACCGTCGTTCTATTTGGTCATATAGAAAATCTTTGTGTTCATTACATGATGATACAGTTCATATATCAGATCTGAGAAATATCTTCTTAGTCGTGTATTAATATTCAATAATTCAAATTTCGTTTGGTTTTTGAGATGAGAAACTCATCAAGTGATGAAAACACGACACATGACAATTTGTTTTCAGATCAAGATGGTGACAATGATGTTGTCACTGAAGGTGCCTCGGTTGTGCATGGAGAACCTCCCCAAGAAGAAAGTGGGCCCCCTGAAGTAGAATCGGAAGTGGAAGTTCTTCATGATAAAGTGACGAAGCAAATTATGAAGGAAGGCCATGGTCAGAAGAAGCCATCGAAATATTCGACTTGCTTCTGTAAGTTCGTTTTCATAACTTCTATTTGTCACTTTTAATTCCTTCCAATAAATATTTGTAAATAGTTTTTACTTCTCCATAAAAAGCTGGGTCGAAAATATATCAAGTTGTTATGTAGTAATGGTACTATTCTTATGATTTATCTTTTAGACGTTAATTAATCATAGGTCCAATTGATCACATCCGTATGGTAAATATGCAGTTACGAATATCTGAGCCAAAGTAACAGGAATTAGACCTAACACGATACCAAGTAGAAAAATTTCAATCATTTAATTTTTTTTGAAAAAAGAGAGAAAATAAGAGGTAATATCTATACTTAAATTGAATGCAAATTGACGTGAATCTCAATGACCAAGAATGGACAATTGACGCAGTAAATCACTATAGAATACACAGAAGGATTTCCTTTCTGAATTACTTCTTTCAAGTTTCAAATAGAAATTTGTAATTAATGTAAAACTAATTACCACTGTCTTTTCTATTTTCCTTTTATTTTTTCGTTTTTGGTTTATTTGGCAGTGCATTATAGGGCATGGACTGAAAGCACCCAACACAAGTTTGAAGATACATGGCATGAACAACAACCCCTTGAGATTGTCCTAGGAAAAGGTTTGCACAACGACTTTGCAAAAAATCTTTCGCCGCTTAACATATCCGAAGTTTCTTTACAGCTTTCTATCCTTCTGTTGATAATACGATCATATAAAACTGTAATTTTTTTTATTTCATTCTGGTGTTGTCTTCAAAACTTATTTTTCAGTCTCAATATCAGTGTGTAGGGTTATATTTCCACCTCCCGATAGTAAAATAATTTCATTTAAATGGCGGCACTCTTTAGTATATAGTATGGATTTTTTCAAGTGAAAATGTGATATGAAGTTTCAGTAACTCTTTAATACAGAGAAAAAAGAAATGACCGGGTTGGCTATTGGCATTTCCAGCATGACAGCTGGTGAACGTGCACTGCTGCGTGTCGGTTGTGAACTAGGCTATGGAAAAGAAGGGAGCTTTTCTTTTCCAAACGTTCCTCCAATGGCAGATATTGTGTATGAAGTTGAATTGATCGGCTTCGATGAAACCAAAGAAGTGAGTGTTTTTATACTCGCATTCAGAAAGACTTTCCTATACGCTTGGGCCTTTTATTGAATTATATCGATACAAAAATAAAAAAGAAAAAAATAACAATTCCAAATGTTGAAAATTTGTAAAAGGGGAAAGCTCGTGGTGACATGACAGTAGAGGAGAGAATCGGTGCAGCAGATAGAAGAAAGATGGATGGGAATTTATTATTTAAGGAGGAAAAATTGGAGGAGGCAATGCAACAGTATGAAATGGTACCAAATATTGCTCTGCTTTTACTAATTCGTTTTTTTTTTTCGTTCCTTCAATAAGTAATTATCTCGTGATTTTAGGCTATAGCATATATGGGAGACGACTTCATGTTCCAGCTGTACGGTAAGTACCGTGACATGGCATTGGCAGTAAAAAATCCCTGCCACCTCAACATGGCAGCGTGCCTGATAAAGCTCGAGCGCTACGATGAAGCCATTGCACAATGTGGCATTGTACGCAATTTTTTTTCGTACTTTGTTGTTAACTAATATACATAAAGAAATATTCAACCGTAGTGTCTTATTATAAGCTGTGCTGATTGGATAATGGGGTTGTTATATAATAGGTTTTGGTTGAGGATGAAAGTAATGTGAAAGCACTGTTTAGACGAGGCAAAGCTAGAGCAGTACTAGGGCAAACTGATGCTGCTCGAGAAGATTTTCTCAAGGCGCGTAAATATGCCCCACAAGACAAAGCAATTGCAAAGGAGCTGCGTTTATTGGCAGAAGACGACAAAGCTGTTTATCATAAGCAGAAGGAGCTCTACAAAGGGCTGTTTGCACAAAGGCCAGATCCTAAACCGGAGCCGAAAAATTGGCTGATTTTGATTTGGCAATGGCTACTGTCTGTATTTTATTCCCTTCTGAGGCGACACAGGCAGAAAGCTGACTGATTTCGTACCGCACTTTCTCCGTTTTTGTTGCGTAAGCGTACTTCATCTTACTGTTGTATGTTGATGGGAATCCCTTTTGTCAGCCTGCTGTTGATTAGCTTACTGTTTAGCTTGTAAAATGTTTGGTTCCTCATATCTGCATTTAGTATGAAATTTGTCACAACCTAGTACTACTACTACTAAATGTGATTTCTTTATAACATTCTTGATTTAACACTAGGTCAATCCTATTTCGTTTTGTCGAACTCTTCTTTTGGATTTTCTTGCATTTTCCTGCAAATTTTCGAAAAAGATAGAAAAATATTGTGAGAATTCCCTTTATAACCGAATTTTGAACAAAAGATTATAAACTAATGTAATTTCCGAAATTTCCGAAATTCCACCGATTCTGAAGCATTCCGAAATGGGAATGAATTTTGAATTCCAATTTTTTGGGAACATAAACTGTTACCATTTTTTACTTTTAAAAAATTGAAAATTTTCCGAAAAAGCCATTACTGATTCATTCCTTGTGATTTCCACCCCTAAGATTCTTGATAAAAAACCTTTATCGATGGCTTTCTTGTCGTAGTGCTAAGCCAATAATACATTTCTATTGATCAAGAAACAACTGCCAATTATATTTTTACAATTCAAATGTACATACATATATGCTACATGAGAACCCATGGTTCATCATCAAAGATCCAAAATCTTCTTATTCCAATCTCTATCAACACTATATAACAACAGAAAGTTTAAAAAAAAAATAATTAAAAATAATATTTGATGAATTAATGATCACCATGGATGTGTGAAATCAGACATCCATGCACAGTAAGCACAAACAATCTTCTGAGACATGTAAATATAAACAGCAAAAGATAGACTCATAAGTGTTATATCTTTCCAATCTCCCTTTTGTTTTGGACTCAAATTTTCCTTCACTCCTTCTCCAAATTTCTGCATTACTCCATCCAAATACTTCTTCACCGTTTTTATCTCCTTCTTCGTTTTCTCTTTCGATCGGTCGTTATCTCGATTTTGGCAACAAACCGCGGTTGAAATTCTACTACTCATTAGAGTTGGGCTGTGTTTGATGTGGCATATAGGGCTTATTGATATTCCAGCCATGGACATACAGTACAACTTTATAGCATGCATGGGAATTCTTGATTTTCTTTTTCTTTTTTTTTTTTTCTTTTTTTTGGATTTTTGGTTTGGCAGGGATGAAGGAAGAAGGGAAAATGAATTGTTTGGATCTGAAATTGTTTTTTTTTTTTGGAAAGAAGTATGAGAAGTATAGTGTTAGCTAATATTATGGACAACAAGAAGAAAGAAGAAAATATCTGAGGAGGAAATTTATGTCTACTTAGATGTGTGGATAAGGTAAAGGCGTGTATGGGCATCCTTTTTGTGCTTAAATGAAAGAATTGAATTATTAATTGTTTTGACAAGTCATAGTATCACAATAATGTAAGTAACATAATAGTAAAGTTAACCTAGGGAAAAAAAACAAAAAAGAGAATATGGTTTGTTCAAACCCAAATGGAGGATTAATAGTTTAATAAAAAAAATAAAAAATAAAAATAAAAACTTTAAAAATGGACTTTTTGCTAATTGCCGGATTCATTGTACTTTTTACAATGTGAAATCTTAGTACTGGAGATTAGCATGTGTAGCGCGGACACAGAAACGGTGATACGAGGAAACAGAAAACGAACACGGAGAAAGGGCGTGTTACATAAGATATTAGTAATCCACATATGACAAAGCTTCTAAAATTTATAGGACTTTATTCTATAACCAAGAATATTCTACGTATGTAAAATTTACAATTTTGCAGAACGATTTACTTAAGTCTAGGAAAAATGTAAAAGGTTTCAAAGAAGAAATTATTTTGTGAATTTTGTGAAAGTTTTTGGAAAACTTTATAACATCTCCCAACTATTGGATGAATTTAATCCTACCACTCTATTTTAACAAGTTCATTCTATTAAAAAAAAAAGGTCATTCAATGCATTCCCTACAATTCAGACAATCAATTCCGGTTGTCATTTCCATTCTCATCCCATTTTTCATCCCACACACTCGCCTTGCTCTCCGTATATATATACTAGTTATAGTGTAATTTGATTACATTATCCAAATTTAATAAACATCAACCAAGGTCAATTTTTATGAATTAAATTTTCAATACGGAAACAACTAATTGCATTTGTTTCCGTAAAATAACAAAGCTTATTGTGAAACTTATGGAGTATATGACTAATGAAATATGGATAATTCTAGAGTTACATGCAAAGAATCTTCAAATGTTTATTAGCTGTAATTTGGCCTGGATATATAGGTGGTAATTGGCCTTTCTGCACCCTTCAATTAGGTGTGTTTGGCATTTAACATCCTCAAATTGCAAAGTTTTGATGTGCAAGATGCACCCTCCGACAATATGCATAAAATAAAATCTTCATATAAAAAATGATTTCAACGTTAATTAAGAAGATATAGTGAGACATTCATATTATATCTTTAAGGACAAAACATTTTCTTAATTCATGTGCGATTTTTTTGAGCAAAAGTACTCCTAGTATTTTCTTTGACACAAACTCAACGTTAAAATCTTACAAAACTTAAAAAAAAATATCAATCAAAATATAATGGGTAACGTTAAGATCCATGTAGTATCGGTAATTACAGTCACTCCTAGAACATTGTTAAAAACTAATACATTGGATAAATTATTAAGTTGGGGTTCTGAAGGACTATTAGTTTCGTGAAGTGGTGAACACAGGGTGACATAACTCTCCTAATACTTTTTAAATCTTTATTATTTTATATAAGAATTATAAATTTTCTTCTATGGTAGTATTAATAGCCCCGTGAGAAATAAATGTAATGCATATCGGTCCCCAAGACTTGATCTTGGCTCAAGTAATTGATGGCTCATGTAATTTTTTCAGGGGTGGCTATAATTACCAAACCTCAGGGGTGTAGGTGTAACTTAACCAAATATAAATCACAACGATTAAAAATCTAAACCACTTCTTATTTTGGTTCGAAATATAGGGTTTGAATGCCTGAACATGAAAGCACTTACTTTTCACTTTTAAAACACTTCTTTTGTCGAACATCGAGAAGGATTGTGCAAGAATTTTTTTTCATAGGATATCAGTCAAATGACAAAAACACACAATATAAAACCTCAATATTGATTTTAGCTACATTAGAGATTTTCTTTTTTTTTATTTTTTGGCAAAAATAACGGGGACGATGGAAGGTGAGATGGTGGAGATGAGGGTTTTTTCGACCAACATAGACCGTTCTACCCTTCTAATTTTGTGTAAAACATTTTTCAGAAAAACAATTGGATCAAGAATTTGCCAAAGGGGTGCTTTTTGCCATTCTAATCAATGGAAAATAATTGTTAGATATATTTTTGTATCATACATTTTAAAAAACATAAATTTAATATTGATGATAAGATGAATGTTTTTAAATAAATTGAACCACTACAAAAATATTGTAAACGCCGTATTTTACTATTTTTACATAAGAAAAAGATTTTTTTGTTTTTCTTTTACTATTTGTTTATTTACTTATTTATTTATAAAATTTTGAACACACTTAACTGAAATCCTGGATTCGCCACTGCAAACACTTTAACAGAAACCCAACTTAACAATGACTTTGCCAATATTAGTAAGTACTATTTATCCGTTCCAAACATGATCATGGACGCTTGAATTTCCTCCAATGTACGGCCCTTCGTTTCCGGAACGAGCTTTACGATGAAGATCACTGTTAAACCACATACACTTGCAAACACCAAAAACGTGCCTGAAATATAAATTGGTTGAACACATGAGCTCAAAATTAAGTGAATCGCAAAAACCCGATAGTCATCTTTCAAATTGCTAAAAAAATTAAAATAAAAAATAAAAAAAAAACCCGGGAGGAAGAAAACGAGGTACCTGCAGAGCTCCATTGTGCGAGAAAGTTAAACGAATACGTAATAATCCAAGTGCCGAACCAGTTGACCACCGTCACAAGACTTCCAGCTAAGCCTTTTATGTTTATCGGAAATATCTGAAATAATAAACGAATGAAATATAAAGTTCATCTAATAATAATAATATAGTAGTTTTTTTTTTTAATTTAAATTAAGTTACATATCTAGGAAGAAGTATCATATGTTATATACCTCTGACATTATAACCCAAGGAATCCCTCCCATGCCTAAGGAGAATGATCCCGAAAATATCTGATCAAATTACGAGAATTTAAAATCCATTAAATTGTAAAATTGAATAAAAATAAATGAAAATATTAATAATAAATGCTAAAAATTAAGGCAATGTAACATTTTACCAAGACACCACCAAATGCTAGAGAGGGACTGAAATCCCAAAGCTTATGATCCTACACTCGGAAACATAGTACTAATCAAAATGTCGAACGTCAAAAAAAAAAAGATTATCGAGATATTTGTGTGTACGATTTTAACCTGTAATAAATATGACAATCCAATCAGAAGACAACCTAAGCAAGTTCCCGTTGCCGAAACCTGCAGCAGCATAAGACCGTTTTTTTATTTTTTTATATTTAATATTTGTAGAGCTAAAAAGAATTATAGAATTAAATTAAAAATTACTGACCAGTAATAGTGGACGTCTTCCGGATTTATCCATTAGTAGTGTTCCTACAACAGTCATCGGAACCTGCAAAATCGGAATGTCTTACGAAGTTTCTGTAGAAAGACGAGCTTAACAGTAATGGTGTGATTTTTTATATATATTTTTATATAATATATTAACCTGAACAATGACCATTGTTGTTGTTCCAACTCTATATGAAAAACCTGCAATAATAATCCAGCAGTTAGAATATTTTCTATTTTTCATTTAGGGCAAATTACGGCCAACCCCCTAAGGTAAGGCCAAATTACGAAACCCCCCCTCCTGTTTGGATAATTACAACCACCCCTCAACTATGTATTGTCTTACACGTCCACCTTTACGGTGTCAAATTTACCTACTAAATGATGGGTTTTTTCGTAAGAAAATACATATATAGTTGAGAGAGGTGGTTGTAATTATTCAAACATGAAGGGTTTTTTCGTAATTTGACCTTATCTCAGAGGGTGGACGTAATTTGCCCATAAAGTATATGTTAGGGCAGGCCCGATAGAAATCAACCTCTCGAATAAATTTTCTGAATTTTCTTTTTCAAAAATATAAAATCACTTCTAATTTCATTTTCATTTTTTTTAGAACAACTCCAATTCAAAAGGCTTCAAAAAATTTTGGACAATTCAGATCGGAATCGGTGGAAATCAAGAATTTGATTCCAACTTTCTCCCCTACTTATGATTCTACTAAGATTTAACAAGGTAGACAATCGTAAAATCGTAAATTTCAATCAAGATTTTGACGACTTCAATTAAAAAAAAAAAAATAATAATAAACTCACCTGCTGACGAAAAAATTGCGCTTGCATAGTACGAAATCGCATTGACCCCTCCAAATTGTTGCAACACCATCAACCCTACTCCCACCTAAACGAATACGAGACATTCTTAATCGAAAAATAGCGTTGCATAGGTAATATTTGGACATGAACTAACTAAAAACGGAAGCCTTACGATAAGCGAGTGAGCATATTTTCTTTGGAACAAGTCTACCATTCTAGAGTCCTCGAATTGTTCTAAACTTCTCGTATAATCCTGTAAATCATCGTTCCCAATAGATATATGCATCTCGTCGAAGTCAAATAATTAGAACAATAACAAGATAACTGAAAAAAAAAAAAAAAAGTTACTCCGATTTCAGCTGCTTCTTCATAAATATTAGCATTCTTCCCCCTGAGACGAACCAAAGATTTTTCACTTCTATCCCACTTACCAATCTTAGCCTGTCGATAAAATGAGAAAAATGAAAAATTGATTAAAAAAAAAAAAAAAAGAACATTCTAGAACCTTCCGTCTTATATTATTTACGAGCTCACCAGCCATCTAGGGGACTCGGGAATGAAGAAGAGGCCCACAAGCTGTATTACACATGGAATTGTTCCTGTAATGATTTTTTTTTTTAAATTAATTCATGCATAAAGCAAATAATATATTTTCCATCGAAAAAAATAAAAAAAATATTACCGATTAAAGCCAAGAGGCGCCAGTTAATGATATTACCAACAAGATACACTATCGAGTGTCCACAACATATCATCAACTGGAAAATAGAACCAATTTATGTCAAACTAGTATCTCACCCGTGCGATGCACGGGAGTTAAATTCAAAATTTAAATTTGATTCAACTAAACACGATAAATAAATAAAATATAATATAAACTTAGTATAATTTAAAATATTAAAACAAATAACATCGGACCAACTTTGCCTTAGCAATCGCCAAAATAAATATTTAATATAATACGTCAAATACGTATTCCAATAGGGATGGCAATGTGGCGGGTATCGGGCGAATTTTGCAATCCACATCTCCGTCCCCCGAGGAAATTCCCCTTCCCATCAAAATCCCAAATTATAAAGTTGGCGTCCCCATACCCACCTCGCAAAATACCTGTAAATAGTATTTTTTTTTTTAAGTTCAAAAAAAAAAAAATAGTATTTTTTTCTTTTTTATAATTATCCTTGAAACATTGCCAATAAATTTCTTACGACAGTAAAAAAATTTCAAATATCATAAATTATCATGCTACAAATTAAAGTATTTTAAAATCAATAATTAATAAATATAATACACACACACACACACACACACACACACACATATATATATATATATATATATATATATATATATATATATATATATATA
>NW_012194164.1:284925-322173 GCF_000504015.1 Erythranthe guttata | reverse complement strand
GTATTGAAAGATACAGATGTACGTGCGTTTGATTCCAACTTTTGTTGATGGTTTGCAAACGAAATCATCAACAACAAAAAATTGTCGTGTGTGGTACTTTGTAGCAAGGTGAAGTTCAATGGGATCAACATTAACTTGAAGAATGTGATTGTCTGTTCGATTAATTTGAAGCCTAGTTTCATTGCACATTCCTTTTGCATGATCGATATTCGTATGAACGAACTTGAATTTCAACCTATGTGAAGGGGTTCAGAGCACAACACAATGTTGATTAATTCGATTGAAAAATTATAACTTGAAACAAATAAGTTAACTTTTACCATTATTACTATTCTTCTACATATTTTTTAAATATTATATCTAGTCTTGTTAACAACAAATCTAATATATAATTTATTACCTAGATTTAAATGAGTTTAATTAGTCAAAGTAATTAAAACAGTTCAACTCACATAATTTACCAAACAATAAGCTTACAAACAAAAAAAATATATGATTTTACCTTTATTACATTGTTGTTTACCCAACTTTTAAATATTTTATCTTGTTGTGGTAACGAAATAAATATTTTAATGTGTCTATCCCAATTTAAGTGGGTTTAGTTTTTTCGGAACAATAAAATAGTAAAATACTCATAATTCACAAACAAATAATTAAAAAAATAAAATTATCATTTCGACCATAATAAAAATTCATTCACCCATTTTTTAAATCTTGTATCTTCTAATGGTAACGAAATACATATTTTAAAATTTATTTCCGAAATTTAAATAAATTTAGAATAGTCAGAGTAATTAAAATAGTTCAATACAAATAATTCACCTAACAATAACTTGCAAAATTTGTTATTTTAGCATGAAATAAATTTGTCCACCCATTTTTTAAAGCTTTCATATTACACAATAGGCATTATAAAAATTATTGATTTAATTTTAGATGGGTTTAGTTAGTTAAAGACACTAAAATAGTTCAATCCATATAATTCCCCAAATAATAACTTGTAAAAATTATGATTTGGCAATTACTATATTTCATCTACCCATTTTTTCTGTCTCATATCTGGTTGTGGTAATGAAATATAAATTTTAAAAATTAGTTATCTCAAATTAGTCTATTAGATTAAAATAGTACAATGTAAATAATTCACCAAACCAATAATTTAAAAAATAAAAATTGTTATTTCCCCTTTATAAAACATCGTTTTCCTTTTCTTGAAATCTTGTATCTAATGATTGCAACAATATAAAAATTTGAAACATTATTTATCTCAATTTAAATGCGTTTTAATTTTGTCAGGATAATTAAAATAGTACAACTCACATAATTCATCATACAATAACATAAAAAATGATAATTGCTATTTTACCATAATAAATAAAATTTTATTAACCCATATTTGAACCTTTTGTTTAGTTATAGTGACGGTATTAATTTTTTAATTCTTTTTATCCCAACTTAAAAAAAAATTATTTTAGATTTTAAAATTTTTGTTACCATTTTCTTAAATATTTAACTCTAGGTGTTGTAACGAAATATATATTCCAAAAATTATTTATCCTTGTCCAATTTTAGATGTGTGTCGGAATATTAAAATAGTAACCAAACAATAAATTACAATAAAAATTATCAATTTATCATTATAAAGATATCGTTTACCAAATTTTAGATCTCTTATCTCGTGTTGATAAAGAAATAAGTATTTTAATAATTATTTACGGAAATTTCCTCAAAAGAAATAAAATTATTTTTCCAAATTTAAATGAGTTTGTGATTAGTTAAAGTAATTAAAATAGGCCAGTACATAATTCACCAAATAATAACTTATGCAAAAAAATAATTTACCATTATAAATTTTATTTACCCATTATTAAATATTTTATTTAGTGGTGGTAAAAAAAAATGGGTATCTTATAAATTATTTACCCAAATTTATATGAATTAAGATTTTTTAAATAAATGTTGACAAAAAAAATATTTGTTAAATAAACTCAAATAGTCCAAAGTTCAAACCACATAATTCACTAAACAATAACTAAGAAAATGAAAGTTATTATTTTTTTCATTACCAAATACTGTATCTAGTAGTTGTAACGAAATATAAATTTTAAAAATTATTTGTCGTAATTTAAATGAACTTAAGTTAGTCGTGTAAGATATTAAAATAGTTCAGAGAATATAAGTCACCAAAACATAACCTTAAAAAAATGAAAATTATTAATTTTATCATCATTATCAAATGTCGTTCACCCAATTTTTAAAATCTTGTATCCCGTGGTGGTAACGGTATACATATTTTAAAAATTATTTATCCATATTTAAATAAGTTTTATGTTTTTCGAAACAATTTAAGTATTTCAACACACCTAATTCGCCAAAATATAACTTAGAAATGATTTTTTATTTTATTTTACCAGTATAAAAAGAATTATCCATTTTTTTTTGAATATTTTGTCTAGATTTAGTAACAAAACAGATGTTGCATAAATAATTTATCCCAATAAGTGGGTTTGGGTTTGTCAAAATAATAAAAATAATTAAATAAAAAATCATTTAAAAAATATAAATTATCAGTTTAACATTATAAAATATCGTTTATGAAATCTTAGAATCGAATAATTATAGTATAATCATATATATAATATAATTGCACGGTTTTTTCTTATAAAGCTTAAGTATACCAATTTCCATGTAATTTTTCTTAATCATTCCATAACCACGGATATAAATTTCCATATAATACGTATTAAATGTGCATAGAGGATATTATCAATTGATTTCATAATTATGCACAATTTAACTATATTAAGGCAAGATTGCAGTAAGGTCAACATATTAAGTGTAGTACGGTACGCAAAATAACAGAAAAAATGGAAAAGATATACATAATTATCAAAAATGGACAATGAACATCAACAACTCTAAAAAAATAGCAACAAAAAACAATGGAAAAAAGAATATCAAGAATAACATCAAAATAAAAAAATAAGAACAAATAACAGTGGATAACAATAGTGGAAATGCAATATCATAATATTCACAAACCACATAACATTTGAAAAAAATATAAGGACGTCATAATGAAAAAGCAAACGAATAAATGAGTGATAACAATGGAGGAAGTATTTATAGGATTTATGATGTGGTTTGTGTAATAATATCTTTTAGATTTAAATAAATTAGAAGATTATATTATTATTGATAGTAATATAAATATGTAAGTAATGTGGACCAATGAGCGGATTGATTGATTGCAGATTAATGTGTAAATTGTCAATATTTCCAAGATTTATATATTAGCAATGATATGGAAAAAAAAACCAATCAAGCTATGGAAAAAAAGACGAATTTTGTGGATGATGTGGTAAATAATTAATAAATAATTTAATGTACAAATTACAAATATTTTATTTTCAGAGGTCACAAATATAATTAAAGAACAATTTTAATCATTGTACACAAACTTTGTCAAAGGAACAACGACTTCAACATGATTAACGAAGAAATGGGATACATAACTAAGACAAATAAATAATTAAACTATGTTAACTTATTGATGCTCTACTGAAATTTTCTAAACGAACACAGTATTTAAAATAAGTCGTCTTATGTCTTGTAACATTGATACTTAGTCGGTGATTCACCAAAAAAGAAGTCGATACGATTAATTTTTCCAAATCATAACTATTAATTTCTCCATTCAATACCACATCTGACATTCATCTATAACTTTCGGCACATAATCTTTCCGCAAACGACATGATTGGATCATATTGAAACCAATAATCAATTATTGGTCTCTTGTCGAATTCTCAGATTCATAGGTTGACATCATATTCATCTGGAAAAGAAAAACATATAAATATATACTTTATATATGTTGATACCAACAGAAAAAAAATATACAATAAAAAAATTGGAAAATACAGCAAAGAGACGATAAAAAAAAATTAAATATAATACACACATACGTGTAATTTGAATGAAATGCAGTGGTGGAATGAATTGAAGTTGTAGGGGTTTATATATTTGTGTTTGCATGATGAAAACAGAGAATATCAATTGAATATGGTAGTAATATCAATAATATTAAAAGCATATCAATGGCCAAATTATTTGAATTTGAAATTATTTAAAAATGAATGAGAATCCGAAAAAAATAAGTATAATGAAATAAATATAGAAATAATAAGAGTGTAAAGGTAATCCGGAAAAAAATATGTTTATTGAATGAGAATCCAGAAACAATCCATAAAAATTGAATAGACAAATAAATATGGAAATGATAATTAAGATTAAAATTTATTTGAAAAAAACAATTTAGTTTAATTATCATTTTTCGATGGTTTATTGCACGAGAACCCGAAAAATAAAAGTAAAATGAAATATATATAAACTTGTGTAAAAATGATATTAAAAAAATGAATGAAGTAATTAAAAAATAAAAATAAAATAAAATAAAAAGAATGGTAAATCAAGTTTTATTTACAAAGTAATGAAAATACACAAATCTATATGAAAATGATAATTATAAATCGGGTTTTTTGGATGACTATAAAAATTGAATTTGTAAATTGTCAACTACATTAATTAAAAAATGGAATGATTGTAAATTAAAAAATATAATTGTAAATACCAGAATGTGTAATATAAAAGGAAAGTTAACCGAATTGAAAGAAGAAAAAAAAAACTGTGGTCAAAATTGGATATGTGAAAAACTCAATTGTGTATCTTGTCTTTATAAATTACATAAATAAATAAAAAGATGGTTGTTATATGTAATTAAAAAAATAGTATGTAGAATATATATATATATCCGGATGATATATATTGATATGTATAGATGGATATGGCACACCTTCTTTCAATATAAATTGATATGTTTACTATATATGGACAAAATTAAAATACATGACATTTAATTCTAAAAGATATCAAATATAAATGATTAATAAAATATAATAAATACATGAATATAAATTTATAAAATATATTAATGCATTATTTTTTTTTTTAAATTCTGAATATTATTATAATAAAAATATCAAAAATGTTTTGCATAGAATTCGAAAATTTTCAAAATATTTTAAAATTGAAAAATATATACATTAATTAAAAAAAAATCAAAAATATATACATAATATTAAAAAAAATTAATTTTATGCATTAAAAAATAAATATTTTTCGAATTTATATATAGATTAAATGCATTAAAGAATATATGTATATGTGGTAATGTTTAGATGATTGTGCAAATATTAAATAGGAAATAACTTAAACACATACCAAAAATATAAAGCCAACTCACCAATTGAAGAATCCACCTCATCAATTGAACTCCAACTAAGCAATTTTGATAAATGACATCAATATTTGCCACATGTCAATCATTGAGGGCATAGATCCTCTTTTTATATTATATATAGATTATTCTAAACTATAAAATTGATTTCGATTATTATCAAAATAAAGGGAGTTTATTTATTTATTTATTCTTTAAAGTACGTACCTGGTTGACTGCAGTAAATGCGCCTCGGAGATTCTTGGGCGTGATTTCTGCTATATATACAGGTACCTAATGAATATTCACAATGAACTTAAACAAAATAAAATAGTAAATAAAAATCCATTACATGAAAAGAAAAATTGGAGTAGAAAATGTAAGTACGACGTATGAGAGAAGCCCGACTCCGAATCCAGTTAACAGCCTCCCACTATCGAGCCACCATGCATTCTGTTAAAGAATATGCTGAATTACGAGGAATACGATAAAGGTTTGTTTTTTATAAATAGGAAATAAACTTCCATTAAAAAATCGGTTGCCTATAATTATTATTGAGAATTCTATTACTTATATAATTATTATATATATAAAAATACGAAAAATTAGAGGTGAACACCTTAGCAAAGGCTATTGAAACCCATCCAACGATATTGAACAACTCCGCGAAACCCATTGCCTGCATTATAAATTTGATCAAATTTTTGCATGAGACGACAAATAAACATTTTACAATCGAAATTTGTTAATACTAAATTAATAATAATCGAGAGAAACGAGGTATTACTCCTCTCCTTCCAAAGAGATCTGCTATCTTCCCACTCACGACTGCTCCAATCATAGCTCCGATAGTTGATATCGACCCGAACAACGAGTACTGCAAAAAAAAAAATTGTATGCCAATAAAACCGTAAATTGCATAAAAATCGGAATAAAAAACGTAATTTGCAATTGTCAAAGTAGCCACAAGGCACCTTTAACAAATCGCACAGATTTAAGTTTTTCGAGTACTGTATCATTTATTATTCCAAATAACCTTCCACCATGTATCGGGTTTTCGGGTTTCAGGTTTTTGGGTTTCGGGTTTTTGGGTTTTTGGGTTTTCGGGTTTATATCACACTTGTATTATACTTATGGAATTACTTCACTGTCATTTTTTACTAAGACTGAATCAAAACAATTTCGATTAATCATAGTTCAAAAATCCCATGTACTTAAACTCCATCAAACACAAGGATTCTATACATTTTTCTTCGTACAAGTAATTAAAATCGACAATCTTTAACAAATCTCCGAAAATTAAAAATCTCAAGAAATAGCAACTTAATTATTACCTCAGCCAGTGATAGGCCAAGATCATCAAGAATCCCAGACTGAGCAGGTGAAGAGAATCCCACCTGCATATATATATATATATATATATATATATATATATATATATATATATATATATATATATATATATATTAAAGAATATTGAAAGAGAAAATAATAAGTGAAGAAGTACATATGAAAATGGGGGCTAGTTAATTATATATTTGGGGAGCTTACAGCAGAACCAAAAACATATGAACCTAACACCGCCACGAAGGTGCTCAGAACAAGAACAGCGGTGGCGGAATCGGAACCGCTCCGCTCCTCGCCGCCGCCGACAACATCCGGCGGAAGCAAAGGGCGGCTGTTGGTGGTGATTTCATCATCAAGTACGCTGTCCGACTCCATCCACTTGTCTTGTCCGAGAAATGAAATATTATTTGTGTTTTTCTTACTTTATTCCGTCAATTACTCTTGCTTTTTTTTTTTTTTTCTTTTTTCCAAAATTATGTAATGAATGAATTTAGGGTAAATTACGGTCAAGCCCTGAGGTAAGGTCAAATAAAAAAAAAAAGGGTAAATTCCACTTTACCCCCTCGTACTCTGTCCGATAATTACTTTACCCCCTTGTACTTTCAATTTCATCGATTTACCCCCTGTACTTGTACAATTTTCCAATACAACCCTCTCCGTCAACTTTTTTCGATTTTGACTCTGACGCCGTTTGGTCAGAGTCAAAATATTGACGTAAATATTGACTTTTTTTTATTTTGACTCTCGAGTTTAGAAAAGAGAAAGTTTCACACATTCATATATTTTTTTCTTTGCACTTGGTGGAATCGATCAATTTTTTGATCTTGATTTTTGCCAAGTTAGGGCTTGAATTTGGGGATATCTTGGAAGGGGAAGTGGTGGGAGAAGAAGAAACGACAATATTGACGGAGAAGAAACGACGTGTTATTGGCAATTTTGTAATTTACAGAGTTGATCAAACGGCGTCAGAGTCAAAATCGAAAAAAATTGACGGAGAGGGCTGTATTGGGTGTACACTGTAGGGGGGTAAATCGATGAAATTGAGAGTACGAGGGGGTAAAGTGGAATTTACCCAAAAAAAATCATGTTTAGGTAATTGCAAGTACCCACCTCTCAACTGTGAATTCTTTTATAGTAAATCATGGCGGTGTCAAATTTAGTGAAATTTTTTAGAGTATGTAGAATATTCTCTAGTTTGTACTCTTTTTATTACTCTACATTTTGAAACAATATGATCATAAGATGTGAATTTTAACTTGTAAATATCGTGGTGCATCAGAAGCTACATTTCTACACAAAACGAGTTGCTGTAATTACAAATAGCCATTTGCTGATTTAAATTCTAATTGAGGAAAATAAGATCTTTATTACGAACATCTCATACATACTATTGAGACCAACTGAACTCCAAAAATAAAAATCAATTGTATCACCAATTAAGACACAAGTCTCGCAAATTCTTGCAACTACAAGTTCATGAAATAAATTAACAACTGATTGTATTCCTAAACATATTATCAATCAATCATGTTTCTATGTAAATCCCAAATCGAAAAACAAGTTCGATTTTTCTCAAAAAAATGAAATATAGAAAGATAAAAAAAGAAAGCATCGAGTTACTGCAGGAGCAACAAGACCCCGACAAGTGTATGCGTATGGAGATTTCGACAAGTGCACCGTGCCACCGTTTAGAGTTCAAAGTTAAGTTTCTCAAAAATGAATGTAACCACAACGGGTCCCGCTAAATCGCCTAGGCCACACCCTACAAAAAAAAATATAGAAAATTTTCATTTCAAACAACAGTTTTTTTTTTTTTTTTTTTGTTTTAAATAAATAAATATTTTTTTTAACGAATCTTACCAATCCATTGGCCAATCGTAGGACGAATGAACATTGCTCCAATTCCAGCTCCAATAGACGCGAAAACTAGCGAGGCGCCGCACTTAAAAGTGGCCCCACAAATTCTTTTTCCAAGAAGGCGAACTTGTTGTGAAGTTTCAACTGTATCAGCTTCTTCTTCGTCTTTACTGGTTTTATATATAGAAGCAAAGAAGTGGTATATATCGATGCTAATTTGAACTGTCCACGATGCTAAAACGGCAAGAAGATGCCCTGTTTTGATATTCGATACCAAGAGAAGAAAAGGTGAGAAATTTTCAGGTTTTTAACCAAACAAAGCCCAACAGAGTGGATATTACTTATTTGACCTCGAAAAGTGGTTTTGCTGACGCAGCTGAAGTATGTTAGAACCGGCAGTCTCCTTGCAGCCTTGCGAGCGGCCGACTTTGGAACATCTATTATGGTACATCACATCAGGCAAATACAGGAATTGTTTTATAAAAAATATAGGGTAAATTACAACCACCCATGAGGTAAGGTTAAATTATGAAAAAAAAACCTCGTGCTTGGGTAATTACAACCACCCCTCAACTATGAATCTTGATTCTTACACGTCCAACCTTATGGTGTCAAATTCAACAGAATCTTATAGATTCCGTGGAATGTTCTCTAATTTGTACTCGTTTTGTGCAAAAATGTAGCTTCTGATGCCCCACAATCTTATTTTTACAAGCCAAGAGACACATCTTTCTTATCTTACGATCATCTTGCATCAAATTGTGGAGCTCGAAAGGGGTAAAACGGGTACAAACTAGAGATTATTCCACATAATCTAAAAGATTCCACTAAATTTGACACCAAAAGGGTGGACATGTAAGAAGATTCATAGTTGAGGGGTCGTTGCAATTACCCAAACATAAGGAGTTTTTTCGTAATTTGACCTTACCTCAGGGAGTGGCCGTAATTTACCCTAAAATATATAAACAATAGTATTATTGAACAATCAACAACTAAGAATACCTTTGAGAAGCTTCCAGGCCATCCTATGTGAAACATAATGAACTGCAAGTCTCTCAAAAACACGTCTTGTAGTAACTACACTAGTCTGAGAATACAACACGGTTATTATTGTAAGGTTTATTATACCCTCGTAGCCAATAACTGAAGAAATTTCAAACAAAAGCTAAAATATTTCGAGTGTCGCGTTGTGATTAACAAAGGGGGGCTTCCATTGGACGGTTATGATCAAATCTTAGTAGCACATACTTCTGATATCGAAAAAAAAGAGCAATCTTTACACTAAAGAAAAAAAAATGTTATACCTCGCGAATAATTTGTTTGACTGATTTTTTGAAAGGAACGGACAAATCCAAAGGTTCTTGTTCTTCGGGATTTTCAAGAAAATCTTCGTCGTCCTCGTCAGCTTCTGGCTTGGGCTCCAAAAGAGGCAAGTAGAATAACAAGAAAGACCTCAACGACGTCACGGCGAGATTCTTCCAGTGAAATGCCGAGAACAGCGATTTCAACTCAATATCGTATTGCTTGGTAGTGTATTTCAGTGCATCGCTCTGAAATATATTTGCGGATGCACTCCTTATACTCGAAATGTAATCTTCGTCAATAGCTATTCCGGCATCGCAGTAGGAAACCCGCGAAGCACCATCTCTGGGACAGCCATTATTATACATACAACAATATTTATCAGCTGTAGCGATCGAAAACGAGATGTATCATATAGTTTCTCAGCATTCTTTATTCTTTCTTTTTTTGGTTATTTTAAAAACGAGATAGATGTAAAACAATTTGATTCAAGTGAAATGCTTTTTTTTTTCCATTAAGCGCAGGTTTCAGTTACACTCCATCACTCTCCAATCATATGAAACACGAGATATATATTATTCCAGTTAAACATCATTCCAGTTTCATTTTATCGGTAATTTTATTATGTTCCAACAAATCATTTTCTCGCATCAATGGATGACAGTCTTCACATAGTAAGAAGGACCCGAAATCCCTAATCCAATGCACCCGCCTAAAGAGACAAACACATCCTAGCTTGACATAAACTCGAAAACTAAGCGTTGTTTTACTAAAAACAAAAAAATCAAAAAAAAAAGGGTAAATTACGGCCTCCCATATAATCTAGAAGATTCCAGTAAATTTGACACCGCAAGGGTGGACGTGTAAGAAGATTCATAGTTGAGGGGTGATTGTAATTACCCACACAGGAGGGTTTTTTTCGTAATTCGACTTTACCTCGGGTGGGGGGTTCGTAATTTACCCAAACCAATAAGAATGTCCCAATATTCCGCCTCACAAGATCAAAATAAACAGATACCTATTAAAACGATCATTAGCAAATTTGTTAAATTTAACAGTTTCAACTCTGGATATGCTTTCACCGAAATCTTGAAAAACTAATTGGCCGATTGTTCTACTCTCTTAGTCACTAATTCAAGTAATTCAACTATTGATTTTCTATCAAGCACATAATTAATTCCACTTCAAGCTACATCATAGCTTCTTGATAATCGGCACTAACAAACTACAAAGAACAATCTGTATCATAACCCTACATTGTGAATGTACCGCCACCAAAACCATTAATTTGAACCATGACTCTATCCTTTCAGCAAAAGCTACAAGCCATAAAATTAAGAATTAAAAAAAACACACAAAACACACAGTTGGTAAAACAATTTACCCAAAGAATGCGCCAAAGGCAAAAGGAGTTGAAATGGCGAAAGAAGCTGCGGCGGAGGATGCTCCGACGAGTTTCGTGGAGAATAGCCCTCTCGAGTTAAACGCCTGGCCACCAAAGTTTGGATTTTTCCTCAATAGATCCAACATTGCGATAGCCGCCATTGTTCAGCAACTCAAATCGAAAAAAAAAAAAGGGTTTTTATTTTTTTTATTTTTTTTGCCCCCAATGACTGATCAATCATAAATAGAGAATCTGTAAACCTGCCCTAGGAACCAGAATCCAAAATCCCCAAAAAAAAAGGCGCTGCGAAATCCGTAATATTTTGAGCTGAAAAAATCAGAAGCAATTGGGCAAAAGGCAAAAAAAAACCTTATCGCGATTGGCGAGTGCGTAATCGGATCGAGATTCGTATGTAGAAGAAGCAGAAGAAGTTCAGACAAAGAATTATTTTTTTTCAGTGTTGTTTGCGAATTATCGCCATGGACAAAGGTGCGGCTTTTAGTCTTTTTTTCGCCTTCTGATTTTTTTCCCAAAGGGCAAATTTGTGTTGGGGTTAGAACTAGGTTGTGTCCAATTGATTTTTGATTTCTTTACAAAATAATAATAATAATAATATTATTATTATTATTATTATTATTATTATTATTATTATTATTATTATTATTATTATTATTATTATTATTATTATTATTATTATTATTATTATTATTTAATTTAGGCTGCGGCTATATGCAAGACTAATTCTACTTGTGCAAGACCAAATTAAAATTTTCAATGTATAAATATTATAATACCCTTATTTATTAAAAAAATAAAAAATTCCAAATATGCAAGACCAAAAATTCAAAAAAAAAAAAAAAACCCATCACAAGACCACAAAACTACAAGACCAACTCTCATCTTCTCCATCTTCCAAAATTCACAAGACCTTTCTCCTTCCTCCTCCATTAACCCACAAAACCTAGAAATTCAAAATCATCAAAACTCAACAAATCTTACAAAGATGGCAAGTATGGAGTCAGAAGACATCACAATAGAAGATTCTACGATGGAAGAACCCAAGAATGTATGCATTTATGGGTTTTTTAGCTAGAATATTGATTTTCCAAAAAAAATCCCGCGCAAACTAATTCGACATGTACAGGTCGAATTTTACAGGTAAAAATCGACATTTAGATGTCGATTTTGAGGTATAAAATTCGACATGTAGATGTCGATTTTGAGGTATAAAATTCGACATTTGAATTTGTGCTATAAATTCGACATGTCAATGTCGATTTTTACCTATGAAATTCGACGCTTAAGTATCGATTTTTAGCATAGTTTTTCGACACCTTGGTGTCAATTTTTGTTTTTTTTTTTCTCATTATTTGTATTTGGTCTTACATGAGAAAAAAAACCAATTTAATTTATGGGCATACTTGTCATTCCATCTTAATAAAATAGAATCTCTTGGAATCTTTCTTTAATTTGGTCTTGCACAAGTGGAATGAGTATTGCATATAGCCGCAGCCTTTAATTTAACTTCTTACCCAAGATCTCATCAAGGAAGGATGCAATTTTTCCTTACTTAAAAATTAAAATACATTGGTTTATTAATTGGGATTATTATCTAAAAGTCAATAACAATGGTGGTTATAAATTATAATTACATTCAATGAATGAAAAGAAAAATTGTTTGCCTAGAACCATATTAGTGAATATTTTCAACACTAAAAAAAAATCATAATTCTCACCAATTGGAGTTGACCGACGTTGGCAACCGTCGTGTTTCTGATTGTTTTAATACGATTGTGTAGTTTCATTGAATTACTTTTATCGTAATTTTTTCATACGAATGTCGATTGTCTAATTGAAGTTACATTAGAAAGACGATGAAAGGTTCTACAAGCTCCGTATTTTATAATGTTTTGAGGTTTGAGTTAGATCATCGCGGGAAATTCGCTAAATACATCTTGATGTAGGGGACATTAAAATTAATTGAAATAGGTTATATATATTTTTTTCTCATATAAATTTGATAGTATCGATCCAAGTTGTATTAGAAAATCGATAAAATATATTACAATTGTTGCGTTTTGTAATATTTGAGATTCGATTTAGAGTGAAAAATCACGTTGAATTAATCCTAATATGTAAACCTTTTAATTTATTTTTACTTGGCTACATATTTTGGAATTGTTTTCATGACATCATTTTTCAATCATAAAACTTTAAAATGTATACAAATACAATTACTTTTAACAATTGAATATGGTTATTTAAAAAAAAAAAAACACAATTGGAGCCCAATATATAGATATGATACAAGCCCATTGTAGTTAGGCTTTTCTATTATTGCTGAACTTTGCAAGAAAGAGGGCCAAAGTGACGAAAAGGGTTAAACTGTCAACTAAATAAAAAGAAAGGGCATAATTGTCTTTTCGTACCTGCACGTGAGTGGTTGGTCTACGATTGGAAAGGAACAAGAGTCAAACAAAGACAATTCTGAGACGTCAAATCTAAGCTTCAACGAGTCAGAAATTGGACGCCTTGTTTCCTCTCTCTCTCTCTCTCTTCTCTCTCTCTCTCTCTCTCATCAATGATAAGCATAAATCATGTTCAAAAACTCATTTTCTATTACAAGTTGAAATACAAAACTAAAGGTAATACTTTTATTTTATTTAGGAGACGTATATTTTGGAAAAAGAGTTTGAAAATTAAATTATTTTTATTTTTATTTTTATTTTGAAAACTGAATAATTTACATATGGGTGTTGATAAATACAGGACATTTTTTAGTAAATGTAGAAGATCTTATTTAATAAATTAAAACCTAGCACTAACTTCATCTTTTTCTTTCGCCAAAATATCGCATTATTAATCATTCAAACACGAGTTTTTCGCATTTTAAACATAATAACACTGACTAGTTCTCCCGTAGACGCTTGTTTTTCGGGATTTTACAAGTTTTTCCTAACTCAAAAGTTATCACCATTTTTTTGTGTTTTTAATCTATAAAAATCACACAAAAACTATCTACTTTTTTTAAGGCAAATATATCGACAAATTTTGAGTTTAGATAATTCCCCCAAAATATTTTTAAAAGTTAAAAAAATAGTTTAAAATTAGAAACTCAACAACACTAAAATTAAATTTGAATATAATAAAGTAAAATATATGAATTCTATTTAGAACATTAAAGTTTTTTATTTCTTGGCAAAAATTTAGAACAATAAAGTTAAAGAGATGATAACTGTGTGGAGTGAGATTAAAAATTAAAATTGGAAAAAACATGACTTGCGTTTACTAAAAGTCACCTGTCAAAATCATATTGAAAAGTATCGAAAAATAAATTTTAAAAGAAAATTAAAAAAATAAAATGAGTAATTTCTTTTAGTGGAAATATTATTTATGTTAAACTATATTACATTAGTTTCTTTTCGGAATTTTTCGAAAAACTTAACAAATATAATTTTATTTTGGGAGAAGAATAAGAAAATTGTAAACTTATTGTGACTCCTAAAACAATTACAAAAAAATCATTACATATGACATAATTACAGCTAAAACTAAAAATAAAAAAATAAAAAAATCGGTTTAACTATAATAAATTCAAAGTCAAATGATCCTTCTTTTCCGAAACACTACAATATATATGAGCTGTCATTTCTCTAATGACTATTAAGTATTAATAAGCTCAATCAATTATTGATTTATTTCAAAAGAAATAAGATAAAATAATAATAAAAAAAGTCAAAAACATAAGTAATAAATAACATAAAAAATCCTCCCCTAATTATTTATTTTGTCAATAATACAAGTACTCAATAAAATGTGCAAATTTAAATTTGCAAAAAAAATGAAATGCTGACGTGGAAAAACAAAACCCTCCTACTTTAACTTTTTAAATTTTAATTTTTTCAAACCTGAGTTGACTAAATGGGATCTGTGACTAACCTGCACATGAGGCGCATTACGCACACCACACTTCCCAAAGCCGCTAACATGCGCACTTTGCGTATTCAAGTATTCTTTCTCTCTCTACATCTCTCTCTCTCTCTCTCCTAACCCCACTATACTTAACATTTTCCGTTGACTGAACAGAAGCAAGCAAAATCTTCTCTCCCCCCACTCAACCTATACATACATAATCTATACACAAATCTGCCCCCGCACGTGCTCTCCGGCGACCATCTCCGGCACGTGCATCCGGTGGTTACATCTTTGAATCCTGGTTTAGTTGTACCTAAATCTTCGTCCTTTGTCCCCAATTTTGACGAAACCGAGGGTTTTGGGGGAAATTAGGGCAAAAGTGCTTTTAGCTTGTGAAGTTGAGCTTTTGCTTCTGGCTTTTTGTTCGTGAGGGTTTTTGGAATTCTTCGTTTGCTTTATGTTTTGCCAGCTCAGTTAATTGGTAATTTTGGTTGTGGATTTGAATTTTTGGGTTGATCTGTTGATTTATATTCAAGTTTTTTTTTTTTTGAATTTTGAAGTAGTTTCTGGGAAATAAGTATGTTTTGTATGTAATTTAGTTTTGTAATACTTGTGATAATTTATTTTGAAAGTGGAGATTATGAAGAGATTGAGGTCAAGCGATGATCTCCAGTCGTACGGGGAGAAGGCGCCTGTGAAAGATTGGGGAAGAAGGGAGGAAGACCCTAGTTCGCAGCAACGCTCGTCTTCGTCTCTGCATAGGAGTTCTAATTACAGGTCCTCCGACGGTGGGAGAAAGGTTGTATCTTCATCAACGTCTAGGTACGATCGGTTGGAAGATGACAGGGAAACCCCAAAAGTGGTTAGAAAACGACCGGATTACGATTTGGAGAATTACGACCGGAGGAAGAGCTATGATCGGCATAGAGATGTGAATGAGAGAGGGATTCTGAGCTCTTCGCCAAGGGGTGGCTATGGAATGGGTCAGATGCATCGATCCGAGAGCTTTTCTGGACCGAGGAGAGATTTTCCAAAGGGGTTTAGGTCAGAGAGGGATAGGCCAAAGAGGGATGGTATTGCTTCTTCGTGGAGGAGGTTCGCAAGTGGGAAAGAAAGTGATGACGGGGCGAAGAGTGGGAATGAAGGGGCAAGAGGAAATAGAACTGAATCTAAAGAAGTTGTTGGGAAGTCAAAGTCACCCCAAGTACTTAGAGATGCGAAATCTCCAGCTTGGTCGAAGGATTCTGGGAGTGAGCGGTCGAAGAGTGTTGAAGGAAAGAAATGCGAAGACATGCCGCCCGTGGAGAGTGGTGGGCCCAGCAGTGATCGAGAAGAAGGGGAGCTGGAACCTGATCCTCAGCCTCATATGCCTTTGACTGAGCCAGTTGGTGAAGATATTGCTTCTGTTGGGATGAACTCTTCTCAAAAGGAGATCGACAGTGAAAACCGCGTTGAAAACGATGTTTCACCGGACAAAGAGAATTTCTTGTCAGTGGAAAAAGAGGACGTGAGTAAAGGGGGCAGCTGCGAGGAGCAAGAAGCGGAAGATATAGTAGTATATGAGGATGTCAAAGATGTTTCAAACAAAAATGATGACTTGCCAGATTGTCGGGATACATTGTTTCAAGGGGCAGGTGGAAATAAAGATGATAATGGTACAAACGGGGAAAATGGTGGCGACAATAAGGTAGTGGAGGCCACTAGAGAAAGCTGTTTGGAGGAGGATGCTGACAGTACAAGTGATGATGGCAAGTTACTATCTTTACAAGAGGATGGTGGAAACAGGGGTACTAGCATTGAAATGAATGCAGATGACATTGTCATGACTGGAAGTTTGGAAATAACACCTGGAAGTGAACTGCCATCCACGGAGAATACGACCCGGAATTTAAAGGATAAGGGCAAAAGTGTTGCTCTTGTGCCCCATCATACTCCTCACTTCACAGACACTAATTTCGAGGTTGAGGACAAACCAAAGGACCTTGCAGCAAGTGAAGACTTTGAAATGGAAGGGCCAAGTACCAGAGGATTCCAATTTTTATCCACCGATCCGATTAAGAAGCCAGAGAAAGTTGAACAATTAACTCACCACAAGCCTAAAGATGAAAAATTGGCGCTTGAGCTTTCCCTTAGCTTGCCCAATGTTTTGTTGCCTATTGCTTCTCAGAATAGAGGACAGGCTCCTGGTTCTCCTAGCCATGCCAGAAGTTTTCAATCTTTTGCTAGCTCGTTTCGGACCAATTCTGACGGATTTACAGCTTCGGTGTCGATTTCTGGTTCTCAGCAGTTCACTCACAACCCGAGCTGTTCCCTGACTCATAATGCACTTGATTTCGAGAAATCGGTTGGAAGTAAGCCGTTGTTTCAGGGAGTCGATTGGAAAGCTTTATCTCTCGATGAGAATAAGAATAAAGAACCTCCAGCTTATGAAGGAATGACGTCAAGAGAAAATGGCTTGCATCAACAGTCTCAATTATCGCAAGGCAACTCCAAAATATCAACTGGACTTGAAAGACAATTAGGTTTCAGCAAACATGTATCTGGAGCACAGGGTTTTGTCTCTTACGAAAGTGGACAAGATTACTCCAAAGATAGAAGGCAATTAATGCCAGATAGAGATAGTGGTAGTTTACGAAGGAGCAAAGGCCCAGACAGGAAAGATCAAGTATTGGTGGTTGGAGCTGACTTTGCTGAGTCAATAGTTACTATGATAGTTTCTGAACCTCTGAACACAATGGCTCGAAAATTCAATGATATGACCGAAAAACACATGGCATGCGTGAAAGAGTTTGTGCGAGACATCATCTCAAATCCAGGCAAGCAGTGGCAGCTGAGTGCTTTGCAGAAGGCGTTACAGAATAGGGCCGACGTTACCCTTGATATGCTACTGAATGCAAATCGTACTCAATTGGAGATCTTGGTGGCTTTGAAAACAGGGCTTCAAGATTTTCTTATGCAGAAATACGACATCCAATCTTCTGATCTGGCGGAGATATTTCTCAATATGAGATGTAGGAATCTCAATTGCAGGAGCCTTCTGCCTGTGGATGAATGTGACTGCAAAATATGCATGCAGAGGAGCGATTTTTGCAGGGAGTGCATGTGTCTTGTGTGCTCGAAGTTTGACATGGCATCTAACACGTGCAGTTGGGTTGGGTGTGATGTATGCCTACATTGGTGCCATGCGGATTGTGGGTTACGAGAATCTCATATCAGAAACGGGCGTAGTGCAACAGGTGCTCAAGGCACTACAGAAATGCAGTTCTACTGTGTTGCATGCAGTCATCCGTCTGAGATGTTCGGTTTTGTGAAGGAAGTTTTCCAGAACTTTATCAAAGAATGGAAGGCGGAAAACCTTTTTAGAGAACTTGAATATGTAAGGAAACTGTTTTGTGCCAGCAAGGATGTAAGAGGGAAACAGCTGCATGAAACCGCTGTCAGGATGCTGTCTAAATTGGCTAATAGAGCAGATCTGCAGGAGGTGCAAAGCCATATCATGAATTTTTTCACTGGTAAGACTGGTATATCTTTTATTTGTTCTGTAACTACTTCATCATATATAAGCACATTGACATCATATACTACTCAAATATTTTTTAAATTACATTTTAGAAAAAAATTCATACTTGGGCTATCAAAAGATATCATGTTTTGCTGGAGACTTAAATAAAAAAAATATATATATTTTCTCCCTTTTTGCTGGTTTTTGTGTTGTATATGCATCTTATATCTGACATGTAAGCTGTGATGATGTTGAGACGGAGAAATAATGTGCGGTTACTATCAACTAGCTAATTTTTTTGCAACACTCATTTTCCTTTGCCCACCTTTTTTGATTTTTAGATGTTGAATTAAGTTGCGGGCTGTGAAATTCTTACAATCAGCCGCATTAGGGGTTGCCTCAATGGAATATCTATGACTGATTGAGTTAGTTTCTTTTAAAAAAAAAAATCTGACATGTCATGGTATTGAGTTTATGATTTTACCTGTTTGATGTGATTGTTATCTTTGGAAGAAACAACAAAATGAGAACTAAATTTTGAAGGCTAAGTCTAAGCAATGGATAATCTGTATTAAACTAGTGTCTTATGGAACCTTCTCTTATATTTATGTAATTGAAGTTCAACGTAGATAAAGAACATACAGCAATTCCTTTCAAAATTGACTAAATTAGAATACTTTTGTGGACTCAAAACTCTTAAAATTTGTGTAGAATCATGTGTCCTTTGGGTTGAATTACGATGATTCTCAGTATTAGTCTGGAAAAATCCTTCATTATGGAAGTTGTCCGTCTAATGCATTATGTAATTGATTTCTTCGTCACTTGTCTTTATCTTCTGCTCTAGTTAAATTTGCTCATTTCCCTTTTTTTGGTTAACAGAAAACAATCCAGACAGGCCTGTGAAAATGTCAAATGAATCCAGAAAGGAATTGCCGACCAAAAACCAAGAAGTCAGTAACGGAATTGCGGGTCCCAGCCAAGGAGCCAGCTGGATGAAGTCTTATCCAGATAAATCTCAGCAATTGGAAAAATGTGGCAGTTTACTTCCTGACTTATTTCCTGATTTTGATAGCAATCGGAATGATACATACACAGCGAACATGGATATCCGAAGAAATGCTCAGAAAGTACCCATTTTTGACGAATTGGACAGCATTGTGAGAATCAAACACGCAGAGGCTAAGATGTTCCAATCGCGCGCTGAGGATGCAAGAAAGGAGTCCGAAGCTCTGAAGCGCATATCAGTCACGAAAAGTGAAAGAATCGAAGAAGAATACACAAGCCGAATCACAAAGCTCCGTTTGGCTGAAGCTGAGGAGATGCGGAAGCAAAAAGTCGAAGAGCAGCAAACTCTCGAGCGATCGTACCAGGAGTATTTCAATATGAAAATGAGGATGGAAACAGATATAAAGGACCTTCTGTTGAAGATGGAAGCTACTAGAAGGAACCTCACCAAATGATTGACAGGCTCGATTTTCTAATCGGTGAGTGCTCTCTCGAATAAGCTTTTCTTGATCTACCTGTAGGGTTTACTTTCTATTTACTGCAGTTTTTAGTGCTGACTAGAATATGTGTACAGAGGGTAGCCACCTCCCTTAACTATCTCCGTAACTTTTGTAGTTACGGACAGAATCGAAACGGAGAAATGGGCTATCGATCGAACTTTATTTAGTGTAATTTTTTACTTTCATGCAAATAGAACAAGGTAGATTCAATTTGTTGTCTTGGAAAAGATGTAACTTCTGTATTCTGTCTTTATTGTTTATGTTATCTTCTTATGTTATGCCTTTAATATTTAATGCTCCCTCTTATGTATATGCAGTTGGCAATTCTGCAATTCCTATTTTTCTGGGTTTTGATTTTTTGCTTTGTTTTAAGCTGTCATGTTTTTAGGTGTTGTTTGCAAATGATTATTTAAAAGCAGAAGTTAGTGATTGTGAGTTAAGTCAGTTTTTAGTGCTTATTTCTAAAAGTTTGCGGCTTTTGCAAATATTCCGGAAAAAGAACTTAAATAGAAAAAGCAGGCTTAGGGGTGCTTTTAAAAAAATAGCTTAAAGCAGATTATTTTAAGAGAAGTAAAAGCAAAAGTTGATTTTGCATACACTTGAAAACATATTATGAGCTAAAAAAAACTCATAATCACTTTCAAAAAGCGTTTGTAAACACCACCTTAATCATGTCCCTGAAACTTTAATCCCAAACATTTCATATAAAACATTTGGTACAATTAAGGAGGTTTTTTTTTTTTTTTTTTTTTTTTTTTTAAATGAGAGTAACTTAGTTAATAAAAGTTGCAAGTACAGATTATGGCCACAACAATGGTTACTTTGACAACGTAGGATCTTTATTAAAGTTGCACAAAGGTTTTTCATATATTTTGATACGGGTTCAATTGCGGTAAGGGTTCAAATAATAACAATACTACAATGATGTTTAAAGGCCGCTCAGGCTTACTAACACTTGATAAAGTCTACTACTAGCCCCGCATGGGATAGTCATAGACGATGGATGTAACTACACTCGACCCAAGGACAGAAAGCCTGCCGAATGACGTGGACTGAGAAAAAACCCACTTACGGGTAAAGCAGAAGCGACCACAGCACCGAACTCTTGCCATTGAATTGACCGAGGTCGCAAGGAACGAGACATCTCGCCCTCAGTAGACTAAAATAGCTCGTTGAATCACATCACACCCATGTATGATCTGACCATAGATAGAACCAGGGACCCACCACCTCGTCCATGCGACAAGTATACACACTTATTTTCACTACACACACATCATCATTTTCTCCACGATTCTGACTGACTTGACTGTTGAAGTGCTAGCGCCAGGAAACCCTTCCCCAACACTCCTTTTTACAGATTTCTCGGAACGCATGGGCTTCCTCTCATTTGAACTTTCTCTACTCTAAACCCATTGCATTCCTATTTCACTCTAATATTTTGTGATTGAGCCATTTGTACCTCATCATGTTTAATCTTTTCAAATTTTAATCATACTTTCTTATTTTGTACAATTATTTACACCCTGGATTGAGCCCTTGACATTTTTTTTTTAGTAAACCTATACAAATTATGCATGAGCAAAAGTGCATGAAATACATTCAATACATCCGAGGCATTTGACATAAACACAGTCATACATACTCAGGCAGAGATCCCAAGAAAGAGTTAGAAAAAAGAAACATCATTGAAGTTTTCATTACAAGGCAGTGAGTGATTAACTGACTTTTCAACAGACATCCAAAATTCACAGGTTAAAAGAAAGTAAAATCCCCTCATTCATCATCGTTGAACTCACTATCTTCAGTTGCATCACTATCAACATCAACCTCCTCAGCAGCTTCACTCTCCGAATCGTCACTTATAACATAACTCGTCTGCCTCCTATTAACCCTCTTAGGTCTGCTCACCGCGGGGCCCACACCTTTGCTGACATCATCAGAAACCGAGCTTCTTTCTTGTTCGTTTGAAGTCTCCCCTATCTCTTTATCCTCATCATCGTCCACGTTTATTGCCCCTCGTCCCAAAATAGAACTGCTCTTCTTGTTAAAAGGCGACGCCCTCATTCTCCTAACCTTCTTTTCAGGGGAATCATCTGCTGCAGCAGTGGGTTTGAGAACTTCGGTGATGAGTTTCTGACCTACAAGCTGAGATTGTTTGCTGGCTGGTCCTCTTTTCTTTGCTCCAGCAGGTGGTTTTGCTGCTGCTGCTTTTGGATTGGCTGGTTTTCTTCCTCCCTTCTTTTTCTTGTCTTCGGGTTCGAAATCGTCATCATCGATTATCTCGATATCATCGTCTTCTTCATCGTCTGAAACAATTGACACTTGCTTCTTTCGAGGAGCTGCCCTTTTGGTTGGTTCTTTTTTCTTCGTTTGCAGCTGGGGCAACTCTGTTTCCATATCTGTACGAAAATGAATCACCGGTATTTTAAGACGAGTTACTTTCTAGAAATTTGAGACAAACTCTCCACATCGACAGAAAACTTTCAATGTAATGTCGTCGTAAATGAGGTCTCTTACTTGAAATTAGTTCTTTGAACCAAAGTGTATAAAAGTAGTTACATATAACGTATGAATTAGACACAGACTGCGGGGCGGGGTACATCAGGATGCAAATACATGGTACATTCAAAATTTTAAAACATGCACGACAAGGATACTAATGCCGAATATAAACATCAACTTTCTTTGGTCAATAATAAAAAAACTTTCGTATGTGCGTATAATTAAGAAATTTTGAGGATAATAATGTAGTTTCAGGACAAGAAATAACTTCCTGTTGAATAAAGAAATGTGAAGTGAGAAAAAATGAATTTAGATGAGAGGGGAACTATTTTTTTGAATTATCTTTGAATATTCTGATTTTTTTATTTTAACTCTGTCGCGTTAAAATTTAGATATCCCTACATTTGACTAGACATTATAAAATTTTACTATGAGATCCAAAATTCGCACAATTTAACAGATTATGTATTTGAGTTTACCTTCTGCACGATCAGGAGAAGAGTCGAAATTGTAAGCTGCAATTCTCTGTCTTAGCTCAGCAACCCCATCGTCATCGTCTTCGTCAGCCTCTGCTACAACCTGCCATAATACATGACAAAGCAATGTCTTAAGGAGTTGTAGTTTTTCAATGTGAAAATGTGCCAATGTTGACACATATACAGCAATTTTAAGCAAGAATGACATACCTTTGCCACTGGAGCTTTCTTTTTAGCAGCAGCTGCCTTGCCTCTAGGTTTCTTGATTTCAGCAACTTTATCTAAAAGAAAAGCATTTGCACGTTAGTCTTAAATACCAATTTCTCTTCAAAAGCATGAAGTTTACACTGATGTGAACAAACCTGTTTCAGTTACAGTATTATCTGATACATCCATGTGCTCTGCAGTAGATTCCTTTTTGGTTGTAGCTTTCTTGGTATTCTTTCGCGGATTTTTCGCTAGTGGTCTAGCTATCTTTGTCTCACCACCTTGTATCCTTTGTCTATCCTCCTCCCATTTTTTCTCACTGTTCTTTAGATCCTGAAAAAAGATATGCTTATGTAAGTAAAATCTATGTCTGCCAGAGAAAAAAATAACAGTACTACATGAATGTCTATTAGATCTCACCTCGATTATTTTGGCCTCCAGAGCATCCAGATCTTTTGTCCACAAAGACTTCACTGTCGATTTTTTCAGGTCTTCAACTTCTTGCGTCAACCTTTCCCTCTCATCGCGCAACTCTTGCAACTTTTCAGCAGTTAAGGTACCAATTGCCAGAGACAGCAAGTAGTCATAATCACTTGCGGAAACTCCTTTTGCAATTTCCACTTCAGTGTTATCTTCGGTTTCTTCTGTATCATCAGTTGCGCCAGCAACAGCAACTTCGGGAGTATTTTTCTTTTTCGGGAAAGGGGTGAAACCCTTTGCCTTCAGCTCAAGGAACAAATCAGCCTTTTTCCTGTTGCTTACAACAATGGTACCTTCAACAACACCTCTAATGAATCTGTACTTGTTATCACATTTTAGCATATCTAACTCAAGATTGGCCAACAAAGCTTTCTGCAAGGACAAAATTCATTTGTTAGTGATATATTGCAAGGTGAAGCTAATACCGTCCTCTCGTCCCCAACAAACAATAAGAAAAAACATACCTTTCTCTTTTCGTAGAACTCAAGCCTTATGTAAAAGAACTCCTCAAGAACTGCAGATGAGAAAATAGAATTAGTGAATTAGCCATGCTCAATAATGTGAAATAAATTCTCTTTGTGTTGCTGTCACGTACTTTGTTCAGGGCTATCATATTTCTTAATTACGCCTTTGGAGTCAAACAGATGCATGTTACTAGTGCTCATTGTCGTAGTTAACTTAAATTTCTTCAGCAATCCTTCTTGCTTGGCTACCAGAAGATTTGTCTCTGACAAATAAACCGCGAAATGTATAATTTCTCCACCACTGTTATCACGGCAGCCCTGTAAAATATCATTTTTATTAGATTTCCATCTTTCCATGCAGAATATTCAAATTGAACAGAAAGATACCTCAATAAATGGATCTTTGCTCTTGTCATTCTCAGCAGAAATAGACTCCAAAAATTCCTTATAATCTTGAGTCCATCTTCTAATTGGAAGCTCTGTTATTGTTAGTGTTGTTTCATCCACTTCCTCTATGATTCCAGTGACAGTGTAGCTGAACCCAGCTTCCTTCGTTGCTGTTTTCTCAATTGTTCCTTTAAATCCTTTATACCATGGATGCATAGCTTCCATTGGCTCACCATTCAGCAAATGCCTCACATTAGCGATTATGTCGAGAGGGTTATAATTTGGTACGAAGGAACTCCATCCTGTGCCTATTCCTTCACTTCCATTTACTAAAACTGTAGGAATGATTGGCACATACCTATAGTGACAAAGGACATTAGCTCCAGATTATCTGTTGACAATATTACCTTTCACAAATATTTATACGAAACTAACAGAACTCACCAAGTAGGTTCAATCATCTGCCCATCTTCATTTAAATAGTCGAGCAGAATGTCATCTGCCTTTGGAAACAAAAACCGTGTAACTGGAGACAGCTGTGTGTAAACATACCTTGCACTGGCATGATCTTTCCCACCCTGAGAACACAATTCCATACATCATACTGTTTAGTCCAACCGAAGTTCTTTTAGAAAATAAGAATAAATTAGAATGGAATAACTTAAGAAACAGTATCCTATTGTTTGTCACCTGGCCTCGAGTACCAAACTGACCATTCGGCAAAAGAAGATTTATGTTGTTGCTGCCTACATAATCTTGTGCCATACCAATTATAGTACTAGCAAGACTCTGTTCTCCATGATGGTAAGCGGAATGTTCGGACACGTAACCAGAGAACTGGGCGACTTTTGCTTCCTTGACAAAGTTCCTCTTGAAGGAACAGTAAAGTATCTTTCTTTGACCAGGTTTCAGCCCATCAACCATTGATGGAATTGATCTCTGAAGATCTGCTATTGAAAACAGTATAAGTTCCTTATGGACAAAGTCACGATACTTGATGTGTGAATCTCGATCGTCAAGGTAAGTGCCAGGCTGCAAAACAGGAAGATTTATTACTATTTTCCTTCATAAGAATGTTGCAAGTAACCGTAACTTGATTCTCGTTACGAAAAACTATATGGTTGATCCAGCTTCCTACCTCAAACTGGCGGAGCCAACTCTTTCTTGCTTCGATCTTCTTCTTACTAAAAGCAAGTTCTATGGCGTCCCCATCTTGCTCATCTACCCAAACAAAATCCTTTTTGTGTTTACCAAGATCTTCAAAGTACTCCTTCCCTTCCTTATCTGTGCTTGTTCCCAGCCCCTACAAGGATATAAGACAGCAAATGAATCTATAAGCCAATGCAAGTGCTATAACTGATTTTATCATCAGCTCTGAACAGCAAAAGTAGAGGGAATATAGAATATTGAACTGAGCAGACAAAAACCTTATAGTACTTAATCGTCCAGTTTTTTGCATCTGATCCTATACTTTCTTTCCATGCTTCATACTGAGGCATTGTATAGAAGGATTTTTTGTTTTTCCCATACTTATTTGTAGCCTACAAAATCAGATAACAAATTTAGTAAAAAGGGAATTATAAGCAGTAATCTAAGATATTTGCCTTTCAGTACCTTCACAATAGGAGTTATGAACTCCAACATAAAAGAAGGAACTTTGAGCAATGATGGCCAGAAGGAATGTATGAAATTAATTAGGAGACCCTTGATATGCGAACCATCATGATCCTGCAGATGACATGAAAGAAGTTTAATTTCAGTTTAACAGGCCAAAAGAACTACATAGATATAGAACAGCAAGTCTCACCTGATCAGTCATTATCATCAAGTGTCCGTATCTGAGTGATTTGACACTATCATACTGTTTACCATGCTGGAGTCCTAAAATTTGCTTGATATGCTGAATCTCAACGTTCTGCATTAGTTGAGTATGACTTGCTTCCCTGACATTGAGCAATTTTCCTCTAAGAGGGAACACACCATAGTGATCTCGCCCAACAACTGAAATTCCAGCAATCTACCGAGGAAGAATGCGTGAGATGTTTGTCAAAGAAACCTCGATACGTAAACAAACTAACATTTGCGCATCTAATTCTCTAAATTTAAATCAAAAACTGTGAGCGTGAAAGCTTCATGTACAACTATGTCATGAGCTTAATAACTTACTGCAAGTGCCTTGGCTGAGTCTCCTTCTGTCAAAATCAAGGTACATTTCTCAGAGTTCTTCCCTCCAGCCTCATTGGCATCAGCTAGCTTGGTTAGTCCATAGATCCTCCTGTCTTTTGCTCCATCGGTTTTCTTAAGGTCTTTCTTTTGTTTGAATTCTGCCCATTCCTCAATATTTTTCATTATGTCGGACTTGGACACTGCAAGTAATGAAACGAAGGAGTTACAACTTTCATTTTGAGAAATATAAAGCCATTAGCCTGTTGAATAAATAATGGCCATGTGGATGAGCCCCACGAACCTTTGTCTAGGAACTTCGACGAGAAATCCCATGAAGAACCAAAACTCCCTGCACGGAGTGTTAGAGTCTCTTTGGTTTGTGAATCAAAAGCCGGGTTGTCAATTAGAGCATTGACAAAAACCCACAAGTGATTCTTCACAGTATGAGGTTTAAGGTCAAATTTCTTGTTCTTCTTGTTCTTGTTTTTTATGACAGCAACAAGATGGCTTGTTATCTTATTAGTAACGTAGTCGACATGAGTCCCACCCTTGATTGTTGCAATTCCATTCACAAAGCTGACCTGTGTTCAACCCAACAAGTACATTAGTCATTTATGTTTTTTCATGTAATCCTGATTTGCTTTGATTTCCAATTGACAATTAACGAGCATACATATTAACTTAAACAAATAAAGATAAAAGCCAAACAAATCATCTAGTAGTGCTTGCCTGCTGAAACTGTCCTTCACTTCGACTTACGCAAACCTGCCACCTATCATGTACTTCCTCTTCAAATCTGCCACCAAATTCACAAAATATCAGTGCCGGAATCGGTATAACTTAGTCAACCGACTAAGTGCAAAAAACATCAAGTATCTGAATTAGGCTAAAACCTTGGGAGTGGTTCTGAGCTGGCAAGTGATGCAGATTTTAGGTAAAGGTCGCAATAATTGGAAAACGATTTGAAATGAAATTGTTGACCGTTCAATTCAACCTTCACTGTCTTTCCAAGGCATCCCGCAATATCAATCACACGCTTCTTCATCAAGGCAACAACATCCTCTTCCAAACAACTCATGCTAAATTTTGTCAAATCTGGCTTGAAGGTGATCTTAGTCCAATTCTCACCGGATTTGCATTTCGATATAACAGGCTCAGATTTCGTACCCATGTTGTTGGAGAAAACCTTCATAGTACAAGAACATGTTAGATTACTCACAAACTGCAGAGAGTGATAATTCATAGACAATAACTTGGAGTAATCAAAAGAAAAAATAAACAGTAATCCATCATGAAATTATTTAAAACACAACAAAGAAACCGTTCAAACAAGCCCCTTGCAAACAGCAGAAAAAACCACAATATAACATACCTGCTTGTACTTCTTCAGCCTCTTTCCATCGGCAGTCTCGATCACAAACTCAGTCGAGAATATATTCGTTAGCTTCGCCCCGTAACCATTTCTCCCACCAGTCGTCTTCTTCTCGTTATCATCATAATTACTACTCGTCAACAAATGCCCAAAAATCAATTCCGGCACATAAACCCCTTCCTCTTGATGGATCTCGACAGGCACACCATCGCCATTGTTGTACACACTGATGTAGTTCGATTCAACATCAATCGTCACCTTCACGGAGTCCATTCTCGGGTCCCGCTGCTTGTTGTCGGCTGCATTGACGAGGATCTCGTCGAAGATTTTGTACAGGCCGGGAACATAGGTGATTGATTTCTGGACCATGTTTTCGTTCTCGTAGATCCACAAGGTCTGGGTGTGCTTTTCTATGGATCCGATGTAGGTGTCTGGGCGGAGGAGGATGTGCTCGAGCTGAGTCTTTTTCTGGTAGGTTTGTTCGATGGTTTTTTTGCCACCGCCGGCGGCGGCGGCGGCGGCAGTGGTTTCAGATGGCGGGATGTTGGCATTGTTGCTGGTTGTCAATGGAGGTTTCTTCGCTCCGGCCATGGCGAACTAGGGTTTCTGAAAGTGACACGGAGAGAGTGTCTTTTTTGGAGGGTTTGAATGAAAAATTGGAGGTGTGGAGAATTGGGGGAGGGTTATAAAAATGGCGGACAAACGGCTACCACTTTTGAAATTTGAAATTTGAATCTTTCAATTCAATACGGGTTACCATTTTGGATCCGACCCGTTTTAAGAAACATTTGGATTTGTTTCAATATCTAGAGCTTTCCCATTTCTGACACGGGTTTTTATTTTTACAAAAAGTACCCATGTGTAATCTATAATTGCTAAAACACCTCTTGTGTTAAAAAAATTAGCAAGAACTCCCCTGTGAAAAATATATAATGCAAAAAAGCCCCTAACAACGTCTAGTGTAATCAGTAATGCAAACGCGGTATGTGAGAATAGAAGTGTGGTACTTGAAAAGTCAAAAATAACCTATGAAATTCTTTTTGTTTCCTTTTACGTTCTTTTTTTAATATTTCTTTTGTGAGGGTAATGTGGTCATTTAACATAATTCCACAATAAATTTTTAAATAAGGACCGATGTGCTTTGAAAACACAACATATGGGGTTTCTTGCTGATATTTTTAACACAGGGGGTTTTTCGGCAATTAGAATTAACACAGGGGGTATGTGCTAATAGCTCATTTTGACACTGACTGTTAACAAATCTTATTGGGGAAATTTACAGTTTTTACCCCTCAGAGTTGCACCGATTTCATTATTGGTCCCTCATGTTCACAAAAATCACATTTGGTTCCTCATGTTTCAAATTTGACACTTTTGGTCATTTCCGTTAATTTACCCTTAGTTCGTTAATTACGGTAGTGATGGGCACATATTTGATTCCGTTAGTTTTAACATAATATTGACGGAAATGACTAAAAGTGTTGAATTTTTGAAACATGAGGGACCAAATATATTTTTTGTGAACATGGAGGACTAAATGTCAAATCGATTCAAACTTAAGGGAGGAAAATTGTATATTTTACAATCTTATTTATATATAATTTCACAAAAACAAACATGATAAGTATGTAATACGCATTAATGAATGTTGATACTATTTTACTATATGCCACATAATTATACCAAATAAGTTAAGACTAGTATTTATTTTATTATACTTTGTGTTAATATGTGAAGTTAAGACTAGTAAAAATTGTATTTGACCAAGCTTGATGTAGATAGCCTCGGCAAAATGATTCAAGCTCGGATTATTAAGCTATGTATTATCTTACTCCATCAACTAAGTCACTCTTACGATCTTCTTAAATCTCATTTAATTTGTTCGATGAAAGTTGATCAACAACATCTTTTTTCTTCAGAAAATCCAGTATTTGGTTTCATAACATAAATTTGTGATTTCTTTTGGTCCCATATCATATTTCGTATTTTACTTATTCAAATATCTAACTTGACGAAAGTCCGTACTCAATATTCAAATACAATACTTGCACCTCTTTTCAAACTCTATAGATATCACAAGCGTGTGTGAATAAGATGTGGTTTCGAAAGTTAGTGACAGGATGAAAAACTCTACTCTTAAGTTTTTCTTGCTTGAGTTAATGATGAGCTCTAATGAAAGCAATATATGCTTAGTTCAATCATTTTCTTTAAGGAAAGAGTAACGTAAAGTCGACAAATTTCAACGAGATCATTCTTAATCAGTTGCTAGTCATCTTAATTGATGTAATTACATATGATCATGACAAATGAATGTAAGAATCATATCAACTTTGTCCAATAAAATCTTATGTAAAATATAAACGTTCATATTTCGGAATTTTTTTAAGTCGGTTTGTGTGACAATTCAAGATTTTCAGCACATTCGATAGCCAACCTATGTAGTGACCCCACTCCACCAAGCACTATAGTATATTCAACACTAAGAGGGTGTTTGGCTAAAATTTATTTTAAACAACTGATAAACTCTTACGTCTGATAAGATGTTTTAAAGAGTTGATAAGCTGTTACATCTTATTTTTAGGATTAATTTTTAGAGTGTTTGGATAATGAGCTTATTTTCTATTTTTACTCATTATAAAATCTTAAATAAAAAGGTGGGGGTAGATGTACTTTTTTAAAAAGATCTTATTTACTCTCCAATAGCTTATTTTAAAAAAAATTAAGATCTTTTTTAAAAAAATTACCAAGCACTTTAGAAGAGCTTATAAGCTCTAAAACACCGTATAAGTTCATTTTAACATCTTATAAGCTTAGTCAAACAGCCCGTAAGTGCATATCAAAAGACTGCCAAATTCATTGAATATCTTAGCTCCCCACTAATAAAAAGGGGTAATATGCTAAGAGTCCCTCGACATAAACCTAATTTGAAGTGGATGACAACCTCAAATGAAATATATTAACTAAATCCTTAGTTCAAAATAGAATTTGACCCACACCCTTTTTTTTTTTGTTTAACCCGAAAATACCCTTAATATAAATAATAATAAATTAGGTTTTTCTCTCATTAATCTCTCTCCCCTCTTTTTTTTTTCCCAGCCACCCCACCGCAATCGTGTCTCTCGTCTTTTGAACCATTTCAACTCTTTCTCTACTTCTCTCATATTTTTGCAAACTGAAGATTTCGGTGCCGTCGAAATTTGAGGACCCAACCAGATCTGCCACGGAGGAGTAGAGAAGGCTGAAGAGGGAGATGTGGGGATCTGGGTTTCAACTCTTTCTCGACTCCTCTCATATTTTTGCAAACTGAAGATTTCGGTGCCGTCGAAATTTGAGGACCCAACCAGATCTTCCACGGAGGAGTAGAGAAGGCTGAAGAGGGAGATGTGGGGATCTGGGTTTCAACTCTTTCTCGACTCCTCTCATATTTTTGCAAACTGATGATTTTGGTGCCGTCGAAATTTGAGGACCCAATCCAGATCTGCCACGGAGGAGTAGAGAAGGCTGAAGGGCAGATGCGGAGATCTGAAATTTTTGAGGTTCTTGGAGACCTCGGCGGTGATGCGGCAGAGGGGGTGGGTGTAGAAGGGGGCAACGGAGGTGGCAATAACGGTGGTGGTCGTGTTTATAGAGGTGATTGTTATGGTGGAGACGGTGGTTGAGATTAGATCGATGGTGGAAGGTGGTTGCATTAATCTATGGTTTTTTAACGCTCTAGGATTTTTGTTGACGGCTAGGATTTTGTCGATAGGAGTTGGCGGCGGCTGCAAGTTGTTGGCTGCTAGGGTTTGGCGACGGGTGAGAGTTTGTTTTGCTGCTAGGGTTTGGAATAGTACGCCGTAGTAAACCATAGTACGTTGTAGCATATCATAGTATACCAGTATATCATAGTACACCAATATATCATAGTACATCATAGTACATCATAGTATATCATAGTCTACTACAGTATTAACAACAGATAGAATTAAAAAATATATAAAAAAATACGTAAATTAAATTAAAAAAATGAAAAACATATTTTTTTGTAATTTTCAATATTATATAGAAAAAAAAGAATTTTTATTTGTTTTACAAATAGTGTAAGAAATGTTAAAATGATGAAAGGAAAAAAATACGTGTTTGCTGTAAAGAAAAAAATGAAAATATTAGATGGAAAATGAAAATATTAGATGCAAACTAAAATGAAGATAAATGCAATTAAATTTTACTTAATGCAGAATTCGAATTTGTGAATTGAGGGGTATGTTTGGAACGAATTTTATAAAGAATGTGTAGCAAATGTTTAGTTAAGCTTGTCATTTAGTTCTAATAAGTTTTATCACTAGAGACTTATATCTTAAGGCTCTAATAAAAATAAGAGACCTGCTTATAATTTAGAAGAAAAGAAGTTTCACTAAAATATATTATAATATATGGAGATTGTTTATTAAATTGAAGATATTATAGTATAATTACATCACATATATTTCTTTTAATTAAATAAATTACTTCTATTTACGCGTAACATATATTTCATTAAGTTCAAATTATACTATACCATAATTGCTATATCACATTAATTATTGATCAATGTTCTGTATACACTATATGTTGGAACTAGGGGTGGTAAACGAGCCGAGCCGGCTCGCGAACTCGACGAGCCGGCTCGAAAAAAGCTCGAACTCGAGCTCGGGATTTTCGAGCTCGAGCTCGAGCTCACGAGCTCGAGCTTCGGACGAGCTCGAGCTCGAGCCCAAAATTAGCTGTTCGACAGCTCGCGAGCCGGCTCGCGAGCTGCCTTCTATTTTTTTTTATTTTTTTTTTTTCTTTTTTCTTTTTACATATATATATATATATATTATTCTTATTCTTATTATTATTATTATTATTATTATTATTATTATTAACTAAATAGTAAATAGTCTATAATAATAAATATATCTAGTATTTAAATAGAAACAAATCTATATTACTTAAATAATTCATAATTATATAAAATATTATAATAATAATAATAATAGAAAAAATAAAAAATATATATAACTAGAGTTCATTATTTATTTTATAAATTTTTTTATTTTCCTATGAATAATTTCTAATAAAAAAAATAATTTTAATAAAAAAATTAAATAATAATAATAATAAAAAAAAAAAAAAAAAAAAAAAAAATTAATAAGCCTGAGCTCGAGCTCGAGCTCGAGCTCGCCAAAATTGGCTCGAGCTCGAGCTCGAGCCAAAAAAAATTGGCTCGATGAGCTCGAGCTCGAGCTCGAGCTCGGGAACATGGACTCGAGCTCGAGCTCGAGCTGGCCAAAAGAGCGTCGTTCCCACCCCTACGGACTTGGAACAATTTCACGTGATATAAGTAGAATATTTATAGTATGATGACATCTGTCATCTCTTGCTCCACCACGTGACTTTTCTGTTGGCGTTTCATTTTCTATTGGAATGCTGCACGTGCATTAAAAATTTCCTGGCATTTCGTTTTTCCAAAATTTTTTTTTTTTTAATTTTTTTTTAAGGGCGTATTTGGAGGATGATATACGTGTGTGTGTGTGACGACCACAACAACCAATTAGAGGTGTAAATAAATCGAGCTATGATGAATACATTGTTGTTCAAACTTATTTAATTTTTATGTCGAACTTTAAACATTGTGTACGAACTTGGTTAATCAAGAATTAACTCGAGCTCTAGGGAATTTTAATCGATTCGAACGTGTATTGACCTCAATTAGTTTGAGTTTTTATACATATTTTATTAATTTTTTCATAACCGAATTTCGTAACTTATCAAATGATAATTTATGCTCAAGTTTAAAAAAAAATACTTTTTTTTTGACAAAATCATAAAATAGGAAAAGAAAAAAAGGGAAAATAATTTTTTGAAGGGGTTTTGTTTTGCATTAATTCGGGATTTCGGTTGGCTAAATGCTGCCTCATAAAAAAGAAATGTAGGACCCTTTATTTACAAGGGGAAGTAGGGAGGGGGGACTCGAACCCTAGACCGTTACCCTATTGATAAAGGTTAGGTACCAACTCTTCTCATGAGTGTTGATGTAGGACCCTTTATTTAACAAACCAGAAAATAAAAAAAATAAAATTGAGGGCGGCTAAATATATATATATATATATATATTACGAAGGACTTTTTTTGCAATTGAGGGGGACTTCGGTCCAAACCAACTTTAATGTAGTAGAAAGTAGATCTGGAAATTGGAACAAAATTTTCGAATTCTCAATAAAAAAAATTATTTTGAATTTCAAAATTTCCATTTTTTTGATTTTCCATTTTTTTATTATTGAAATCGGTAAATACACTAAACTCTGATTTTAATTTTTTGAAAACTACTCCAAAAATTATATTTTTTTTATTCGAAAATCTATATATCTATATAATATATAAAAGTTGAATTGCATAGCTAATTGATTGACATTTGTCAATTTCAATTGATGACATGTCCTTAATTTCATCCCAAGTGGCGAATTGATTGGTGGAAATAAATCATCAAAAAACATGTCATCATTTTCCAAAATTAAAGGTAATTAAATATATTTAATTATTTTATTAATATATTTATATCCTACCATTTATAAAATGCTCTAAATATATCAACTTTCTTAGAAACCCTAAATAAATTTATTTTTTAATTTAATTTTATAATTAATTTAATTTGAATTTATTTAAATTCGATTTAAAATCTTCCCTTATTATAATTGCATAATTGGTGGTGTTACGATTTTTTTAAATTTTAATTCATAAACTTGAATTTATTAACAAAAAATATTGCAGAATAAATTATTTGATATTATACATTTTAAATGAACATGACTAGAGAATATGTAATTTTTTACTAATTTAATATTATATATTAATATTATTTGTAAAAAAGAAAGATACATGTTTGAATTTACTATCTTGCGAAAACACTATTTGTTATGCCATGTGTAGAGTAATGTACTCCCAATTATTTACCATATTGAAAATTATACTACATGAATTTAATGTTATTATTTAAATAATTATTTTTTCTTCACTGAGTCCAGTAACAATAAATTTTACGATTGATTTAACTTTTTAAATTATATACTAATTAAAATACAAATCTTATCATGATTATACTAATAAATTGAATAACTTAAGTTAAGTTTAATCAATTGATAAATAAACGAATTGATTTTATATATTTCAAAATATAATAAATTCTAAATCTTTGGTATTAAATTCGTTTATCCACTTTATTTAATGGCTAACATTAAGAATATCAATTGTTTTGTTTAAAATGTATAATGGTCGTATATACTATATAATGTATTCCACTAATAAGTATTTCATTATAACTCTAATAAATATAATTAAGTAAATATTTACAGCAACTCCAACCCAAAAGTATCAAAATGAGTTTGCAAATATTTATGTGCTATTTAATATTTTATTTTGATATTTATCTAAATGTATTTGCTCCAACCATAGTTATTAAATAGTTGTTAATTAAATATATTTTATTGCCACATGTTATTTTCTAAATGGACACTGATGTGATTAAATTCATAACTCATGTTTGATATTTTATTTTGCATGATTGCATAATGTATTTTTACATTCTGAAAGATGAAGTATCAAAATACCTCATTTCATAACTCTATTAGAATTAAAAATTACTATTTTGGAGTATAAAAATGGTGGTTAAATATTTTGATAGCTCCTTTAATAATCCCACTCGAAGTGCTCTTGCCATAAATAGTTTATATTAATAATTCCCCTAATGTTTGTTTCCGTCTTACATCGACCCCCTTATGGTATGATTTGTCAAGGAATTTTTTTATTACGTGGTCCAATAATGCTTATTATACCATGCACACACGACATTTCTTTATGGTACTTTTTAAAAACAAAAATTACCCTCATGTGAACTTTACACGAAATATTTATTCTTCTTAAATAACACTTTGACAAATTTTTATTATTACCATGACCACCCCTGAGATTAATTTTTGAGTTTATAAAGTACGATAAAAGAAATGTCACGTCTGTAAGGGTAGACTCCATATTTTTTGAGACATTACATAGAATAAAAAAGATTACGTAAAAAAATCACACCATAAGGGGTCGTGTAAGACAGAAACAAACATCAGGGAGATTTTGGTAATCACCGATAAGTGGGGGTGTTTTCTGTAATTTAGTCTAAGTTCATGAGGATTTTCATAATTTATCTTATTAACAATGATTATTGTTCTTTTACGTCTTAACGTTTGCTTATACCCTTATAATATTTTGAATAATTTTAATGTCAGTTTGATAATATAATTAAATATTAAATGTTCGAGATTGAATTATACTAAATACTAGATCATTGCAAAAAAAAAAAAAAAAAAAAGAAATTGTTGCAAAATCAGAATTTGTGATTAATATTAGTATTAGAATTATAATTATAATTAATATTCTTTGAATTAGTATTAGTATTAATACCAGAAATATGATTCAGATTGTAATTATGATTAATATAATATTAGGATTATAATTAATATTAGTATTAGAATTATAATTAAAATTATGATTATGCTTAGTACGATAATTAGTGACATGCATTAGTATTAAGATTATGATTAGCATTAGAATTGGGATTAGAATTATAATTAAGATTAAAATTAGAATTAGAATTAATATTAGCATTAGCATTAGCATTATTAGTATTAAAATTATTAGGCTTATGATTAGTGTTGAGAATAGGATTATGATAAGGATTACGATTAGAACTATGATTAGTGTTACAAATAAAATTAGTAATATAATAAGGATTTGGATAATATTAGAATTACAACTAATTAGCATTAGCATAATAATTAGCATATATATATTAGCATTAGCATCAATATTAGCATTAGCATCAAAATTAGTATTAGCATTAACATTAACAATATTAACATATTAATATTAGTAATAGTATTAATAATAGTATTAGTATTAATATTAGTATTAGTAGTAGTATTAGTGTTGGTATTAATATTAGTATTAGTATTAGTATTAGTATTAGTATTAGTATTAGTATTAGTATTAGTATTAGTATTAGTATTAGTATTAGTATTAGTATTAGTATTAGTATTAGTATTAGTATTAGCATT
>NW_012194164.1:220432-283505 GCF_000504015.1 Erythranthe guttata | reverse complement strand
ATATTAATATTAATATTAATATTACTATGAGTATCAATATGACTCTCAACATCAGTATCATTATTAACATCAGTATCAATATCAGTATCAGTATCAGTATCAGTGTCAGTGCCAGTGTCAGTATCAGTATCACTATTAGTATCAGTATCAGTATCAGTATCAGTATTTGTATCAATATCAGTAAGTATTAGTAGTAGTATTAGTAGTAGTATTAGTTTAGTATCAGTATCAGTATCAGTATCAGTATCAGTATTAATATTAATATTAGTTTTAGTATCAGTATTAGTATTAGTATTAGAATTAGTATCAGTATAAGTACCCGTAGTACGAGTATCAATATTAGTATTAGTACCAATATTAATATCAGTATTACTATTATTATTACTATCAATACTAGCATTTTTTCCCCGTGTGATGCACGGGATATTATTTCAAAAGTTAAAAAAATAATCAATTTAATGCATAATAAGAAAATATAGTATACTAATATAGTAAAATTTAATAATATAGTATTATTCATATTTTATTTAACATTAGTTTCATTAGTTTTTTTTTTTTTTTTTTAATCTGACATATTAAGATTTATAATCCAAATATGTAGATCGAATTTCTATGTTTATTTCTTAAGATTTGAGATATATTGGTGAAAAATAGGAGATTAATAATTGTTGAAAATTATAGTTAGAAAAATTAGTAAATATTAAAAATAAATAGTTACAAAAGTACCGTTAGATAGGATTCTTCGGGATTTAGTTTCAATTTTGATAATTGTTAAAAATTAGTTAGAAATTAGTAGAGAAAAAAATATTAAAAATATTTAATTACAGAAAATACCATTAGGGTTTTTTAGGGTTGCCCAGCGTTTCTTTCTTTTATACATAAGATTAGTATTATTATTAGTATTAGTATTAGTATTAGTATTAGTATTAGTATTAGTATTAGTATTACGGCACAATTGGTATGCGGGAAAGGAATAAAATAGGAATGGAATAAGCATTGGAATGGAATAATGATGGGAAATGAATGATAATATTGTTCTCTTTCCTATGTTTGGTATAGACGAGGAAAAAGAAAATAATGAAATCTAAACCTTTACCTTGTTTCAATCTCATGATTGGTAACTTAAATAAAATGTATCGGAATGGAATAAAATATTTTAATGACCAAATTATCTTTTAACTAAAAAAATTCTGTAACATTTTTTTTCATTTATTACCTTAATTTTTAAATTTATTATTTTTAATTTTTTTGTGATAAAACGTTTTTCTACAATTCAATTACTCTTCATAATATGTTACTTTTTGATAAAAAAATTAATTGAAGAAAAAAAATACCGAGTACAACAAAGACATGTAGAACACAACTAATAATGAAACACACCAATCATAAAAAAAAATAATAGTGATGATTAATAACCATAGAAGTTATTTAAATACTTATTAAATAGTCATGTCTTAATAATGTACCAACAACAAAAAGAAAAGAAAACAACTTCAAAGGTTGTAATATTGTAGGAACACTAATTAATTGTTTTTTAACCCACTAAACACTAATTTGCTTCTTTACGAACAATTGCACATACTGTTAAAACGCAAGAAGATGACAAGCAATAGTATTATTTATAAATCGTTTTCATATTCCCACTAAACCCAATCCAGTTGTTCGACAATATAGTTTACAAAATCTGAAAATCAACTTTAAGTCGACGAAAGAGAGATGCAGAAGAAAAAAAAACCTTCAGACAGCTGAAGACGATAGATGAGAAAGAGACGATAAATCAATATGATAGAAAAATTGATTAATTAGGTTTAAGTTATATTGGAATATACGTGATAATTTTGTAAATAAAAAGTATTAATAAGGATAAGTTTGTCAAAAGAAAATAATTGTTTATTCCAATAGGATTGGGAATACGTAAAACCATGGGGGAGTGGAGGAATCACTAATCCTATAGTTTTGGGTATGACCATTCCGACAGGAATGGGTATTCCCATTCCCAAAACTTACCAAACATCTGTATTGGAATAAAACTGGGAATACATGTTCCATTCCTTGCCCATTCCTACATACCAAATGTGCCGTTAGTATTAGTATTAATATTAGTATTAGTATTAGTATTAGTATTAGTATTAGTATTAGTATTAGTATTAGTATTAGTATTAGTATTAGTATTAGTATTAGTATTAGTATTAGTATTAGGGCTCGTTCGGTTACCGCTATAAGGTTCTACTGACTAAATAATAGGGGCTAATAGCATGTCCGGTTGGTAAGATTCACACTTTTTCAAACCCGCTACTAAAATCAAAGCCCGCTATTAAATGCTACTATTTCTTTAAATTAGTAGCACCCCTCCCCCTAAGATTAATTTAATAGGGGGTGACTAAAAAGGAAAAAGACAATTTTATCCTTAAATTCATATTTTATTATTGTAAACTAAGTGGTTTTATAGACAATTCATATATAATAACCGATTCTAACAAATTTAATAGAAAATCTAATCTAAGAAACCGAACATGCTACTAACTAAATAATTAATTAGCCAGTAGGAAGTTAATCCAATCTCATGTAATCCAATCTAATCCAATATAGGTAACCGAACGAGCCCTTAGTATTAGTATTAGTATTAGTATTAGTATTAGTATTAGTATTAGTATTAGTATTAGTATTACTATTAGTATTAGTATTAGTATCATTATTAGTATCATTATTAGTATCAATATTGATATCAGTATTGGTATTATTATTGGTATTGGCGTATACATTTTATCTCTTTTGCAATGTTTATAAGTTGTGTTGTTGTTTGATTAATGTGCATCACTAATTGAATGTTGTTAGTGATAAACTTGCAAGTTATTTGAATATCTGTTGTGTTACCTCCATGATACTGTGTTTGTTGTTAAGTTAGTTATTTTGTAGAGGATTCACATGGTGTAGTAGATTGCATTCTATGAAATAGATTTATACCATATTTTTAAATTATTTCACTTAATCTTCATATCGTGCTTTGCGCCATTCGCGTATTTTTCTTTGTAATATTTAATTGAATTTCAAATGTTACAACTCTGAATTAAGAGATAATATTTTTATTTCCTTCCATTTTGTTTTACTTAAATTGGTGTTGTTATAAAGAGATAATCGTTTAAATGTTATTATTTTTCTCATTTTGAAACTGATATCCGTGCAACGCACCGGTGAAGTACTAGTTATACTTAAAATATCAATATTATTAATTATTTTATAATATTACAATTTTTTTTTTCTTTTAATTCTTACGAGATCCGTTCAATTCAATTTACCTCATAAAGACGTGCATAAATAGATCCCCCCCATAGGCATATCGTCAGCCGGCTGTGACCTAAATCATCCTGCCTGGACACGTGCGAAAGTCTGACGTGGCGACCACTCTCCAACTCTTGTGTCGTTTTACCATCTCTCCTCCCCATAAACAACAAACAAAACCCCACTGTCACAAAACACCAACACTTCACACTTCATCAACTCTTTGGTGTCACCTTTCTCTCTCTCTCTCTCTCTCTCTCTCTCTCTCTCTCTCTCAATCTCTCTTGTTTTCTTTGCCATACAAAAAAGTACCTTTCTCTAACTTCTCTCCGATCAGAGTTTTCAACTTTTTGGTCTCTCTCTCTCTCTCAAAAAAGAAGGATCTTTGAATCCAGCGGCGGCCCCTTTTCTCGGTGAGAGTTGTTAAACTCTCCGGCATTGTTATATTCTTTTTATTTTTTTATTTTTTTTGTTGGTATCAGATCTTCAAGATTCCTTTTTTATTTTTATTTTTTTAATTTATTTTTCTTACAGCGATGTCTAAGGTAGGAGGAACATTGGATCTGGCATCTGGGCTCGGCGGAAAGATTGAAAAGGATGATGTTCTCTCCGCCGTTGACAAGTAAGCAAATTTCTTCATCTCACACCCTCCACTGTGTGTGTACTGTGTTTTTTTTTTCTTCTTAATTTTTTCTTGAAATAATAATTGCTGAAGTTTGTACATTGATCTTACATTATTTTCTACTTTATCCCATTTTTTTTAATTACATTGGGATCTCTCATTGTAACTTTTCTAGCATCTGTGTGTGTGTGTGTGTGTGTTTTAAATTACTGTGAAAGCAATTTGTTTTACTTAATTGTTATCACTAAAGCTTATCGTTTGGTTGCCAAGATAAGATTTTTAAGATTAAATAATATATGAAACTCAATTATATTATTGGACCTTCGATGATCCGATAAAAAACCATGCCTAGAAGGCAAGATAAGCCATGATAACATAATATTTGCGGATCGACCCGGCAAGTTATTGGGGATACCAAACATGAAACAAAGTTTTATAATTTAGTTAATCATGGCTAATCTCTCCAACCAAACGAGGCCTAAGTGTTATCGAGGTCGGGGGTTCGAATCCGCTGCAAGCCCACACTATAATTCCTTTTTTTTTTTTTTGAAAAAAAAAATTAAGTGAGAATTTATCTTCAATTATTGACTTATATTCCTGATATTTTTTCCTGTTTGGTTTGATTATGGCAAAGTAGTAATATAATGAATGTATACATACAGCGAAAAATGAAAGAATATCCAAGTAATTATTGTGGTTGATCTGGTTTCTACCATTGAATTATAAACCACATGTGGACAGATATTAATGTGGTCCCCCTCCCACTGTCTTGAATCCCTATCAGCAGCCTTGTTCTTATTTAATTTAATTATATTATTTTTTGGGGAGGTTATTTTGTTTGAGGTTTTATACACGCGGCAGTGAAATTTTCATCGATATTTTTAACAAGATATGGATTTGAGTTAATTGTTGACGAAGACAATGGATATTGAATAATTGAGGCCATGTGCTTACTACAAATCCAAGTCGATGTTTTTTTTGGACAATCGAGACATTTTGTTTTATGTCGTTTTCTTTTTGGTTTTTCGTTTCTTTCCTAATATAGGCATCAGTCAAAAAAAGAAAAAAAAAAAAACCGATAAAAAACACTAGTCGAATGAGTTCACATGGTTTTCATGTTTATTTCGTTATAATAAATGCTATTGGAAGCTTTTGTCGTGTTTGCAAATAATTGCATGACTTCTCTTTGATATTCTTTATTTGTTATTTTCTTCTAAAGTTTGGTTCTTTTGAACAGTGTATGATAGAAATTTTGATTTTTTTAGTCTAGACGGACTTTTTACTTGTTTAATAGCTTAAAGTTCTTTCTTCGCATACAAGTTTTAATTTTAAAAAATTATAATGTTATTACAAAGGGTGACAATTTAGCTGTTCTTTCAGAAGATTTCTCATATGGAATTTTGTGTTTTCTTTTCTATTTTATGATGGCATTTGTTTTTTTTTCTTATTATTGTAATTATTATATTAATTTGTCGTTTATGTGTGTGTAAATCAGGTACGAGAAGTATCATGTTTGCTATGGAGGCAACGAGGAAGAGAGAAAATCCAACTACACCGACATGGTGAGATTTCCTACTTCGTCATGTTGAATTTTCATTTCGACTTTTCCCCCCCTTGTTTTTTAATAATTTTATGTTCGTTTTTATCTATTAAAGTGATTTTTAATACTAAAATATTTTCCTCGATCTTCGAATTTTAAGCAACGTGACAAAAAAAGCAATCTCATTTAAGAAACTGTTTTCACTATAATGCTTATAAAAATCTTGTCTGATTCATATGCGTGAATTCATCGTTAATTATGTGATATTGCCTCGTCTTTTTTTTTCCAGGTTAATAAGTACTATGACCTCGTCACAAGTTTCTACGAGTATGGCTGGGGAGAATCATTCCATTTTGCACCCAGGTGAATAAATATCCTTCTTCGTTATTATTCTTTTATTATATGATGCAAATACTAAAAAAATGAAAAAGAAAACATAAAACAAATCATTTACTAAATAACAGTTAATGTGATATTTATTCACACAGATGGAAAGGCGAGTCTCTTCGAGAGAGCATTAAACGCCACGAGCACTTCCTTGCCTTACAACTCGGCCTCAAAGCCGGACAGAAGGTATTTTTCCGGGCTTCTATTTAGAGCTACATTTGACTTTAATTTCTATTATTTGAACCAATAAAAAAAAGAAAAAAAAACAATTTTGCGCTTTTTGGCCATTTCTGTAGGTTTTGGATGTAGGATGTGGAATCGGTGGGCCACTAAGAGAAATTGCTCGATTCAGGTTCGGTGAAAATTCTTCACCTCAAGATTTATTTATATATTCCTTCGAATAAATATTTTCTTACATTTTATTGTATATATATATATTGCTTTAAAATTGCTGTCTCAAAATATGATTTTGCAGCTCTACATCAGTCACAGGTCTCAATAACAATGAGTACCAGATTTCTCGAGGAAAGGTACTTGTTCGTTTATTATACGACTTTACACTCAAAACTGCAATTTTTTTTTGTTTTATTTATTGTTTTATACGTACGGTGCAGGTTCTAAACCGGGTGGCTGGATTGGACCAGACCTGCGATTTTGTTAAAGTCGGTGAAGCTGCAGATCGATTTTTTTCTTTTTGTCATTTCTTGCTGATGTTTAGTTAATCTTTCCGGTTTTTTTTTCTCCTCTAATAATCATTAGTAATTAATAATGCAGGCTGATTTCATGAAGATGCCGTTCCCCGACAATAGCTTTGATGCAGTGTATGCAATTGAAGCCACCTGTCATGCCCCAGATGCGGTACGTCAATTTATATACTTAGGCCTTGTTTGGTTGCTAAATTGGATTTAGCCAAAATTAAGATCATCACAATCTTGTGTGGAAATTGGAATGGAAAATCTTGTTCCAGAATCAGATTTTTTTTTTATATATTTAAATAGGTGGAACGAAATTCCAGTCACGTATAATACAAATTCATATTATAAGTCTACCTTTTGGAAAACAATCGGAATTTTTGAAAATATTTTTATGACTTATTTTGCGAACCAAACGAGGCAGTATAATCTTAATCCAAATATGACATTTGTAGTTATTTATTTATAATAATACTCTCTCGTTTCTCTAGGTTGGCTGCTACAAGGAGATATACAGGGTGCTGAAACCAGGCCAGTGTTTTGCCGCTTACGAATGGTGCATGACCGATGCCTATGACCCTAATAACAAAGAACACCAACAAATTAAGGTGAACCACTCATTTATCAAAAAATAAAATAAAACAAAAATTTTCATAGCAATATTTGGTCTTTTTATTTAATTATTTAATAAATTTCCTATGTACGCAGGCGGAAATCGAACTAGGTAACGGTCTCCCCGACATTCGGCTGACAAGCCAATGCCTCGATGCTATTAAGAAAGCTGGTTTTGAAGTGAGTAGCAATATTTATTAATTAATCAATATATAGATATATATATATATACACACATACATGTAAGATAATTGGATTGTTTTTTCCGTGAATTGCTAAAAGGTCGTGTGGGAGAAAGATCTTGCGGTGGACTCGCCTGTACCGTGGTACTTGCCGATGGATGCAAGTCATTTCTCTCTCAGCAGTTTCCGTTTGTCTGCAGTTGGTCGGTTTTTTACCAAAAATATGGTAAGATTACTACATATACTTTACGATTAATTTCCTTTCACAATATCACATATATGTATATGTATATTATATCTCTCGTTAAATATTCTTCGGCTCGTTTCAAGGTGGCGGCTCTAGAGAAAATTGGAATTGCACCAAAGGGAAGTCAAAGGGTTCAAGCTTTCTTGGAGAAAGCTGCAGAAGGACTTCTTGCCGGTGGAAAGTAAGAATCCCTTTTTCGAATAAATCTATTTCGTTTCGTTTATATTCTCGTTCTTGATTTTTTTAAAACTCTTGATATTTTTATTCATATTTACTTTATTTGTTTTTTGCAGGAAAGAAATATTCACGGCGATGTATTTCTTCGTGGCTCGGAAGCCACTATCGGAGTCTGAGTAACGATAGAGCTAGGTGGATCTTTGCTTGTGGGATGCTGTAATGGAGTGTTTAGGATGTTTTTTTTATGACAGTTGTAGATTTTATTTATTTTTGGCTGTGAATGGATTTGATTGTCTGTTTGTGTTTGTTGATGACACTTTAACTTTGTGACCTTTTTTTTTTGGGGGGGCCAAAAAAGAAGATTTTATTTCATAAACGGAGGGCCTCGTTAAAAACCTTGTTGATTATTGTGATAGTGTTCAGTTTCTTTTTATCTAATTTTATGGCTCATTCTTTTGATTTAAAATGGTGCAAATGGTTGTTACAAATTGGTGAAGTAGGGGTAGGGGCAAATTTTGAACCCTAGACATGTACTCTAATAGTAGAGGGCTGGGTTGGTAATTCTTGTGGTTAATTGCACATTTGAATTTGTATATCCTTGTCATTATCTCTCTAGAATTAGCAATTTATAAAGGTTCTGAGTTCGAACTTAAAAACAATCTTCAAATGTAATTCGTCGTCGATATACGAAAGAGTGTATTTGAGTTATTAATATTAAATAATACATTTCACTAAGGTAAATGAGCTTATCATAAAAAGATTAAAAGGTTAATCTCCAAGCCTTGATGAAATAATCAATTTTGTCTCGTTATTTTTAATTTTTTTCAATTATAATTTTCTTTTTACCTCTATTGGCAATAAAAAATAAATTTTAATTCAACCTTTTCTAATTATTTGGGTATCTTATATTTTCTTATGGATAAATTACACCTACACACCTGGGTATGCTATAAAATAAATGTAAGGTTCCTGTAATATCGATAATTACAACCATCCTGAAACATTGTTAGAAAGTCTAACATGATAATGTTTTAGATACGTTATTCCGACACAACTCTAACGAACTATAGCTAAGAGTGATTTAAGAAATGTTGGGGAGCTATGTCAGCCCCTAACTCCCCTAACTTTATGTTGTTTCCACCTCTTCGTGAAAGTAATAGTGCATTAGAACTCTATGGAATAATATATCTAGCTAATACATCGTCCTGTTAGAGTTTTTAACGATATTTCATGGGATGATTGTAATTATGATACCACTGGAACCTTACAGTTATATATATGTTCATATCGATACCTCAGGGGTATAGGTGTAATTTACCCTTTTCTTTTCGATTAGCCTATAAATACTTGTCAGTTCTACATATGTTCATAAACTTTCTTCATACTTAATTGGCTCCAATACTAAAAATATCACTATATATGTGGAATAAAATAATTAGTTTAATTTTAGTATTTTTGGCAATCATAACCGCCATGGAAATCTGCTACGCCGCCAGGGATCAAAGTCCAAAAGCAGTTGAAAAATGGGTAAAATACCTAAAATACCCCTCTAGCGAAAAGCTCACCAAACTCCACTTCTTCTGCCACCACCTCCGCGGCGCAACCGCCGTCACCATCGCCAGGGCCGCCGCGACGGCCGCCTCGCCGACGTACTTCGGCCTAATGGACGTGAGGGACGACCCGCTGACGGTCGGCCCCGACGAGTCCTCTCAGCGCGTGGGCTACGCGCAGGGGATCTCGGCGGCGGCGTCGCTGGAGGAGATCTCCTCGTACGACCTCTTCACCTATGTGTTCACGAGCAGGGAGTTCAACGGCAGCACGCTGGCGGTTCTCGGCAGCTGCCCGCTCTTTGCTCCGTCGTGTGAGGCGGCGGTTGTTGGCGGGAGCGGCGTTTTCCGACTGGCGCGTGGGTGGGTCACGGCGAGGATCTATTATCTCAATTTCAACGCCGGAAAAGCTAGCCTTGAGGTCAATGTTGTGGCCCTGCACTACTGATCGATCGGTTTTTCAACAAATTTTCATTTTATGCGTTTTATCAAATTTGCACTGAATTCACATTTTCCCTTTACCTTAAAAAAAAAACATTTGGTCTGTTTAAAAAATTCAACAATTTTAGTCACTTTCGTCGCTTTTCTGTTATTATTACTACTAATGGAATCAAGCGTTTGACCATTACCGTGAATTAACAGTAAAATGACATAAATGACCATAAGCGTTAAATTATTGAAACATAAGGGCTCAAATATATTTTTTGTGAATATGAGGGATCGAATGTGAAATCTGTGCAAATTTGATTATTTGAAGAATGAAAAGTGTAATTTTTTCTTAAGAACACTCCACCAATGAATTGGAATTTGGACAATGCACACGACTATTGGAATAATTTGATTTGTGTCAAAGGCATTATTACAATTTACAATTTGTTTAGATTTTTATAAGGGGTAATATATATATATATATATATATATATATATATATATATATAAAGGATTCTTATTCAACTATATACACGTTTATCGGGTAGACCTATGCTCTCGTATAATAGCTTGTAAATCATATGATAGACGTAAATGACACTAAGTTAACCATATGTGACAAACTTCACTTAGTGATCGTTGGCAAGAGAGATTCGAACCTGAGTCAATTGACACAGACTCGTTCCAACCGTTATATCATCCCTGGACAAACGAATAAAAAAATCCGGAACAATCTCCGAAATCAGAAGTACCTAAAATGTCAAAGGTAAACGTAGAAAATTGGGTATACTCCTCAAGTTTACACCGATTTCACATTTAGTCTCCCATGTTCACGAAAAACACATTTGGTCCCTTATGTTTCAATACTTTAACACTTTTGGTCATTTTCTTCAATTTACCGTTACTCCGTCAGTTAAAGCAGTGATAGGTACACGCTTGATTCCGTTAGTTCTAACGAAAAATTGATGGAAGTGACTAAAAATGCTGAAGTTTTGAAACATGAGAGACCAAATATGTTTTTTATGAACAAGAGGGACCAAATGTGAAATCGGTGCAAATATGACGGACCACAACTGCATTTTTTTTTGCCCGTAGAAAATCCCTTTTCTCGTGCCATAATAAATTTAGTTATTTACCTTCCATATGTTTGAATATTAAAATTAAGGCAAATGGCAAAAAGGCCCATCACATGGGACTTAAATGCATTTTAGTCCACAAAAAAAACAGTCTCTCAATTAAGCCCATCCCCATGTCTTTAGTCTAAAATACCCTCAATAATATAATTCTTAACAATTCCACCCATTATGCTCTAACTTTCTTAATATTACACATTGACCCCGGATTTAAACAAATATATCACATTAACCCCCAAAACTTTTTTTTTTCAGAAAATAATTTTTTTTCTGAACTATTTTTTTTCCGGCCAGATTCCGGCGTTGACCGCCGGAGACCCCCGGTTTCCGGCGTTGACTTTTTTTTTTTTTTTTTTTTTTTTTTTTGAAATTTTTTTTTCCTGCTTTTTTTTTTCCGGCCGGTCAACCACCCGTTGACCGCCGGTCTCCGGCGTTGACCTTTTTTTTTTTTTTTTTTTTTTTTTTTTTGAATTGTTTTTTCTTAGAAAAAAAAATATTTTAATTAATATTACTGTCTTGACTACTAAATTACTGTCTCAGACAGTAATATTACTGTTTGAGACAGTAATATTATGAATATTATTTTTCCGAACAGTAATATTATTAATATTATTATCTAAGACAGTTAAATTACTGTTGGAGACAGTAATTTAACATCCAAGACAGTAATATTAATTTAAATAAATTTTTTTTAAGGAAGGAAAAAAATTAAAAAAAAAAAAAAGTCAATTAACAGTTAAGTTACTGTCTCCGACAGTTAAATAACTGCTGGAGACAGTAATTTAGCAACGAATACAGTAATATTAATTAAAAATATTTTTTTTAAGAATAAAAAAGTCAATTAACAGTTAAATTACTGTCTCCGACAGTTAAATAACTGCTGGAGACAGTAATTTAGCAACGAATACAGTAATATTAATTAAAAATATTTTTTTTAAGAATAAAAAAGTCAATTAATAGTTAAATTACTGTCTCCGACAGTTAAATAACTGCTGGAGACAGTAATTTAGCAACGAATACAGTAATATTAATTAAAAATATTTTTTTAAGAATAAAAAAGTCAATTAACAGTTAAATTACTGTCTCCGACAGTTAAATAACTGCTGGAGACAGTAATTTAGCAACGAATACAGTAATATTAATTAAAATATTTTTGAAGAAAAAAAAAAAAAAAACAGTCGATTAACAGTTAAATTACTGTCTCCGATAGTTAAATAGCTGCCGGAGACAGTAATTTAACAGCCAAGACAGTAAAATTAATTAAAATATTTTTTTTAAGAAAAAAAAAAAAGTCAACGCCGGAAACCCGGCGGTCAACGGCCGTTGACCGACCGGAAAAAAATTTCAGGAAAACAAAATTCAAAAAAAAAAAAAAAAAAAAAAAAAGTCAACGCCGGAGACCGGCGGTCAACGCCGGAATCTGGCCGGAAAAAAAATATTTCAGAAAAAAAATTATTTTCTGAAAAAAAAAAAGTTTTGGGGGTTAATGTGATATATTTGTTAAAAGCCGGGGTCAATGTGTAATATTAAAGAAGTTAGAGCATAATGGGTGGAATTGATACGAATTAGGGTTAAAATTGGGGTCAAAATTGAAATTTGGGTTAAAATTGGTTAATTGATGAAATTGGGCTAAATTGGGGTGTAAATCATGAAATTGGAGTTAAATTGGGTTCCAAATGAATTGGGGGTAATTTTGGTATATATAGAGGGATTTTCCTTATTTGCAAATAAGTTTGAATGGGGTGGATTTATTTGAAAGACAAAAAAGTTGGATGTCCCTATTTTAATTAAGTGCCCTTGTCATGGGCCTATTTGCCATTACCCCTTAAAATTAAACGAGGAAAAAACTGTAAAAAAGAAGAAAAAAAAAAGGAATATCACAAAATAAAATATGAAAATACCTTTTATACCCAAAGTATTACCTAATAATTACCAAAATTCAATGGCCAAAAATAGGTTTGCATGTGAATGGAAAAAAAGAAACAGAGAGCCAACTCTATAAACCGCAAATTCCTCCCATCCCTTAAAAGAATTTTTTTTTCAATTTATTTATATATAAATATATAAGTCTCCGAATTTTGTTTATTTTTTTTTTATTTTTGAATAATTTGCAGGTTCCAGTAGGGGAGGGGCTGGGGCCGCGCCGCCGCGATGGGTAAGTATTTGGAGCTTCTAGATGCCGGTGTCCGAATTGTTTGGAGATTTCACTCTAATTGTCCCCACACTGCTCGTAAATACTACCACCCTCCTTCTCGCCGTGATCTTGATAACCACCGCACCACCACCGCTGAGGCGGCAATGGGCCATTTTAGGCCATCGGAATCCGGTGGCGACCGGATCGATACGGCTGATTTCGTTCTTCACACGGTTGTGTTGTAGTTAAAGTCTTCATGCATGTATTATACGATTTCGGTGTTTTCTTTTTCTTTTTATTTCTTTTCTTATTTATTATTATTTTTTTTTATCTCCCATGTATATTCTATTTGTTAATTGAAGGAGATTTTTAGCAAATTCCCTCTTAAAACTATTAATATTATTTTATATATTTCAAATGGTTTTTAGTTTTTCTTTTAAACATATTTTACAAAAAAAATTTATATATTTTTTTAAATGGCATATTTTCGAGATTTCAAATTACACACATATTTAGAGATGGTTATCAAATTGTCACAGTTCAAGGAAGGTGGATGCAAATTATCAAGCGAAAATTTGACGAACTTTCGTTTGAAACTATAAAATCTCGAATTTGTTTATAGGCATGATAAATATGATATTATTTCTTAAAAAAGAGGCAACTCAAAACAATCCTTAGGATAATTAAAATAAGAAGTGGTTTGTAAATTGAATATAAAACTGTTTTTTTCTCTTTCATTTAATTATTTTAACACATGAGAATTTATGCAATTACTATGTTATGTTAGGGTTCTTTGCAACCCGTAATTATGCAAATAAGGAGGATTTAACTTTTTCGCAATTAAACCTTACTTCAGGAGATTCTTGTAATTTGCGCTAAATTGAAATAAGAAGAGATTTACTAAAAAAAAAAGAAATAAGAAGAGATATTTAAGAAATTTCCATTTAATTGGGTTGAGAATAAACTTTATGCTTAATAAATACCTTTCCCTATTTCCATCCAAAAATTGCATAAAAACAGTTTGAAGATGGCGGTTTTGTAGATGGTACATCCGACGAAATATATCGACTGATCTTAAACTATTAATTTACACATAATAACACTCACATCCATACGTATATACAGTTCAAAACCACTTGGTGATTTGCAATGAACCAAGGTGGCTTGGTTTTGTTTTATCATTATCTTTGTTATTATTTCGACTACTAGTTTATTAATTTCGTAAAGTATATAATAAATTAATAATTGATGACTTTTGTTTAACATTTTTTTTCCAATATAGCCTAAAATACAATGAATAAATTAACTATCAACATCTTTTTTACTTATGTGACTTGGATGTGTTTATTTATCAATTTAATTATCCAACTAAAGAATGATGACTCTAAAGCATTTCTCTTTTTTTGTTTTATCTCATTTGAATTTATTTTCTGGAATGTTTTTTCTTCCTAAGAAATGAATTAATTACATGGGGAATTATTCCTTTAACTAAATTCCAATCAGAAAATTGGGATGATTCTAGAAGAAGAATATTAAAATAAATAAATAGTTTTAAATAATGGAAGAATGACGCCAGGTTATACTCTTTAACTTTATTTTGTGTTGTATCTTGTGTTTAAAATTAAACAACAATAATATAAATATTCGTCTATATATATATTAATAATATTATCATTAAGATGGAATTATTGTCGTCAAACGAATAATTAGCATTCAGAAATCATTCTCCGACGAATTTATCATTATTTACCCATATGAGTCAGATGATTTTATTAACTGTAAATTAATTAAATCTCTCTCCTCCGTCCATATTATATTTCATTTTTCGGGCTTCGGCCTATTGGTCCCGATTTTCGACTTTTCCGGTATTTAGTGTCCAACCGACCCATATACTTCTACTGATTCTCGGTCGGATCGGCCGGTCAGATTCGGTTCCGACAACCTTGTATAAGGGCTCTTTTTTTTGTCTTGTCAAATAAAATGTACAAAATACCGGCAAAAAAAATAAAATTTTGAGAAAAAATATGCACATTCTACCTAGTATCACTAACTACCATCAGTTATCAGTTCAAAATATTTAATAGTAATTCAACAAAAAATATAATTTTGAAATTCAAACTAATTGCAAACGTGGATATTCCCAATTTTTGGTGGAAGATTTATATCTAACTTTTTTTTCTTGCTGAGTTTTTTGTTTAATTTAAAATTATAACTATTTTAATAATTCCATACCCACTTAAAAAAATCACACCCTTTATTTTATATTTCTTTTCATAAAATTTTAATAATATAGTTGGTTGACAGATCCAATAAATCGGTTAAAAAATTATTATCCGGCTGAAAATATGGTCGGTAATGGATCGATTGGTGAGAGATCAAAACTGAATTAAGTAACCAATTTTTATATAGTATTAGTCATATTATGATAATTTTTCTTTAAAAAAAACAATTTTGGTGAGAGTAAACACATCATTTGGTAGGTTGAATTGGTAACAAAAATTAAGTCCAAATAATATTTTCCAAATTTTGCAATTTACTCAATATTTAATAAAGTGTCGAAAATTGAATTTATAATAAATTAATGACGAAAGAATTCAATAGTTAAAATTGAATGTGAAAGGTCAAATTAACCTCAAAGAAGTCAACTCGTGACAAGAAGGTGAAGATAGGCTTCTATATTAGTACAGATTTATGGCGCAATTACAAATATTTAATTATTGTATGATTAATTGTAATTACACAATTAGATTGGATTTAACTGTCCTATAAAAAGTTGTAATGGCACAAATATTTCGAAGCACAACTATTTAATTAGTGAGTTGCAAATATTGAAATAAATAATAATAATAATAAAGAATGGAAAAAGCTTCCACAATTTGTTATTTGTTTCTCCTTACTACTCTCATTTCAGGTATTTAATATTAACATTTTTTCCCTTAAACTTCTGATATCTAGTGTTTTGAAACTCGAACCGGACCGGTTGGTTAAACCGTAAACCATTGCCTTCGTCCAGTTCGGTTTGACCGATTGAATCGTAATATCGGAACCCGAGTGAAAATCAGGTTTTTTTGCCCAAGATTATGTTTTTTTTGCCCAAAATTATGTGTTTTTTTATAAGAATAAACAAGTATAATGTCCAAAACGATGTTTTATTACTGCCCAAATTGATTTTTTAATTTTTTTTTTAAATTGGACGAAGTATTATTTTTTATTATAATTTCTATAATATTTGTGATACGTATGTGTTGATATGTTGTGTCAGTAAAAGAAAAAATAAGTTTGATTTACATTTTAATTGTGAATGAATAATGAGTTAACGTGTGTGAAAGAAATATGTTTGCTTATCATAAAAATTATGTCTAAATAATTATTAAATGAAAAAAGAAAAAGAAAATAACACCGGTTGGATTGGACCCCAATTGAACAGGTCCAACCGTGACCAAGTAGCTTGTCCAGATTAATGTTCGGTCTAATTTTCAAAACATTGTTAATATCCATATATACATCATGTATACCTAATTATAATTTATTACTTATAATTTTTTTAGTTTTTCTTTTTAGTTATATATATTAAAATAATCACAATATTTTTCAATATACAATTGATTTAATGTAAGCATAATTTTAAATTTTTGGTAATTGGTTGCATGCAGTGATGAATCCGAAAAATGTGCATGTGCATGGTGCTAACGTGTGCTACCTCGTACTGCAAAATACACCATGCCAAGGTGAGGACATGGGGAAAATATGTCTGCCCGCGTGTCAGAATCGTTGCGGTGTTTCTGTAGTGGCATCCTGCCCGCCTGCCCCGGGCATACCGTGGGGCCACCAGCCACCTGGCACGCCCACGTGCTCTTGTGAAACTATAGTCGATGGTGATTGTAGGACGACTGCACCTTGTTGAATGATGCTATAGTCTTTTTTTCTGTTTATTATTATTTCAATTTGTAATCCTTTAATTAATCATTATTTAATAATTAACTTTGTGATTTCGCACGTGCGTGTTGCACGGTGAATACAAAATTTTAATTTATGATCAACAATAATGGGATTCTTGAAACAGAATAAATGATATTCATGGTTATTATATTAATCATTTTCTTTTTGAGAAAATTATTTATCATAAAATATATTTTTTGTTAAAATATCATGAACATTATATTGGTGGACATTCACTATAAAATAAGTTATTGTTCAAAGATAATGAAGTAAACTCCTTGATATTAAAAAGGGAGTTGTAAAGAATATATTTTGTTATATCAAGGGTTAAATACGGTTTGCACCCGAAACCCGAAATTCGAAGTCCAAAATCCGAAACTCGAAAATCCGATCTATCCAATAAAATTAGTAATAAGGATGCACGTACAATTAATATTGTAAGTAGTGACTAAATATATGAAAAATACGATTTTGTCCATAAAATACCATCAATTTGAATACAATTATGGTTAAATTAGGGAAGTTATTTAGAATTATAATACTAGATTTCGAAATAAACTAAAAAAATAATATAAAATCTAACATATAGATTCTTATAGTTATTGTCTCACTAATTATTTGGAAAGTACAGCCATACCCTTAATTCACATAATTAATCTGGAAATAGATAGAGCCGTTGTGTTAGGGAGACCATATATATACGTCACCATCCTTCTATAAAAATGCATAAAAAACAAAATTACACATATACAATAGCAACAAACTTTGTGAAGAAATAAACAAGAAAAACAAATAAAATTCAAATGGCGAAGTTCTCTGAGTACTCTCATTTCGTAGTCGTTCTTGCGCTTCTAGTTTCGGGTAATTGTGATCGTGTTCTTTGTTTGATATCGTCATTCTTTTTTCTTATTAATAAAAAAAATATTTCACATACATATAATATAAAACCATAATCTTTTTCAGTTTGTAAGTAAGTAGACATGGTTAAACACATTGATAAACTTTGATCAAATGTAACAAGAACCAAATCCCAGCAACTTGGAAGCGCATTACCGTCGTATTTTGTCGATATGGGATCAAATTCGAGTAACTCCATTATTTCAAGACAATTCAAAAAGTTGCTGTTACATCAGTCTTAATAAAAATTCAAAGCGGAACGGACCACTACGAATGCAGAAACCAAAAAAAAAAAAAAAAAAAAAAAACGTCGAGAAAAACAAGCGCATTATTTGACAATACATGTCCTAGGAAACAAAGAAATCTTATTAAAGTGTTAAATTACACCAATATTAAAATTATGTTCCATCTCGTTCGCCAAGCATTGCATAAAGCTGTGTCGAAATCACGCCTCGCCTTTTGCTTACTCCTTTTTTTCTGAAATCTCTTTCAGTTTTTCCTTCAATTCACCGGTCTGCATAAGAAAAACTAGGGCTTTAGTGCTCTATATTACCCACAAAAGCACAGTAACAACAATTCAGAACAAAATCGAGAGAGAAGGAAACCTGATGCATGTTAAGGATGATGTCAGATCCTCCAACAAACTCCCCGTTTATGAAAATTTGAGGGAACGTCGGCCAGTGGCTGCAATAAAAAATTATATATATTTATAGCAGAATAAAACATATGGAAGTATAATCTCCTACCGTACATCATCGTCACTCACTACAAGACAAAAAAAGGAATAACTCACCTGAAGGCTTTTACAGCATCTTTTAGCTCAGGGTCTTCTAATATATTTCTTGCACCTACAGAAACATCTGCAAAACCGTATGCAGTGATAAGAAGGTAACAAAAACAAATTGTGTATTTAAATTGCACGCAAGTAAAAAGAAGCATTCCATGTGAACAACGCTATAGACGTAAGCAAAACATCATACGACAAATTTAAGAAAATACGAGGAACATATGCAAGAATGTATTTAAAAAAAAAAAAGACGAGGCAAAACTTACTGTATTCGTTCAAAACCCTCACTGCTAAAGAACTGAAGCCACATCGAGGAAGAGCAGGCACCCCTTTCATGTATATCATAACAGGGTTTTCTTTCACATCCTGTAAAATTGAATTAAATCACTACCATTAAAATATTAAAAAAAAAAATCGTAGCAAATTTTCAGACACCTAACATGCTGCGACTACAGAATCAGATGAAGGAGATTTTTTACCTGCTCAACAATGTCTTTCAAGGAGAGGTCAGAACTTTGAACTTTACTAGTTGGCTGGAAATCTTCATGTGTATCAGGGTCACTAGGCACAGTAGTGGAAAAACGACGTATGCCCTGGTAGAGAGATCCAGATGCCTGCACAGGCATAAGGCAACAATGAAAATTAATATTAGAGTTGATTCTAACAATGCATTTCCACTAGCAAACATATATCAGGCAGCACAATATTTTATATATCGACACACAAATTCCAGGTCTAATTGTTAATTGCAGGTAGTATAAGCAACCTCTTATTGATTATCGTGAGAAAAAATCACTTTCTTATAAGCTGTGTTAACAAGTTTATTTAATATCTCATCAAAAGCCATCAATTGCTAAGCACTAGTGTAAGCATCAATTTATGGATGATCAGGAAAAGATAGCTTTTCACAAGAAAATATACAACGGAAGACTTAGAAGCCCAAAAAGTCTGATGACAATCACTTCTGGCTCCTCTTTCTCATCATTCACATATAAATCGTGTATTGATTGGATAATTAGTTAAGCTCTTATTTTCATCAACAATTCAAATGAGGCAATTATGTAATTGATTTTCTCGGAGGAGTGAGGTCTCGTGATCAGATGTACGATCAAAACCGGTTACAAAAGGGGACAACGTATCTACAACAATCTACACTAGGTAATGTTATATAAACAAAAAACAAATTGACAAACGACCACTGGTAAAAGCATAAATTCTGGAAAAAGAAAATTTTAAAAAATTGCAATTAGGAGAAGAAGTGATAAACTTACAGTCGAACTAGCAGCTGGAAATCCAACAATGCCTTTATAGATAATACTAGCCAATGATCTTGCCATTATGCTAAAGTCAGTGCTAGTCTCTCAAAGCTGCATAAGAATCCAATTAATAGAAAATTTAATCTATATTACGGAGAGTAAATAGGCATTCACACAAACAAGAACTCGTTGCGGATAGGCTTCTCAAGTATAACTTTTTTTAAAGGTATAAATCAGGTTTAGAATGTATTTGAATGTGGGAATGGTTAAGATGCTAAATTCATTATCTAATGCAACAACACTTTATAGAGGGATTTATTCTGGGGACCCGAAACCCAAAACAGAGATACAAAAGATGCTATAAACAATCACCAAGAGTAATAATGAATTGTAGATAAACATCACCAACTAGCACAAAGAGTGGAAAAAATACGACCCAATACATTGTAGATTAATGAAATAAAAAATTCATGGAAGAATTTCAAACACTAGTCTGGATAATAATAATAAAATAATTACTACAGAAATATAACCAGAACATACATATTCCGCAAAGGTCAACTTTTTCGGGTGTGATCAATACTCTGACTTGGGTAGCAAACTATCGGTTTTACCGGAAAACTGATGGCAAATAGTATTTCAAATGATGCAAATTCCAATAAAATCTGTATACATAGCGATGGTTGAAAGGGAAAAACGGAAAGAAAAGGACTATCTTTGATATTCGGGAACCTGATGGCAAACAAATGAACATCTCTGGCCTAGACCATTTCACTAAATTTACCATACTTCAGAGAATTTCATATTCATGTGACAAATTACCAATTAATACCAACTACCGAGGTTTTTCCTATCATTAAATACCAACTATTACAATTAAAGATCATGTTTTTACTTTCAATTAGAGCTACTATTTTTGCATAATGTTGCTGGCGGTTGCAGACTTCTAGTCAAAGAAGCATCTATCTAGACTGAGTACAAATTTGCATATTGCCATACAAGTTCCAGAACAGATTCCTTCTAAAACAAAAAAAACAAACACACACACACTAAGTAATCATATAGCTGCTACCTCTTATATTATCACTACAGTAAAATTGCAGTTGATTTTCGAATATATGTATCTATATATTTCCAAAATTTTGGTCACGGGCAAAAGAAAGTGGTATCAAGCTGGTAAAACAATAGAATACACACACTTCAATTCATAAACAATACATTAATCGAACGGAAAGAATTTACCTAATTCGAAATTAGGGTTTTTTATTTTCAGATGGTCGAGTGAGCAGGCGGATGGAGGTGGCGTTGCCGCGTTCGTCGAGATTCGAGAGAAGAGGGATTGAGGCGGCGGTGGCGGAAACTTCTGGAAACGATTTCGTCAACCGCGTAGGATTAAATCCCTTCAGTTTTCAGTTCGGTGGAAAATTGTTTGGGTGATTTGGCTTTTGGAGGCCGACCGATTCAGAGCAGCAGAACGGGTAACTAAAAATTGGGGTGAGAATGATGATGAATTTGAGAAACGAGAAAAAAAAAAGAATATTTATATTTTCCTCCCCTGAAGTTTGGGATTTTTGCAAATACCACCCTTGTATAATCTCTAATTGCAAACAAAACCCTCGTGTAACCCCCTAATTCTGCATGTGAAAAAACATGTTTGAAGCCGATTTTATCTCATTTATGTTCAGTAGACTGGTTGCATGTGAAAATATACTCGAAAAAAATGAAATAAATTATGGGTTTTTATAAATTTAATTATAAAAATGGCGTAGTATTGTCGGAGAGGAGTTTTTTTATTTATTTTTTTCCCTCCGATTTCAGCCTCAATCGTGGTCATGTGTTACACTGTTGCGTTTTTCGTTAGTTCCTAGCGGATTTCGAACGCTCTGGATCAAATTCGTTAGTTCACCTTGACACATGTTGGACGAAAATGAAACGGAGAACTATCTTATTTGAAAGTTCAACGCCATTAACGATAGACAAAGTCTACGTTCGGAAGTAGCTAAACAAATCATCTTGTTCGACAAGCGAATGCTATGAAATTTTCTTTATCATAAACCCGATAAAATAAAATATCATCGTATGTTCGCCGAAAAGATAATCTTTTTTCGCTATGGTTTGCGATTCATTGTTTCGTTTCTGAGAAGAACTGAGACAAGTGTTCAATTTAGCAAAATTAATTAAATCTTGCAGTTGGTACTAGCAAAATTCTATTAATTTAGCCAAATATTAAATTATCAAATTAATATTTAACACTTTACCACTGAGTCGGGACCGGTGATAAATTATTATTTAAGCGATGTTATTAATTAATCAATTATTTATTTATCGAGGTTGTACATATTTTGCTTTTCAATCAATCAACAATATCAAAAAGGGCAATGCAAAATCTTTTGGTTGTTGAAACATTAATAACTAATAGTATGGAAAAAGACAGGCTTTAATGTAAATACCGGTTCTTTGGATGCTACACTTATCGAGGTTTATTAGCCGTTGATCTGCACATAATCACACACATTCTCTACCGCGATGGTAATTACCCGATTCCTCATTTGAAGTACAAAATCAGAACACTTAAGTTATTATTACCAATTTGTTTTATTACCTATATGAAATATTTGTGATAGAGTTCCTTAGCTATAGCAAGAGCATCACCTTGTGCCTTTAATGGGTAAATCTCCACACTTTTTTGCCACTTGTTTGAATATGCAATCCACTCTTTTCTCCATTCCTCCAATTTAAATTCCTCGTTTTCTTCTAAGCTTTTCGATAAACGCGTAAAATACATCGATGCCCGTGGAAGATAGTACGCTTCTAATAGTCCGCTCCAAAACTTATTCCCTTGAACCAAGAAAGAAAAAAAGCAAGTAATCATCGAAACCCCCCTCACAAAGAAAAATCGAAAAAATAAAAAGGTAAAGAAATGAACCTACCGTAGTCATGAAGCTTGCTCTGCACGGACTTAGTGTTGTCGTACCACATTGTTACTTGTGTCCTTGCATTCCACTCGTACTAAATCGCGAGCGTATGATTAGAATGAAAGATAATCGAATAATTAAGTGATTTAATCACCGAAAGAGGGAGATGAAGAAAAGCATATTCTCACCTGCTTCTTTTCATCTGCATTCGACGAAAGCTTTTTTGCACTTTCGAGCCAAGTGCCGAGTAGAAAATTATCGTCCGAAGCAAGAAGTTTATCGATGTCTTTGATGAGTTGTAGGAATTTCAGAGAATGAAAACTTAGAGCTTTTGCATCCTTATCCTGAAAAGCATTTATCGCACTCAAGTACACCTCGTTTGCAAGTTTCGAGAGTGACTGCCTTGTTAAATCCACCAAATCGTACCTGCAACAAATTCAATTTCGGTATGTGTCTATATCGGAAAAAAATCTACAATTTGCGAATTGATTTTTCTTTTTTCTTTTTTTTTAATGGCGATTGAAGTTTTTACCTGTACGTGGGAATTTCAGCGAGTTCATTTCCAGCATCGATGAACAGCTTTAAGGCAGTGATGGAGTCCCGATTGTTATACCATAAATGAGGCTGAGGCAAAAAAGACATCGTTTCGTGGATAAAAAACCTCATCTTTTGTTGTACACCCGTAAATTTACGCCTCTGAATTATTTCGAGTTGATTATTTACGGATGGATCCCAATCAGGAAATTTCACTATGTAGTCCTTGTTATGGTTCTGCATGAAATTGAGTGGAAACCGATTAATCGGTGAAACTAGAGGAGAAGCAGGATTTTTCAATAAAAAACACTGCGAGATTAAAAAAATTAAATCGTTGAATTGATTTAACTCAGAAAAAAAGCGTACTGCAATTCCATCAGTGCAGTTATATATGGTACGATGAAGAATTTTCCATGCAGACTCGACTTCATTTACAGATTTACCATATCGTCTACGTGAATAAGTTGTCAGCCATTCCTGCAAGTTAAAAGCACAGAAATTTGATATAACTAACTTGAGTACCCGAAAAAGGTTGTTAAAATCGGAAGTAAATTCGCAAAATCCCGATTTACATTTTTACTACCGCATAACTTCTAAAATTGTAGTAATAAGCCATGTAAAAATCATTCGGCATCGGGATCAAAATTGGTGAAGTTGCGATTTTTTTTAGGGATTTTACTTTTTTAAATCGAATAAAAGCCCATACTTTTTCTTACCTCGAGTTGAACTGAATCATTTCGAAATGCCATTTCAGACATAAGCTCATACACGACAGGATTTTGTTCGATTCCTTCCATGCACATGCCGACACCAATCTGTCGTCGAAAGCAGATAAATTAAAATACTAAAAAAGAGAAATTGGTGGAATTATCGAAGCAGAATAGCTTACCATTGTCGAATTGTTGCTGGTACGAGCATCGATAGGTCCTGAAGCCACTGCATCCAATACACCATACATTTCGATATTTCCACCAAAGTTATGCAGCATACACCTGTTGTTACATACTAGATGTTACTAAACGAGAAACGGAAAATCGAATTGAATCTAAGCAGCGGAAAACTTCGAAGATAATTATTAAAAAAAATGTAATAAAGCAACTATTTTGAAGTACGAGATCAAATCGCAGTGAAGCAGTTACATGCCATATATAAGGAGTGTTGTAAAACTGAGATGAAGATTTCCAAATTGGTTTGACGTCAGCAAATAGATCGAGCACTATCATCTTCCCAAACGGGACAGAATGTAGAAGTGCCTGCCAAAAATCAAAATTAGATTCATTAATAGAACTATTAAGAGAAGCCAACTCAGTCTGAAAAGGCGAAGAACAATTGCAAGACTAATAAAGAAGATATTATTAGACACTAAGTGTTTGGCTAAGCTTATAAGATGTTAAAAGGAGCTTATAAGATGTTTTAGAGCTTATAAGCTCTTCCAAAGTGTTTGGTAAATTTATAAAAAAAAAAATCTTATTTTTTTTAAAAATAAGGTGTTGGAGAGCAAATAATATCTTTTAAAAAAAAGTACCTCTACCCCACATTTTTATTTAAGATCTTATAATGAGTAAAAAGAGGAAATAAACTCATTATCCAAACACTCTAAAAATTAATCCTAAAAGTAAGATGTAACAGCTTATCAGCTCTAAAAACATCTTATCTGACGTAAGAGCTTATCAGCTGTTCAAAATAAGCTTAGCATATCAAATATAAAAATGAAGGTGAATGTATTTTCTCGACTCTAGTACCTCATACCTTCATTTGTGGTGGTTGCCAAAACGATGAATCTGTATAGAATAGCCAGCCCTAGAAAATAGATCAAATTGTTAAAGCCGAGCACCATTAAGAAAATAAATAATATTTGATAGAAAAAAAAATATATTTGCGTGCATTTTAAAGGTTGAGTGAAAGCAAGTTTAGCAGCATACTTGCATTAGCCACACAGCATCTTTGTTGACTTTAGACATTGTCGTATATACTGCAGAACCGAGGGATGATATATATGCCGGGTCACTTGTAGGTGGAGTGTTCTCGTTGAACGTGTCACTGAAATCGTAATAATTTCACACTCAAAATAGGGGATGCACAAAATAAGCATCATATGAGCTTTTGTATATCATTAAAAAAATGGCAGTGATTCAGAAATTGTCAAATTGTTTTTACATTTCAGTAAACTTACAAAACTTTTGATACGGAGTTTGTTTAATTTGTAGTAGTCCTAATTCTCTTATCATATAGTCTCTGGTTGACCGAAATCTCAGTCAACTTTGCTAATACAACGTTCGTTCCAAAAAGTAAATATTTAATATAACAGATGTCGGTGATAAGCAAGAATTAAAAAAAATTACCAGCTATAGATGTCTGTGATATCTCCATATTCTGCATCAAGCGTTATAACCCAAAAAAGAGAAATTAATGGATTTTAATTAAAAAAAAGTGTACAGAAAATAAAGCAAAATTAATGGATCCGGATAGTTTTGTCCGTTAATGACTCGTATAAACACGGATTGGTTCCGGTGAACAAACTTTTGATCCCGTTAGATTTTAGATTTTAACTATATTCAATCCATGGAGCCAAATAACAATTTAAACAAATAATAAGAATAATTAAATGCATACCTTTAATCTGTTGTTTGATGAATGCTTCTCCAATTTCAATAAATAAAGGATCAGAAGGATCTAGAAGGTAAGTGCAACACCATCGTGTATCACCGTCAACAGTATTCCTGCAATTAAGGAGTAAATATACATATGAAATAGACTTCTCATTGCGAAAAAGAACTATAGCATGTATCTTATCATACTTCAAATACAAATACAAAAACAAAAGCGTATACTATTGTATGTGCATGATGAATCTCGAATCATTGGAATAAGCTATACGGATCATAAGCTAGCATAGCTCTTTGTCCTAATCTTGACTTGTTGAAAATTACAATTTTACCTTGACCGAATATTGAGTAAATTATACTGTTAAATTACATATAGACCTAACTTAGAAGGATGATGGTGTAACATGCCTTAAGAAACAAATGTTTTAATGAGTAAAAATTTATTTGTTGAATTGTGGTTAGAATTGTAATCTAAATTCAAATAAAAAAAAATAGTGAACAAAAAGAAAAACGAAGTACCAGTCCCCAAGTCGGCTTATGTTTGCTTTCGGAAAAATTTCTTTTAGCGCAGCCGGAACGTTCCCAGAAAATGATGGAAGAACTATCACAAGGCATATATAGTATTTAGGTTCATCAGCGTACATTGGAGTGATAGAAAGGAGGAAAAATATGAAGTGCTAGTAGTTCTAGTAATCGCGAGCCAACTCATAAACAAAATACAGATAAAATCATTAAAACAAAATTGAAGCTGAAGCATACCTGGAGTCATCCCGAGCTCGACCATTCGGGATAATATTTGTTTTTGCAACTTCAACTGTTCGCTTAACCAATTCTCGGTCAAGGGTCCACCCCACCTTCAATTTAAAAGAAGTTGGAATAAGAACCTCTTGGAATCGGAAACCGAGAGCATAAGATGCAGAAACAAGCTAAGAACAATTATTCCAAACTTACGTTTCATCATTCCCTGAAAACTAGCACACTGAAAAGAGAGAGAGAAAAAAAAACCCGAAACCCTTCGAACATAATGAAAGGCCAGAAATGCAAAAGGAAGAAATATGCAAAAACCTGTGTAAGTTTCCCATACGTGCCCAAGCAAGAAAGGCAGGTCCACCAAAGAAATCATTCAAATCGCCCTTAGTAATATTAAACTCCTGTATCAAAAAAATGTAAATTAAAAGTACGACAGTCAAGTATAATTATTACGAGCACTTGAGTTAAGAAAAGACTAATGAAACGTTAAGTAGACCAATTCCATAACAAGTATCAATAAACAAATCAAAGAAAAAAAAATACAATAGTTGTCGAATGACACGAAAAACGTACTGCAAAAACTTTTTGCCAAATGGATTCCTGTCCTGTGAATGCTAGAGGCAGGTTAACTCCTTGAAGTGCCATCCAATCGATTTCCTTTTCCCATCTTTCCCAATCCCACCAAACATATGAATCTGCCAAATAAATGGCCAATTAAAAATCTGCTAAACTATTGACAAAAGCAGCATTTTTTACAGATAAAAGAATGCATGTCGCATATCTCAAATAAGAATAAGAGGCAAACACACACGCGTATATATATGATATTTTATCGTATCACTAATGACCAAGTTGAGAAAAAAAAAGGAGGATTATCCACTCCAAACAATCTCTTGCAGAACCATATTTCTGTCATGCATATCACATTTCAGACATTCAGAAATTCTACAACATTGACTTGATGATGACTCATCGCCTTTGTATCTGATTTCAGCTTCCAGTTGACTTTTTTCCCCATAAGGAACCTTGTCGGAAAGTTGGCAAATTGACATTGGAAAAACTAAACCAGCATATGTAAAGGATTAAAAGGACACATGCACCAGGTAACTACAACAAAAGCAAGCACAAGTTCCGAGAATAAGGTTTCAAGACGAAACAAATTAACCATCAGAATAAAATCAATAAACGTGAAGTAGTTATAAAGTCTTTATCACCATCACTAAGGAAACTCAAAAGCAAAGAAACTTAAAATAGATCCGTATTGAATGCATCTGCATCTACATCGACATATTAGGTCAAAGAAAAAAAAATAGTAACAGAAAAATGATCGGTCGAATAAAATGCTTACAGCTGGAAGTGACAACATTCTGGTAATAGTTCCAAGGAACAGGACGCTGAATCATCACACCCTCGTTTCTCACTGGAGGAAGTGATCCTGGCTTCGGAACTGACGCAAGTTGAGCACCGCCTGTCTTCTCCCAAGAAATGTGGGCCCCACACATGTACTTTAAGTACCAGTAAAGTCCCGATGTGATCTCAACTGCTGTAGTTCCTTTTATCCTAGGTTGCAAGTAAAACAAATATATTATTTTTCAACTTTGCACAAAAAACATGAATGCGTTATTAAAACCATACTCATAAAGTGTTGCCTCTCTTTAATTAAACTTTCAGATGTGATGGCGACAGTGTCGGTTGTCTATTTTTTTCATTTTCATTTTTGCCACTCTTTTTCTCCACTATGGCAACATATCAAATGTAAAACGGAATGTACACAAATAAGATATACGGAGAATACTTCAGTAGGATAAGATAAACCTTGAGAAAAAAAATTGAACATTAGACTGTACCTACATTATCTCAGCCGAATTTCTACTTGAATTCTTGTAATTGCTTATTTGAAAGCAGCTATTTCCACCACAGGCATCCTAGTATTTGAGATCAATTACATATAATTAAAAACATATTGAATACAACAGATCTATTCAACAGAAATAAATCACCCATAAATATATGGGATACTTCAATTCAATAACTTAGTCTGCAGTCTGGTCCCAAAATCAAAACAACCATCATCGCACATTGTTAATAATAAAACAGAAAGAATCCTACGTCGTATTCAACTAGTTCCTGCAAGAGCTTATTTCTCAACAAATCAAAATCTTGATAGTTTTCATACAAGGATCAGCCGCAACGTTGTTACTCTCCAAACATAAAAAAAAAATGATACCGTCACATTTAAGGAAATCGTTCCTCGATGCATGCTGTATTAGTCTATCTACAATAAAGAGTTGAAAAAATCTAATGCAAAAATCACTTCTCTTGGCAAAGTTATAGAGATCATCTCATCGTGACAGTGAATTGGTTGATTGAAAAATAATGAAATCAAGAAAATGGTGGAAGAAACTAAAGAAAGTTCGGGAATCAAGAAACATTATTCTTCATAATAATGTTTTGAATAAAGAACAAAATCCAATCATCAGGAAACAAAAAAAGAAAAACATCGGACAAATGAAGAAAAACCAGAATTCAGTGAGTGATCAATTCATCAAACAGGTGGAGGGCAATACAATTTAGATGAAAGAATACCTTTGTGATGACCTCGAACTCAAAGCTTGACAAATGGGCTGGAAGTAATCTACGAAGAACGCCTCTGGCGGCGGATTCTTGCTCCGATGGAGATGGTTTCTTGGTTGTCAGACGATTCACTAAAGATTCTATAACCTCTGATTCTTGAAATGAAGACGAGGAGCATATGGGTAATAAGAGAATCGAAATTGTTATGAACAACAACTTCAAATTCTTGTAAGATTTCATGTTTCTGAATGTAAAAAAAAAAAAAAAACAGTGCAATTTTTTTCTTGATTGTTCCGAATTTTTATACTGGGAGTGGGACTCAAGAATGGTGAAAAAGAAAAAAACTGATCGTTGGGATTTCAACTTTGGAGGGACTTCCTGGGAAAGAACTCTTCTTTCTTCTCTTCAAGTCCTCCTGATTTATTTATTTATTTTTGGAAACATTTAATCATTTAAAAATAGGGATAATTAGTGAAAACCCCCAATTCATTTACTTATATAAAGGTGGATATAACCTCTTTTTCATTATTAGTGAGAACCCCCTACCTTATATTAAATAATTTATTTTTTAATTAATATTATATTTAATATTACTAATATACCTAATTTGTCCTTCTATGTTATATTTAAAATAACCAAACATATTTTACGTTATATCTATTTCTCTTATTTCTCTCTCCCTTTTCTCTCTATAAACCGCCGCCTCCAACCCTCCCCATCTCTGCGTTGCCGATGCCGCCATCTCCAACCATCTTCCGTCTCTGTGTCGTCGTCTACTCTCTCCTATCGGCGTTCCTCCCTCCACCGCCGCGAAAAGAAAGCGGTCTCCACCCCTGAAATTCTCTCGTCATGGACGGTATTAGGGTTTTCGGTAGGGAGAATGACGAGACTACGCAGCGGCACTAGGGTTGCTATTGCGTTTGAGATTTCAATAGAGACCACCGCCAATATTATTTGATTGTTGTGGTTCTTCTTCTTCTCTGATTTTTTTAACCCAATTCTCGAATCTCAATTTTCTTAGTTGGAGATTTTGGTTGAATTCTTATATTGAAGACTAATTTTATGTTCAATCAATAGTATATTGGATGTTTGTTTTTTGTTGAAATTGTGTTGGTGTTATTTACAGACATATAGTTGTTTTCGTACAGTAATATAGTTGTTTTCGTACAGCAATATAGTTGTTTTCGTACAGTAATATAGTTGTTTTCGTACAACAATATAGTTGTTTTTACTACCTTTTAGTTGATGTTAATAAATAGTTGATTTAACAAATAGAATAGTTGATTTTGATAAATGAGAGTTGTTGGAGATATATAGTTGTTTTAATAACAGTTGTTTAATATAGTTGTTTTTAACATTAGTTGTTTTAATAATAGTTGTTTTATTGAAATATAGTTGTTTTAGCTGAAGATAAAAAAAATACTAAAAAAATATTTTTAAAAAATATAATAGAAAGTTATAAAAAATATTTGTTTTTAAATATAATTTTTTAAATAAGAAATAAATAAATAAACGAAAATTAAAATTAAAATATAAAAATAAAAAGTGCATTTAAGTATGGTATAATATGTAGTGAATAGAGGAAGGGTAAATTTGAGAATAAAAAAAAGATGGGTCTCTCACTAATAAAGGAAAAGGAGCTGGACACATGCTTATTAAAATAATGTTAGAGGGGGTTCTCACTAATAGTCCCTTAAAAATAAGGGGTAATATGCTATGAGCCCCTCATACGAAACCTAATTGGAACTAAATGACAAATCTAAATCCAAATTTTTAATTAAATCCTTAGATTGAAATAATATATGACCCACATCCTTATATTTTTTTTAATCTCTATCTTGCCCTTATACCCTAAATCTTATAACCCACTTATTCACGTTTTTCTCAGATCTATTTTTCTCCGTTATTCTTCTTCTCTCCCGGGTTCTCTCGCTCTCGGCTCTCTCTTCTCGCTCTCTCTCTGTCTCTGGCTCTCGCTCTCGATTTATTTTTCTCGACCTCAAGCTATATCTCTCGCCACAACTCCATCTCATGATTTGAGAGGAGGTGGTGGCTATAACCATGAAATCGACTATGGCGTTGCTGGAGGCGGTGGGGAGGGATGGTGATGGCGGCGGCGGCGGCTCTGGGAAGGCGCATGTGGTGAGCGGCGCCGGTCATGAGGATGGGCTCGTTGGGCGGCGATGCTCAGGGCTGAGGGGATGGTGTCGGTGGTGCTCGTCGTTGGGGGGGGGTTATGGCAGCGTGGGTGTAGCGGCGTGGTGATGTTGGTGTCGCAGATCTAGGGTTTGGTGGAGGAGATCTACGGTTTGGTGGGGCGGATCTAAAATTTTTCGATTTCATGTCTATAGATGTCTATGAGTATCTATGGGTGTCTATGGTGTCTGACGGCTAGGGTTCAAAGGAGGAATTAGGGTTTTAAGAATATGTGACTACGGATTACTATAGGTTCATATGGTGTTCTACGGGTTTCTATAGAAGACTACGTCCGAAAAAAATTAAAAAATCATAATTTTCAATATTATGTAGAAAAAAAGGAAAAATACGAAAATACAAAAAAAAAAAAAAATTGTTCTACGAAAAAAAAAATAATAAAAATGCTAGATGCGAAAATAAAAATGTTAAATGTAGAATGAAAAAAAATGATAAATTCAGTTTAAATATTACTTGGTGCATATTTCATTTTTTGTATGTGGGGGTATTATTGGAATGAAATTTATAAAGGATGTGAAACTAATGTTTTGTTAGACTTGTCATTTAGTTCTAATATGTTTTCTCACCAGGGACCTATATCTTAAAGCCCCTAAAAATAAATGGGTTTACAGTTTGCACCCTTATACTATCGTTATTGACGCATATACCTCCTTGTACTATAAAATGCGACAAAACAGCCCCTCACCTTACCAGTCAACTCTCACATCTCTAACTGTGTTAGTTTATACAGTGTAGTTACCTTTTTACCCTTACTCTTATTTGATAGAAAGTTAATTTTCTGATTTTGTAACTTGGGCAAAAAAAATTGAACACATACATCAAAATAAAAGTGGTTCCAGAAAAATATGACATGTGTAGTGTTTTGACCTAAAACATGAATTTTAGGAATTTTGGGGTTGTTTTGGCATTTTATAGTAGAGGGTATATGCGACAGTGATGATAGTACAATGGTACAAATTGTATTTAACCCAAAAAAAAATTTATATTTCTTATGCTCTACTAGACACGGCCCCGGGTCGGGTCGGGTCCGGGTCCGGGTCGGACCCGCCGGGTCCGGGTCCGAGTTTTGGAGGACCCGAAACCGACCCGCGGGGAGGCGGGTCCGGGTCCGGGGCGGGTCCACTCGGGTCCACCCGGGTCCGGGTCGGTTCCGGGTCGGGCCGGGTCCGAACCGGATTTTGAAACTTTTTCCAAAATATGCTTCAAATGGGGTTCGAACCTGGGTTGTAACGCACTTGAAACGGAATCCGAACCACTGTGACAAGATAAATATTTGGATAATTACTTGCAAGAAATATAAATATACCATATAAACACAGTATAATATTTGGTTAACAAACATCATTTATATTTTTAAATAATTATCTTATAATAAAATCCTCAATAATATTAATAAGTTCTTGTCAATAATTGAGGTAAATCGATTTAAATTAATTGAAATGAGTTATAATCTATTTTTTTAAATAAACATATTATTTTATTTTTCAATCGATTTTTTCACACTATCGATTTTAATAACATAAGTTAATTTGTAATAAGTCAACGCATTTGTTTATATATTGAATTGATTCAATACTTTATATTTTTCAATAGTGGAGATTATATTGATATAGTAATTAATAATAGATGTTTTGATGTATTGAACCGTGATTCTATATATTTTTTTAAAAGTTTCTTATATTGCATTTGTTAATTATTTAATTAAAATTATTTAATAATAATTAATATGAGAAATGTTTCATAATTTCAAAACTAAAAAAAATTTCAAAATTCAATCTTTCTTTTAAATTAAATCGTAATTATTTATATATGCATTTGTTATTAGGGGAGATTTTTAAATATATATGTATTTGTTATTAGGTGAGATTTTTAATATTAAAGATAACGAACCTGACAATTAATAATTTATTAACATTAGTTATTCAATTGTTATAATTATTTTATAGTATTATTTATAATTATATATTTATAGTTAAGATTAATATTGCAATAAGTTACTTTGCCCGAGTGGTTAGTGTTCACTAATCCACTCGGGTTACCCGGGTTCGAAACCCAGAAGCTGCATTTTGGTGATTAATTTCATCAGAAATCCGGGTGGACAACGGGTCCTCGTGCCGGGCCCTCGGGTCCGGGTCTTCGGGTCCACCCGCCGGGTAGACCCGGCGGGTCTCGGGTCCAAGAAGTCGGGACCCGAAACCGACCCATACTTGGCCGGGTCCGGGTCCGGGTCCATGGTCAACGGGTCGGGGCCGGGGCGGGACGGGGCAGTCAATTGGTCGGGTCCGGGCCGGGTCCGGGTCAGACCCGACCCGTGGCTATGTCTATGCTCTACCATAATTAATCATAATTATTAATTTTAAATATTGATGGTACCCTAAAATTCAAGAATACATTGATAAATAGAAGTTAGTGACTAAATAAGTAAAAGTCGGTGAGTGTTAGTACAATTACAAATTTACACATAATTGTTCACTTCTAGTGGGGGTGGGGGTGGGGTACTGTTTGTAAATATTAAGTTAAACTAACATTTTTCCAAAATAATGACTAGTCTAATATATGACAATAATAATTATAATAAAATTTATGAGTGATATCGGTAACAACATTACTTTTTATACAAATTTAATAATACATACTCATTTCGAAAAAAAAATATATAAACTTAATTGTCATAATATGAAATTGGTCATTAAATAAATGAAGCGAAGAAGAATTAGAGAAAATAGACTAGATAATAGGAGGTAAAAATAATAATAACAATTATAAAAATATAGTGTTGTGGATAAGGATTGTGCTAGTCGAGATTTGGTGAGAAGTAATTAGAAAAAAAAAAAAACTGCAAAATATATATATACATAAAATATTGTTTTGTTTTTTACAGATATGCCATTAGAGTTTCTTAGGCTGCCGTAGCATTTCTTATTTCTTTCTAAGATTACCAAAATTTCCCTCACTTATTCATAACTACCTAAAAATCCCTTTGACTAACGGTTGACCAAAATTCTTAACAAAAAACATGCAATGTACGACTATATGCTCTCAAGTTAAATAAAATTTAGAAAAATAATAAAATTACTAAAACCCCCTCTATGTATAGTTGATTATCCAAAAAAACCCTCAAATATCTATAATTACTAAGAGAACCCAAGGTTTGTTACAATTTAACGACTCCATTACAATATCTTTTTTTTTTTTTTTTTGCAAATTCCGACCTATTATATTTTTGCTCTGACGATATTGTCAATGACATTTCGACAACATGAAAATGAAGATTACTTTCGATGATATTTACGATATCAATATTATTATATATTTAATATTATATGTGAATTAAAAAAATATATAATTATTGAATTCAAAAACTAGAACACAATTTAACCAACTCTTTATATTCTCCCCAAACAAATGATATTTTAGCTCAATTTCTAGTACAGTTTGTTTGTCCTAGTCACTCTATTATTATCTTTTTCTATTTTTTTTTTTTACTTTTAATTATATGCAGAAAAACAGTATTTTTAATAATATGCACAAAATTAACTATTCCATCTTGAAATATACTATCTTTCATAATTACAATATTTATTGTTTTAAAGTAATACAATAGATAATACATACCTCCTTCTCCTTGATCACCAGCCAGGTGGTTCAAAGTTCAAACCGCGAGGGGCTAAACTAGGGGTGCAAAATGAGTCGAGCCTGCTCGACAAAAGCTAGAACTCGAAATCAAAATTTTCGAGCTCGAACTCTAGATTTCTGACGAGTCGAACCTGAGCTCATTTTTAATTGTTCGTGAGCTTGCGAGCTTATTTTTATTTTATTTTATCTTTTATTTTTATTTTAAATACAATTAACATAAAATAAATAATAAATTCATATAAATAATTAAAAAATATATTACAGATCATTTTTTTAATTCAATTTTTTTATTATAGCTTATTATAATAAATTTCTAATTATATTAATAAAAAATAAAAAAGAATATACAAAACGGCTCAGGCTCGAGCTCGAGCTCAGAAAAACAATACTCGAAGAGCTCGAGCTCATCAAAAGGGATGCGAGCTCGAGCTCCAGCTCGCCAAAACAGCCAAACTCGGCTTGTGCTCGGCTCGTTTACACCCCTAAGCTAAACACACAACATTATAAGGGCCTTTTTGCAAATAAAATAATACTGGAGGTTTTTTTATTTAACAATTCAATACAACACAGGGTAGTAAATAGTAAATACTAAATACAATAAACTCCTTCATATAGTGAGGAAGTTCCTTTCCTTCAAGCTTTCAACAGTGTCCTCAATGCTCACTTCCATAGGCATGAAATTGATGCCCAAACCCTCTGCTCTCTTCTTCGACACCTCGTACGTTGGTTCTTCCGTTTCACTGCCATTTAAAATAATCAGAAAGTTAGCATTTCTTAATTACGAGATATAAAATTTATTTTTGTCGAACACTATTGACATAGAGAAAAAATGAGGTAGTACGTGAAAAGACGAATACGCTTACGCTAGAGGAACATCGATGGAAGGATAAAGCTTATGCAGAATCTGCTGAGTCGCAGAATGACTCAGCATTGCTCCGACCAGAATATATCTGCCGCTAGCTGATGGATTCTCGAAAGCCGTAATGTGTGCATTAGCAACGTCTCTAACATCAACGAATCTATATGATTTGTATACTTCCTTCCCTGTCGAACGAGAATTAACAACATAATGCTTAGCTAATTATGGTCTTCTAATTACATGATTACTTTTCAGGCATAGGTTTCGTGGTAAATTACGGCCACCTCTGAGATAAGGTCAAATTACGAAAAAACCCCATCATGTTTGGTTAATTACAACCACCCATCAATTATGAATCTTCTTACACGTTCACCTTTAGTGGAATCGTCTAAATAATGGGGAATATTCTCCAGTTTGTACCCGTTTTACCCCAATCGAACTCCACATTTAATTTGAAACAGGATGATCATTAGATGTGTCTCATGGTTTTTAAATATCAGATTGTGGTGCATCAGAAATTGCATTTTTCACAAAACGAGTACAAACTGTAGAACATCTCATGGGATTTAGAAGATTATGTTGAATTTGACACCATAAAGGTGAACGTGTAAGATGATTCATAGTTAAAGGGTGGTTGTAATTACCCAAACAGAAGGGTTTTTTCGTAATTTAACTTTACCTCAGGGGTAGCCGTAATTTACCCTATATATATATATTAATATATGTGTATATGATACCTTTAACGATGTCCAAGAAAAGCAGAGAAGTGAAATTGAGAGTTGGCTGAAGGAGAGGACCGATCACAAGGACAGGATGTTGGAATAAACATGAATAAATCCCATGGAACCGTCATGCCGAATCATCAAGAATATTGTGCATAAACTTAAATCGGAAGCGTACCTTACTCCGGTGGAATTGATATGACACGATCATGGATCTTCCAGATCATCATGTACATCCGAACCCGAGAACCCTTTAACTTCTCTTCGTTTTCTTTATGTCGATGGAATACATAGAGAATGGAATTCGTACATGTGACCCGGGGACCATGACCAATATATATAGATAACCTAATGGGCTATCTTATGTAATTTTATTTTAGCCCATCACTATAATAAAATTACTCTAATGTCTCTACACATTAAAGGCCCACACCCTATTAGACACATTAAAGCCTAATCCAGATAAACTTTAGTCGATCACTTTAACGGGCTTAACTTTACGTGACAGTCTTGCAACACATAATATTTCACATATAAGTCCAACGTTGGATTAATGTTCCAACAATCTCCCACTTGGACTATATGTGTAACTTTATAATTATAGGTTGCATAAATAAATTTTGAGCTCAACTTTGCTGTCATTACTGAAGTGTGTCTATAACCAATCTCGTCCATCAATCATGTTAACACTGAATCAAAGGGGCCTTCGTTCACATTAGTCGTAACGGGACTCAACAATGGTCACAATATCAACAAAATTGAATGACATAGATTATGATGTGGATGTGTAGGATGGAAATGTCATGCAATGTGACCTTAACATACCTATTTCCAATTGGTCCTCCTTAACGAGATCAAACCTTCACAAATCAGAGTGTGAATAAACCAAAACCTTATTTCTGCAGAAATTATCCTAAGAGTATCCTTAATCCGAATTAACCCAAAAATTGTGTCTACGCCAAAAGAACACATTTATTATAAACTCCCACTAAAACCGAATATCCTTAATTAATATGACACCCATACGAGCAATATGCTCATGAGACCTTTTGGGTGACATCCTTAGTGTGCACACATAATGGAGTTTATATCGACGTATTCTATAGACACCTATCCACTCTGTATATTACAAAATAAGATGCTTTTATAAACTGATTACCGTAGTTAAAAGATTTTGGGTGTTGGCTAAACACTCGTACTTAAATTCTCTTTTAATTAGGTATACATTAAATGGATCTATAATGTACAAGCATCATACAAACTCGAAATCAAAAAACCAAATGATCTCCCAAATCAACTGATTTCGATAAATGAGCATAAATGACCTTATGTTCTCTATAATTACTGTATAATCCTTTTGTTTCTTTTCAAATATCTACTTTAAGGAATTATTTAAATATCTGCCTAACTTTATGTACGATTTAGCCGAATGCGTACATACCGAAGTATGCATATAATTTCCCAAAGTTGACAGCATAGGGAACCTTTTGCATTCTTCTTTTACCGTAAGATCTTTATTGGGCATTGAGTGTGTATCACATGGTATATACAAACATTAACTTTATTTACCTCACAAATATGAGATAATCATTATGAGTTGTAACACCGTTTAGGGAATCCTAAAACTATAAAACAGAGTCTGTATTGAGTGAAACTCTAGGTGATTAGACTTTAGTTATAACTTTTTCAACATTGCCGATTGAAATTCAAACGGTCTCAAATATACATTTGTGACCAAATGATTTCACACTTTGACAATTGATAAGATCCCAAATGTCATTATCATCTTAAGTTTAACTTAATTTAATATTGTATTCTCTTAAGGTTGTTGAGTTTATCTTTAAGGAGCAATTTCCTTCATGTGGGAGAAGACAGTATTTTTATTATTGTCTATAGCAACAAAATGAGAAAAATAAATTCTCTCTTTCATACAACAATGAGTATAACCCTTCCCCCCCTTAAACTCAATATCCTTAAGAGATCTTATACATCCCGTCTTTAAAACCATATGTTGCAGTCTTTAGTGCTTCTCTTAAGATTAGAAGCAAAACCTTACTTGTCATTTGACATACTTTGGAGACTCATATCTTTAAATAACAGATAAAGCGGACATGATTCTGTTACTTTTGGAAAATCTATTATTATGTCTCTACTGCAACAATGTGTCATTCTATGGGATAATAGCTAACTAAGTACTTTTAGTCTTTTCTCACTTATGTCATTTTATTCCTACACATAGTCAAATAAAAGCTGACAAATAATTCATTTATCCTTCAGGTTTTGAAACAAACCTTATGTTGACTATAGATGTAGAAAGAAAAATCAAACCATATGCACTTAATTAAAGTTAATAAATCGTAACTTTAGTGCTTAAGCCGAAAGTGAGATTAAACTAATACTGAATGTACTCCTTTATATTTCTTTTCTTTTATTAATAATGAAACAAGATTAGTCAAAACTATACTTGATTCAAACTTGTCATTTTAATAATAAAACGTATCAAAAGTGCCTTAAGAAATATTCTAGTACTTGCCCTATCAATCTTGATGCCCTTAAAGATTTCTTAAATGGTGCACCAAATGATCTTAATACTTATAATTAGAACGATCATATTCTTTAAGTCCCTTTTACCTTAACCTTAAGGAAACTTTTAATTCCGAAAAAACTAGTTGTTCGTTCTATTTAAAAGATAAAATGAAGATATGTGCACCCTAAATAATAAGTAAATTGTGCTATAAAGCACAAGAACCAAAATTAACATTGATAGATAATACAGAAGCGGAAGCATGAATTTAGAGAACATATACAAGAACACATGCTCACAACTACTATTATGTCATAGAAATATCAAATAGAATCTATGTATGTATGACATAATTAAACGGAATCGGGTTCATTTATCATAAAATACTTAGCCCAATGTTAACATGACGTTATGGACTACTCGTTAACTTTTAAGCGGCAACTTTTTATAAATAAATATTGACGGTAAACTATCGTGTCAAACAATAAATCTACCTTAGGGCCAATTTACAGTTCGCATGAAATTCTAATAACCGTCACATATTTATTATATATCAACCACAAAATTCAAATAAAGGTATATTCCATCTCAAGATATCGGGCACTCCATTAATAACTTATCTTTGGACAATGATATTAACTTGTAAGTGATATCTTGGTGTAGTAATCAAACACTGACAATAAAAGCACATCAAATAATAATTCTACCTTAGGGCCAAACTATTATTCACATGCAAAACACCAAATAATCGCCACGCGTTTACCACCACAATATGCACATGCAATTCAGCAAAGTATTGGCCTTCCTTAGGGCCGACACAATACCCACATTATTACATGCACAAAACCTTTTGTATTTTAAAATAAATTAAGTTTCACAGGAGAGCTCACTTAGGCGAGATGCTGCTTCTCTTAATTCATATCAAAATACATAAACCAAACCAATATTTGAATTTTAACTGAATTTAAGCCTTTAGACTTTCTCAAACAATCTTTAGTCAGAGGCCTAATTAAATTACCTTATGAACCCAAATCCCACGTTATTTAGATTTAAAGTCAAAATAAAGTCGACTAGAAATCTTCACTTTATAACCCAAAGATGAGCCTAAACAATAAATCATAAAAATTCATATTTATTTGAATTTGAGCTTAAAGTACAAAAATGAGCTCACAAATTCAACCTTATTAGATTTAAAGCCAACAATAAATTTCGGAGAAATAAATACAAATTCTTATGAATTTTCACAAAACAATGAAGACTCAAATTTATAATAAAGTCACGAGTCTACGTGCCAAATATCGATTGGGTCAAAGCTTATTGAGTTATACATGATAACCCATACATATATTGACAAACAACCATTACTTTAATGAGTCAAAACCTATTGAATTATAATAATTCATATCCATAATTTGACTAATTAATCCAAATTTCAATCCAAAAAAAAAGACCCGAACTTTAGAAATCTGAAAATTCCCCAAAATAAAATGCCTAAGGAAACTAAATTGAAATTCAAACTGAATCTCACTTTATTGACCAAACAAGTTCTTAAAGAGAATTAAAAAATAATTCACTTATTCGTTTGATTCTTCACAATAACTTAAATTTCAAGTGGCCCCAAAACCTTTTGTAAAAAAAAAACTTAAAATCAATTTTCCATTCCTTAAAAAATTGCATTTGCCCCAAATTCAGAAAAGCCAAAAAAAACTTGGACCGAATAGAAATTTTGAAAGAAAAGCTTTTGAGTGAAAAGGGACTGAAATGCACAGTTTTTCAGAGAAACTTTAAAGCTGGGGACTGAAATGCACTTTTCAGAAGCTTTAGGCCCAAAATCAGATTTTCATTTATTACAAATCACCCCGGCCCAAAATCAGGAATAACTTAAATTTGGAGACCAAATTAAAATTTCAGAGAATTTCAATTACAACCTCAGGGGGGCAAATTTTAATTTCATAAACCATAAATTCCTTGACCTAATCCAAATCCACAAAGCGGCCGTGCAAATTAGCAGAACATAAATGGGGGACTTAATAGCAATTTTAATGAACCTTAACGTGGTTAATTGCAATTTCCCAAAAAACTTAATCAACCTAATTTTGCTTCTTCAGCAAACAAACCGCCGTCACACACCTTCTGCCATCAAAACCGCCGCTAGACCACCATATCACCCCGTCTCGCCTGAACTATTGCCGGAAGAGGAAAATTACTGTTGTGACCTCGCATCATCGCGTATCTAGAACCCGTCGCGAAGAGGAGTGCGGTTACTATCCCCTCCGTCGGCGTCATAGCAGGGCTGCAGTATGTGGGTTTGATGGTGGTGGGCGGCGTGGCCATATAACATATACCAGTTGGCTGCCGCCCCTTATTGCGAGGTGTTGAGTTTTGACAGAAAAAAAAACTGATCGACCGCCGCACCAGTCCTTGATCCTTAATTTTCAGATTTGATTCCTTTAACCTTAATTCTTATTCTTAATGAATGAATCCTTAAAACTTTAATCCGAATTTTCAAATTCAAGCAACAATTGTGCAATTCACTTAATATGAATAAAATATCATATATAATCATGAAACCCTAATTCAGAAAAGCTAATACCTAATACAAGGCAACAGGTTTCATAATATTAATATAAACATATCTGATTCGAGATTAAAACCTAATTGCAGAACGTACTGAATATCATATAAATATCTGGCCGAAACTTTGAAAATTAAATTCATGAAAAACATAGATTTCTCGTAATAACAACTTGACGAGAATTGTTAAAATTCTCGATGATTCAAAACATGGTGGCTCTGATACCACTTGTTGGAATAAACATGAATAAATCCCATGGAACCGTCATGCCGAATCATCAAGAATATTGTGCATAAACTTAAATCGGAAGCGTACCTTACTCCGGTGGAATTGATATGACACGATCATGGATCTTCCAGATCATCATGTACATCCGAACCCGAGAACCCTTTAACTTCTCTTCGTTTTCTTTATGTCGATGGAATACATAGAGAATGGAATTCGTACATGTGACCCGGGGACCATGACCAATATATATAGATAACCTAATGGGCTATCTTATGTAATTTTATTTTAGCCCATCACTATAATAAAATTACTCTAATGTCTCTACACATTAAAGGCCCACACCCTATTAGACACATTAAAGCCTAATCCAGATAAACTTTAGTCGATCACTTTAACGGGCTTAACTTTACGTGACAGTCTTGCAACACATAATATTTCACATATAAGTCCAACGTTGGATTAATGTTCCAACACAGGATTCATTGTGACCAAGTCAATGCCGTTTTCTCGTGCAAATTTCCACGCAGCTTGCTCGGCCAAGGTTTTTGCAAGAGGATACCACAGCTGGAACCATAGTTAGTTTCGTTCAGTAACCACGGTTAGTAAAAACGTACGATTCTCTGAGATAAACAATTAAAACAAACCTTAGCTTCTTCGCAGAATACCGTGTCTGAAAACCAGGTTTCGTCCACCACAACACCGTCGATTTTCGGCTTTTCGTTGAACATAACCGAAGCAATCGAGGAAGTTATCACCACTCGTCTAACGGATGACGCTTTGCTGCATGAATTCATGACATTGAGCGTTCCGTTTACTGCCGGTTCGATCAGCTCTGCCTAAATAAATGCCAAAAGGACTAATTAAATCTTCGAACGATTCAAAAACAAACATAATATTTTAATTTTAGTTGCATTTATGTTTACGGGAAAAAGGAAAAAACGAAGCACCTTTGCATCGGAAGGTGAAAGGATAACAGGGGAAGCTGTATGGAAAACAGCCACACAGCCATCAATTACTGAATCGAACGATCCTTCATCGATTAAGTCGGCTTCGAATATGTGTAATCTTTCATCGGCTCCTTCAAGTGCCTTTAGATGCCCTACTTTACTTGGATCGCCTATTTTCGTACAAATTTACGAACGAAATTAACGAAAAAGAGATTCAAAAAAAAAAGTATATACAATCTTACGAAGATTAAGTTGTATGGTTGGATAAATGGTTAAATGCACTTAGTTATAATTAATAAACAGTCAATTAGGAGAGTTGGTGCCTAATCTTTGATCACCGGTCGAAGTCTAGGGTTTGAATGTTAATTTTCCCCTATGATGTGGCTTATTCCTTAATTAAAATACAGTAAAACTTATATAAATTAATACAGTCGGGACTAATAAAATTCTATTAATTTAGCAAAATATTAAATTATTGAACTGATAATTAATACATGTTTACCGAGCCGGGACCGGACAAGATAATGAAGGGAGGTTATTAATTTATCGAGTATTAATTTATAGAGGTTCTATTGTAGAAGGAATTGATCCCATCCCACATTAATTAAATAGTAAAAAAATATATTTAATCTTCAGCATAATCAACATTTTAAGGTACATGATCTCTTATTGACTTAATTGATTTCTAGTATTGAGTTAATTATCAACACACGATATCATCTGACTTAAGCGTCGGAGTGTAATCGCCAGGGAACTCTCGGGCGTGTCACATAGTGTTTTAAGTGGTTTTGCAGGAAAGAGGAACAAAACATCGCGCACTTAGATCAACGGAATTAAAACTCGTGGCATTCGAACCCGCACGCATTCCTAAACAATTCTCCAAATCAACCTTTGAACTACTCATCTCGAGTTATTTAACTACACACAAACAGCACAATAAGCCCCAATTAAAATTTTCTAATTGCACATATTAAGGCACATTTATCATGGTAGGATTATTAGTTCTCAAAAACAAATCAAGGACTTATTTATGTGCGTGCGTGTGTGTGTGTGTGTGTGTGTGTGAGAGAGAGAGAGAGAGAGACTAACTGAGATTGCGAACGGTGGCTCTGACAGTATAACCACGGTGAAGCAAAAGCTTAACCAGCCATGATGCTATGTAACCCGATGCTCCTGTCACGCACACGACCTTTCCCCCTTCGCTCATCCTTTCTCTCTCTCTCTCTCTCTCTCTCTCTCTCTCTCTCTCTCTATATATATATATATATATATATATATATATCTATATACGTCTTTCTCTCTCTAGAATTACGCAGTGGTGTGTGAAATGTTTGATGAACTGAATTCTTCGCTCAGCCACTAATATACGTCTTAGAAATATCTCCTGGCCCGGGCAAACACGTGGCCGCCGGCAAGGAATAAAAATTTGGAGTAAGTTACAACCACACTCCTGAAATAAAGTGTAGTTACACAAAAACTCCTTATTTTTGAGAAATTACATCTAGACCCTGCATTTTGTAAATTTCTTACATTCGCCCCCTACAAAAGGGTGTTAATGCAAAAAATACACAAATGGCAGGGATATCGATGGAATTATGAAAACATGAGGAGTTTTTTGTAAATAGCTCTTATCTGAAGGGAGTGATTGTAGTTTACCCAAAAATGTCATCATGTCAGCATAATGGAATATAATATTCGGCTTTTCCCAATGGCTCACATCTTCTTTTAAGTACATAAAGTAGTTATTTCCATCTTCATCCCACTTTACACCCTTGTAATATAGTTTCTTCATTCTTGACACCCGTCACCGTAAAGAACAATTAATAACAATTTACACAATTGATAATGCAGCTCAAATGAATTTTTAAAGCTAGCGAAGATGATTTAAAATCTTTAGTGGTATTTTTTTAGGATGCCAAATATCAAATCATTTTTTTTATTTTCGTCAATCTTTTCGAAACTACAAAGTGCAAAAATAAAAATACATTTCATCAATATATTAAGGGTCCATTTGATATACACCCCTAGAATGGAAAATATATAGGTATAGGTCCACCCCTAAAATTCTTCCATTGAGATAACCCCCTGGAGATGCAAAAGTACTATTGTGCCCTTAAGTGCAATTTTCGCCCAACTGCATTCAGTATTTCCGTCCCAACATCCAGCATAATGTTGAACTGCATTTAGCATTTTGGGCCTGCATTTATCATTTTTCTAGATTATTTTAATAAAAAATATAAATTCTTATTTTATTATAATTTTTTATATATATATATCGTATTTTGTATTTTTTTAATTTTTTTAATTTTTTAATTTTTAATTTTTTTAATTTTTTAATTTTTTTAATTTTTTAATTTTTTAATTTTTTTAATTTTTTAATTTTTTTAATTCTTTTATTTTTTTTTATTTTGTAATTTTTAATATTTTAATTTTTTAATTTTTTTTTTAAATTTACTGTACTAAATTGACTATATATGACTACAGTATACCACAGTCATGTATAGTTATATGTAATCATGTACTGTCTTTTTACACCAAAATTAATCTAAACCAACAACAAAATTCACAATTTAATCTTGATATTATAAATCAACTAACCCAAAAAAATGAAAAAAACACAATCACATGCATATAATCTTCAAAACACGCATTACTATACATTAAAAAACACATAACATATATATAAATATATGTTACTACACGTGACTATAGTTATATACAATTATCTATATTTATATAAGTGGCATAAGTCTGGAGTCCTGTAGCATGAATCCAACTTCACAAAGGCACTTCATCGAATTTTATTCTCTGCATGTCATAAAACTATAATAAAAGCAAAACCTGCGACAAAAAAATACGAGTTAAATAGCAAAATGGAACATGCGAGTTAGATTACATGAAAAATACAAAAAAAAACATGATTTTTTTGTTGATAAATTTACTGAACTAAAATCGACTACAAATGACTATAGTATACTACAAGTCCTATATATAGTCATGTATAGTTACATGTAGTCATGACTATACATGACTACATGTGACTGACTATATATGACTGTATATGACTAATTATAACTGTATATTCACCTGACTCAAATCACCCATGTAAGTAACCACTACTGGTTAAATTTCTATTACAGACAAACAAAGCTCTCACACATTAGGCATTTCAAATCATCTTCAAATAAATACAAAAAAGAAAAATTATATATGATTTATAATAAAAAAAAATCAAATTACATGAAAAATACAAAAAAAAAAATGATTGTTTTTGTTGATAAATTTACTGAACTAAAATCGACTACAAATGACTATATTATACTAGAAGTCCTATATATAGTCATGTATAGTTACATGTAGTCATGACTATACATGACTACATGTGACTGACTATATATGACTGTATATGACTAAATATAACTGTATATTCACTTGACTCAAATCACCAATGTAAGTAACCACTACTGGTTAAATTTTCATTACAGAAAAACAAAGCTCTCACACTTTAGGCATTTCGAATCATCTTCAAATAAATACAAAAAATAAATTACATATGATTTATAATAAAAAATCATATTAATCCAAAGAAAATATTTTAATATTAATTGTTCATAGATCTTCAAAAACATAGTAGATCTGATTTTTTTTTAAATAAATACAGTAAATATATACGAATCGAAAACCACCAATTCCAAATCTAAAATTCACCATTAATTAGATCTGACACAATTTAAAATTTTCGAATTCAGTTTGTTTCATAAAAAAATAATAAAATAAGGTGACATAGTGATAAGAATTCAGATCTTCGAAAAATAAATTAAAAATGGATTGACATTCATAAATTAAAAAAATAACTAAAGAAAAGTGAAGTGAATTAGTACCGAGTTCAAGGCGGTGGGAGGAGCAACGACGGCCGGCAGCGGAGCAGCGGAGCACGACGGAGCAGCGGAGCACGACAGAGCAACGGAGCACGTCGGAGCACCACGGAGCAACGGAGCACGACGGAGCACGGCAGAGCGGCAGAGTAGCGGAGAAGGCGGAGCGACGGAGAAGCGGAGCGACGGAGAAGGCGGGGAAGCGGAGAAGCGACGGTGGGAGGTGAGAGAGAAGAGAACAAGAATTTTGAGAGAGAGAGAGAGAGAGAGAGAAGAGAAACGTGGGAGAGGGAGAGAGAAAAGAAAACGGCCGTGAGAAAGGGAGAGAGAAATTAAGGAGAGTTGGTGAAATTTAGGGTTTTAGATTGTAACTAAAAGGGTAAAACTGGTATTTCAATTTGTCTAGGGGGGTCTATCAAATTAAGATTAAAATTTGGGTTTTTGACTAGCAAAGAAAAATCCTCAGGACCTTTCCCTATATATTTTCAAAACTAGGGGGTTATCCCTCATTTCCCCATATATTAAAAGAAAGAATCATAAAAAAGATATTATACAAAACATAAAAAGGAATAAAAAGAATTCTTCAGTTATTTTGTTATTCGAAAAATTATATTTATTCCAAAGATTTCACCCAATATTTTCACTAATTAGAATAAAAGATCAATCAATTAAATAATTTAGTGAGAAATTTTTATTTTTTTAGTAAAAAAATATAGTTTTTTCAGTAATTCATTGTGAATTTTGTTTTTTGTTTTTTGCATTTTGTACGCTCAAAATTATGTTGGGGTAGAAGAAAATAACAATTTAATTTGTTATTTAGCAGTTAGCACCTTAGAAAATAAAAAAAAGGGAAAATGTGGGATAACCACCTAGTTTTGAAAATATATATGAGAAGGCCCAATGTTTTTTTCTCTCTAAGGCAAAAACCCAAATTCTAAACTTAATTAGGTAGACCCGCCTAGACAAATTGATATACCTGTTTTACCCTTATAGAATCTGTTTTTTAATCACGTTTGTACGCATTCTCTCTCCACTCCCGTGCAAACCCTAGTCTTCTCTTTCTCGATGTTTTCTCTCTCGTTAGGCAAACCGCCGCTCTGTTCCCCTCTTCTTCCGCCACTGTCATCGCCGCCGTCAAATCAGATGACGAGCAAAGCGAGACCAACGGCACCCTTGACATGTCAGCCAAAAGCGCAACCGCGACGAGGACGGGAAGAGAGACTTCGACGGCGGCAACGACGGAAGCCCTGCTCGGGGGGCGGCCGTGGAGGGTCTAGGGAATTGGTGCTGCAAATTGAAATCGATTTGCTGTTATTATTACTTCATCCTCTTTCCCTTTCTTCTCCATCTCCAAACTAATTATGTCAAGCCAGCAAAAGCAAGCAAAAAATAATTATGGTTTTCTTCTACACTTGGAGTCCCTCAACAGGTTTGCCTCCATTTCTCATTTCTTACACTAATTGATAATGGATTTGCCACTGAGCTTCCAGATCTGAGAATATTTTCATTTAAAATATTTTATTTTTTTGAAATTAGAAAATATGGTTCTTAAAAAAAACGAGCTCTGAGATTGGTATGTGATCTTGGATATTATTGAGCTTATGATTTAATTTGTAGATTTAATTCTCAAAAGTGCCAGTGCAGTTAATTATATTACTGAACTTATGATTTAATTTGTAGATTTATATTTTTTCTGTAGATGGTCAGTAAATTGGTGCTGCAAATTGAAATCTCTAGTGTGAAAATGGAACGGCGGCAGTGCCATCACCAGAAAGAAAATGTATAGTTGCGTGTATAAAAGAAAAGGTATAGTCGTTCGTATAAGGTTTGATGTAATTGCATTTTCGATTTTTCTGTTCATTTTCTCTAACTCAGTAGTTTTTGCTGCTTCTATACAGGAAAGAATGATGGGAAAAGTACGCAATGAAGTGAAATTCATTAAGAGTATAGAATACTATAGATGTCTATAATAGTAGATGACTATAGTCATATATAGTAACATATAGTAACATAAATAGTAACATGTAGTCATGTACATGTAGTCATATATAGTCACATGCAGTCATATACATATAGTCATATATAGTCACATGCAGTCATATACATATAGTCATATATAATCACGTGTAGTAACATGTAGTAATATATAATTATATATAAACTATGTGATTTTTCTGATGTATAGTGATGTTGATGATTGTGTTTGTTCATTTTTTTGTGCGGTAATAATTTATGATCACGATTTGTTCTTTGTTGAAGAACATATGCATGTGATTGTGTATTTCGATCTATATTTGTACGAGTTGATTTATAATATCAAGATTTTATTGTGATATTTGTTGTTTGTGTCGATGAAGTTCTTTATTGTATATAATCAGTTTTTTGTATATAATCAGCGGTCTACATAGTCGGTCGACTATATATAAGCGGTCTACATAGTCGGTCGACTATATATAACTGATATATAACTTTGGGGTGAAGAGAAAGTACGGGACAATATATAACTCTCGTGTTGGATGAGGAGTCTGTCAGGCGAGTCGGTGATGATAGAGTGGGAGGACCGGCAGTTTCTCGACAATTACGTCTTATTCGAAACTTGGCTGTACTTGTTTCAGTGTAGGAGAGATTTGCATAGTCACACGTGGTCATATACATATAGTCATATTTAGTCACGTGTAGTCATATACATGTAGTCATATATATTCACGTGTAGTCATATACATGTAGTCATATATAGTCACGTGTAGTCATATACATGTAGTCATATATAGTCATGTGTAGTCATATACATGTAGTCATATATAGTCACGTGTAGTAACTCGTAGTAATATATTGTTATATATAAGCTATATAAGTTATGTGTTTTTTTTGATGTATAGTGATGTTGATGATTGTTTTTTTCCAATTTTTTGTTGGGTATTAATTGATTTATAATATCAAGATTAAATTGTGAATTTTTGTTTTTGGTGTAGATGAAGTTTTTTTTTTTATATAATCATATGTAATATATATACAATAGTCATGTGTAGTCAATTTCAATACAGTAAATTTATCAAAATATTGAAACAAAATTAAAAATTAAAAATTAAAAAAATTAAAAAAATTAAAAAAATTAAAAAAATTAAAAATTTTAAAAAATTAAAAAAATTAAAAATTACAAAAAATTAAACAATTTTAAAAAATTAAAAAAATTAAAAATTACAAAAAAATTAAACAATTTTAAAAAATTAAAAAATTAAAAATACAACAGAGGTATATATAAAATATAACAATAAAATAAACATTTATAATTTTTTATTAAAAAAATCTGATAATATGATAAATGCAGGTATATATGTTAATTGCAGTTGATCATAATGCTGAATGCAGTTATTAACTGAATGTAGTTGGACAAAAAATAGATAGAAGGGCACAATAGTACTTTTGCCTCTCCAGGGGGTTATCTCAAAGGAAGAATTTTAGGGGTGGACCTATCCCTATATATTTTCCATATTAAGGGTGTATATCAAATGGACCCTAAAAAAAAACAAATAATTTTTTTTTTGTGATCATTATGTTTTAAATATTCAATTTATGGTGCATTGTGAATGATATATTATTTCTTGAGCGTGTAAAATGCTACTCCATTCGTTTCCTTTTAATAGTCGATTTTAACTTTGCAAACGGATTAAGGATTTTCATTAAATGTGTCTTGATTTTATGAAAAATGTATGTTTTTAGACTAAAATGACCTTATCTTATAATTAATAAGAGAGAGAGAGAGAGAAATAAATTAAAAAAGTATTATAAAAAGTTTAATAAGGGTATAAACTAGAAATTAAGTAATTAATACAGTATTTGAAATCGAAAGTGACAGATAATATGGAACAAAATATTTTTAAAAATAGACGGTTATTATGGAACAAAGGGAGTCTTAGATTTTTAAAGGGTGCAAAGTGGAATTAAACCGTTATTTCCTTGCTATTGCAATTAAAAATTATTTCTAGCTCGATAAAATCATTTTTTTTTCTTTTTAATTACTCCCTTCATTCCAAAATAATTGACGTTTTATGTTGTTGCGCACATATAAAGAAAAGTAATAAATATGTGTGGATTTTAGGAAAAAAAACATATAATATGACTAAAATACCCATATAATTAGTATCTCATTTCTCAACTAATTAAGAGTAATAACTAAGGAGGGCATAATTGAGAAAATAATAATTAATGCATCACTGTAATTATAAAATGACATATAATATGGAATAAGAAAAACCCTCAAAAATGACAGTTAATTTGGAACAGAGGAAGTATCATCTGGCGATAATGAAGAAAACGTTTCATATTTTATTTGGGATCAAACATCATTTGTATAACACAATAGATGTATTCTTAGGCTTACAAACAACGATTAAATACACATAAATAAATAATTAATTGTTTACATAATTTCTAAAAATTAATTAGAAACTAAGGAAGCCCTTATCCTTCAAACTTTGAACAGAGTCCTTAAGACTCACCTCAACAGGGGTGAAATCTATGCCCAAACTTTTTGCTCTCTCTTTCGACACTTCGTAAGGAAGATTCGCAGGCTCGTTTTCTTCACTACTGCATGCAACCGAACAATCGTAATTAGCCACTTTTACTCTCTAACTCACATTTTTCGAACTTTCGACGATTAAATCAATATATACAGTAGAACCTCGATAAATTAATAACCTCAATTAAATAATAATTTCTCTCGGTCCCGACTCAGTGAAAATGTGTCAAATTAATAACTCGATAATTTAATAATTAGCTAAATTAACAGAATTTATAATTTCCCTAGTCCTGACTGTATTAATTTAAAGAGGTTTAACTGTAAATATACCACGAAAAACTTACCTATGTGGTAGGTCAAGAGAAGGGAAAATCCGATTTAATATTCCGAGCGCTTCGAACGAATAGGTCACCCTTCCGACCAAACAATATCTTCCGTTTGCAGAGGGATTCTCAAACGCTAGAATGTGCGCAAGAGCAACGTCTCTCACGTCAACGTATCGGTATATTCCACTTGTCCATAATTGTTTTCCTGCATAATTAAGCACTTGTTAGTTAATATATATAGATAATCAACTTTTCTTTTTCTATTTTCCCTCAATTTTTTTTTTAATAATAAAATTTTGCCATTCCAAATTTTCACTATCTAGACTTTCGTATCGACTTTTTTTTTTTTTTTTTCGATTGTTATGTGTTTTTCAAACAAGTAAAACATTGAACACCTTCTCTAACGAGATTCAAAAGAGCCTCGGAGGTCAAATTGAGAGTTGGCTGAAGTAGAGGACCGATAACGAAACCCGGGTGTAACGTAACAACATCGAGCCCGTTTTCTTCTGCAAATTTCCATGCAGCCTTCTCTGCTAGAGTTTTCGACAGTGCATACCATTCCTGAAAGTAAAGAGTAATTTTATTACTACTATTATTATTACTACGTTTACTCTTGCAATAAAAGATCGTCTCGAATCAAATACTTCTCTTATTTATTGTTCGTTAATAAAGATAATGAGTTATGCTCTTATTAAAGAACAAAAATCATTTTCTAGAGCTTAGAATCATATATTATAGGGTAAATTACACCTACACCCCTGAGGTATGCTAAAATAACTTTAAGGTCCCTGTAGTATCAGTAATTACAATCATCTCCTTGAAACATTGTTAGGGTTATAACGGACTATCAATTTCAGACAGTGATGGAGACGACATAGAGCTAAGGGGTGACACGCCTCTCCTAACATTTCTTAAATCATTCTTTTATGGGTGAATTGCACCTCACCTCCTGTAAATTTCTAATTTTCACACTTTACCCCCTCAAAATTTTAAAAAGTGAATGCCCCCCTTCAAAATGTTATTCTTGTTGCACGTTGCCCCCATATCAAAATTTCGATGGATTATTATCGTAATTGAGTATTTTTGTTGCATGTAGCCCTTTATATATATGTTATTTTTGTTGCACATTACCCCTTAAAATATTATTTTTTTGCACATTGCCCCTTTAAAATGTTATTTTTGTTGCACAACGCCCACCAAAAATTGGTTTATGGGGTAAAATGCAATCAAAATAATATTTCGAAGGGGGAATATCCATTCTTTTTAATTTTTAGGGGGGAAAGTGCGAAAAACAGAAATTTATAGGGGGCAAGTGCATTTTATCCTTCTTCTATATAAGATTTATGAAGTTTCGTCTATGGTAACATTAAGAGCCCCACGGGAAACAAATATAGTGCATATCGGTCCTAGAATATGAAATTCTGGCTCCGATAATTGTTTCCGAGATGTTGTTGTAATTACCAATACCACATGGAGCTTACATATATTTTAGCATACCTCAGGGGACGTAGGTGTAATGTACCCTATATAATATATACATACCTTTTTTTCCTCGCAGAACAACGGATCAGAATACCAAGTTTCGTCGACTATAGCATCAGAATTTAGTGGACTATGATTGAACATAACGGAAGCCATTGAAGATGTAATAACAACTCGTTTGATCGACGGTACTTTCTTGCATGATCTAAGAACGTTAATCGTTCCCTTCACCGCAGGATCTATCAACTCTGTCTGAGATATGTCAACAACAAAAAATCGAAAATATATATTACTACATTGCGACTCGGTCTAAGTATGTATTAGAAGTTAAAAAAAAAAAAAAAAAAAAAAACGGACCCGTGGATCGGAAACTGAAAGGAAAACGGGAGATGCTGTGTGAAAAACACATTCGCAGGCATCAACTACCGAATCGAAAGATCCTTCTTCGAGTAAGTCGGCTTGATACAAAAACAATCTTTCCTTGGCTCCTTCAAGTGCCATTAGATGTTCAACCTTTCTTGGATCACCTGAGTTCATTTATTTTATTTTATTTTAATGGAAAACGCTTAGTTTCGATTTTTCACACTTTATTTACTGATCATTTTCACAATCAATTTTGGGTTTTCTAATTTTTTTTTTCAACAAAGTTTTGCTAACATTGCTCAATCAATTTTACGCGGGCATTAGAAGTACTTAGCTGAAACAATGATCAGAATTTACTGGATTAACAGCATAAAACCCCCATGTGTTAAGACAAACTTGCACCAAATCCCCCGTGTTCTTTTTACCGCGTAAAACTTTTTGTGTTTCATTTTTTCTTTCATGAAATCCATATTTCCGTTAATAGTTAACACCATTTACTATAGAGGAGAACTTATGCAAGTTTTTTGTAACACAAGGGGATTAGGTGCATGATTTTGCAAACATAAGTAAGTGGGTCTGGACAAAATTAATTTATTCATTTAAAATTCAAATTATTTTCTTAAATTAAGTCGAATACATCTATTATGAAAAAAAATCGAGATGGAAGTTGGAACAAATTCTCAAATTATTTATACTCTTTTCACATATAAAGTAATCCAAAATAAATTATAAGAACATACAATAATTCTAATAAAAAAAATTATATATTTTAAAAAATCAATTTTTTTTAAATACAGTAATAAATTAAATCATATAAAAATGATTTTTTTTTAAATATTCACCACACCTTTTAAATTTCTATTTTCATACTGTAACTTGAATAAATGTGTTCGACTTAATTTAAGAAAATACTATGGATTTTAAACGAATAAATTAATTTTGCATAAAATCCCCTTATATCGTAGAAATATGCATTAAATCCCCCTTTGTTATGAAATCAAAAAATTGCATAATATCCCCTCTATAGTTACCCACGTTAACTTTTAACAGAATGGGATTCCGTGCAAAGTAAAATTAAACACAAGGAGGTTTTTGGCAAATTAAAAAAAAAAGGGGGAAATTTGACGCTGGTTTTCCGGTTTTATGTTGTTTACCCGCATTTACTTGAACCAAAATACATTGGATCTTCTCTATGCAATTATTAAGCAGTTTAATAAAACTCATAAATAAAGTGCTGCTGCATCAAATAAGTACTAATTTAAAAGGCTGTATGAGAGAGAGAGAGAGAGAGAGAGAGAGAGAGAGAGAGAGAGAGAGAGAGATACTGAGGTTGCGGACGGTGGCCTTAACGGTGTAACCACGGTGAAGCAAAAACTTAACCAGCCACGACGCTATGTAACCGGATGCCCCCGTTACACAAACCACCTTTTCCATTTCCGTCGTCAAATTCCACCTCTCTCACACCTTTCGTGTGTGTGTTTGTGTGAGAGAGAGAGAGAGAAATAATTCGGGAGGAGGAATCAAAGAAATTAGTTGTTTGGCAGTCGTATTCTTTCTTTTGATAATCGAAGGGATAATAACAAGACACTCTTTGTCCTTATACTATCCACCACCATTCATTTTTAGTTTGGAATTTTTTTTTTCTTTTCTCACCACTTTAGTCCTTATACTATAAACTCAAATTATCCATTTATTCCTATAATTTTGTCACAAAGGATATAAATTCCCCACAAATCTATCAACAAAAGAGAAAATTAAAATTTTGAAAATCTGTTACATGTGATCAAAAGGACGAAATGGGTAGAAAAATGCTCCGGTTTTTTGCAAGAACTACCCTTGTGTAATTTATAATTGCCAAGAAAAAACATCATGTTAAAAGAATTAGCAAAAACCCTCCTATGAAAGTTAGTCAAAGCCGGAAAACCCCTTAATAGCTTTTCATGATGCCCAATCACAGATTGTGAGGCTGGAGTAAGTTTTTTGACACAAAAAGTCAAACATACCCTTAAACTTCAAATTTTTAAAAATTATAGTTTCAACCCGGAATTTTATAAGCCCCAAATTAAAATTTTCAGAAATTTCAATTCAGTCCTTTTCATTTTCGAAAAAGCCCACTTCTTCAATCTGCTCTACATCGTCACTTGTATGCTGCTATCTTCATTATCAAACAATGCATAAATCCTCAAACACTGAAGAACAGAGAGAAAATAACGTCTTCCCCATTGAATCACCACCACCAACGCCTCCGTCCCACCCCTTTCCTTCCACCACCTACCTCCTCTGGTATTCTTGCTGCTGACACTCTCCGTTACATAGGCTAATTCCTCTTCTCCTCCACCGCCAAGTTCTTGAACCCCCCGCCCCACCTTCTTGCGCGCGTCCGTCCATCTCTCTCCTCAATACCACACTAAGCTACCATCCGTGGTCGAAACTACTTTTGGCTATGGGGCTGGTTCAATGTAGATTTAACGGGGACATACATTTTCTGGCCAAATCGAGCTGTACAATTTCAATTCCGGCGAAATATAAGGGTGGTGGTTTGGCTCGAAATAGGTTGGAACAAGGCAGGCGTCTTCCGGACCAGCCAGACTATACCACTTTGATTGCGACGAGATGCCAGGCATGAACACCGAAGTGCATTGGAAAAGAGAACTTTCAGACTTTGGGTTTTGCTGCAAATGCTTAGAGTTTTTTTTCATTTCCCTTTTTTTCTTTATTTAGTATTTCTTTATAAGGTTAATTTGGTCAAATCACATAAGTCAACAATAAATTTCGAAATAAAGGCCGGTGTGGTTTGAAAAACACAACATAGGGGACTTCTTGCTAATTATTTTAATAGAGGGTGTTTTTTGGCAATTAGAAATAACACAGGGGGTCTATGCTATTAGCTCAGAAATGCTCTCTGAATTGAAGAAATGGACATATGAAAAACAAAATATTAAATAGGGTAAATTACACATATAACCCTAAAGTATGTTAAAATAACTTTAAGATCTCTGTGATACTGCTAATTACAGCCACACCCCTGAAACAATTACCGGAGCCTAGATTTCATGTCCAGGAACCGATATGCACTGTATTTGTTTCCCACGGGGCCGTTAATGCTATCATAGACGAAAATTTATAAATCCTATATAAAATAATAAGGATTTAAAAAATGTTATGAAGTCATGTCACCCCAAACTCTATGTTTTCTCCATATACCTGAAACTAATAGTACGTTAGAACTCTAATGAATAACTTATTCAATACGCCGCAAGAGGGTGAAGATGACAGTGAAAAGTTTGGGGATTTTCAAGGGGACGAAGATGACAATGATGGTATTACCAAGAGAGACTACAAGAACAAATGAAAGATGATGAATATGATAGTGATTTGTCAGGAGATATATGAATCTGACAATCATTACACTAAGTGGTGTGAATTCAAAAGGCCTGCAATTGCAAATGGAGATCCTATAATTTTCAAGGAGTTAGATGTTTGCTGATATCCATGAATTTATTAGAGATGCTCTTGCATAGTATGTGATTAGAGAGAGAAGTCAAAATTGTTGGGAAAAAATAGAATTATTTTTGTAAATTTGTAAATTAAATTAGATTATACTAAAAAAAATGGAATTTAATGAAAAATATTATGGTAAATTACACCTACACCCCTGAGGTATGCTAAAATAATTTTAATGTCCATATAGAATTGGTAATTACAATCACCCCTAATACATTGTTAGAAACCCTATCAAATAATGCATTGGATAAGTTATTATGTTAGAGTTATAACGGACTATTAGTTTATTTCTGTGGTAGAGACAACATAGATCTAGGGACAGTGGTGGAGCCACCCTTTGGCAAGGGTGGGCTCTAGTCCACTCTCATTTTTTTTAAATTTATACTATATATTATATCTATATTTAATTAGCCCACCCAAATAATTTAATTTAGCCCATCCAAATAATTTAGTTTAGCTTATCTACCAAAAAAATTATGTTATATTAGTTGAAGTTTATAATTTGTAGTTATTTTATGCTAGTTTATGTTAATGAATAAAAAAAAAAATTGGGGGCGCTGCCCCGAAACCCTCGTAAATGTTAAGTCCACCCACTCAAGTAATTTAGTGTAGCTTATATTAGTTTAAGTTTATAAATTTGTAATTATTTTGTGCTATATTTTTATGTGAGTGAAAAAAAAAAAAGGCCCCCGAACCCCCGTTAATGTTAAGCCTGCCCTGTCTTGAATTTCTGGCTCCGCCACTGTCTAGGGGTGACATGTCTCTCCTAACATTTATTAAATCCTTATTATTTTATATAAGATTTATAAATTTCCGTATATAGTTGCATTAACGACCTGCATATCCGTCCCCAGGACATGAAAATTTGGTTCCGGTAATTGTTTAGGGGTGTGATTGTAATTACTAATACCACATGGACATTAAACTTATTTTAACATACACCAGGGGTGTAGATGTAATTTACCCAAAATATTATTATAAGGGTCTATTAGATATAACCCCCTTAAACATTCAAATAATAGGGGTAGACCCAAATTTAAATTTGCCATTTTGATAAAAGCCCAAGCTTTTCGTACCCTCAATCAAATCCCACAAATCCCGTTATTTTACCTTTTGAAATAATATCAAATCCCTTCCTATTTTCCCGTTAATACACTATCACCCCAAAACCCACTATCAAATAAACTGCAAAAACCTCCCAGAACCACTTCCCGGTACGGCCGATCGAAAGGGGAAGAAATCTGCACTGCCGTGAAACGACGATTTTCGTGGACTCCGAGCAAGCCGCCGTAGGTACGTCTTCGCCGGTCGCTGCATCGCTATCGTCCATCGATTTGTTCATATGTTTTGGCTAAATCGACTATCACGTTTGTATAATTGCAGATCTGTTATAATCGCATACCGAATTCGAGCACTAAATCATTGATATTGCAACAATTGATGGGCAGGACATCCACCAGAAGTGATATCGTCGTTGGCCGCCGTCGCCGTCGCCGTCACTGCTCCAATCTAGGGTTACTCAAATCTAGGATTACTCAAATCTAGGGTTTTGATAATTCTTCGGCCCATAGTTGATTAACAAGATGTATAGTCGAATTACATCTGTATTAATATACTATCCCATATCATTTAATAGACTATCCCACTAGTATAATTTTACTATGGATCTCGTTAATCGACTATGGGCCGAAGAATCATCAAAACCCTAGATTTGAGAAGTGACGGCGGCGGATTTGTGTTTTAAAATTAATAGACTATCTCATATCTTTTAATAGACTATCCCATGTATCTAATTCGACTATGGGTTTAGTTAATTGACTATTGGAAAAATAATAATATATATGGAAACTGAATAATATGTTTGTTTGAAATACTAATCAATTAGGGTAATTTTCCTTATTATATGAAAACGATTAGGGTAAATAATAATATATATGAAAAAATAATAATATATATGGAAACTGAATAATATGTTTGTTTGAAATACTAATCAATTAGGGTAATTTTCCTTATATCATGTAATATACTATCTTATTGATCTAATTCGACTATGGATCTCGTTAATCGACTATGGATCCCGTATTATTCAACCACATAGTATATTAATAATTTCAATATAGTACATTAATCTGCTATGATAGTATATTACGGTTATAGTAGTGATATGAAATTGTGTTACACACAATATACCACTGAAATGACAAGAACATTGAGAACAACACCAACGTAAAGTATTTCACATAACCAATAAAATAGTACATTAATAATCTCATAAATTCAATCTAGGGTTTTGATAAAATACATAAAACACATCATAACACAATCAAACCAATATGTCGAGTTAAAAAACTCTAGTACATTAATAATCTCATAATAGTATAATAAAATGATAATGGTAGTATCATACGGTATTCATAATATAGTATACTACTGTATTACAACGGTTTAACACTTAACCGAAGTTACCGAGCCATTACATCGTAAACACCTCTTTATAGCAACCAACCCACCAAACCTCAACAAAATCCGTATGAAATTCGCCATCGAAAAAACCTAAAATCATGAAACAAAATAAAAAATGCAGAATACTAAAAAATGATTAAATAGACTGCAAATACATTTGAATGATAATACATTAATATCATCAAAAATAAACTTAAAATGCAAAATTCATACGCTAAATTAAAAAAGACTACGAACTATATTTTAATGTACTACCCAGCACACTTAAATCGACTGTTATAAACAAATAAACCAACTATCGATCGGGATAAAAATATGATCTCGACCACAGCGGACAATTATTCCGATTATTGCATAAACCAACTACGAAGCTCATATAAAACAACTCTAGTTCCGATCTGCGTGAATCATCCTCTTCTAACTCTGTCAATCCTCTTCCAAACAAACATCATCGGCCAAAAAAAACGATATATATATGACGGAATAATTTTGTTAAAAAACGTTCTACTTAATAGAATCAAGTATCAACACAACTCTTAAAATTTTCTAACCACCGTACACGACAATCATGGACATTGAGCAAAAAATAAAAACGAATAACGCATTCATACCCGCTTAACAACGTCCAACAACAAACGCTCAAAAATCGATCCTATTTCCACGACGGTGCAGAAATCTTCAAAGACGATAAAACCCGCTGGAACGATGAAGAGAATCTTCAAAAAATATTGTACACGATTTGATATAACGGCCAATGATCTCACGTAAATTTATTCCGTGATTTTAGGCAACGTATCAGCAAATCTCAAATCACGTATTAAAGGAAATAAATGCCGTTTAATAATAAAACAGGGGTATTAAAGGGAAATTATATAATATATTTTGCCAAGTTGGCAAAATTGGGTGTATCTCAAAAAGGGGAAAAAAAATTGGATCTACCTCATTAGAAAATATGAACAAGGGGGTTTTCCCTAATAAACCCAATAAAAAATAATAATAAATTGCGGAATTCAAAATCCCAGTACAATTTCCACACCCCGCTACCCGCCATAAAAACTGATTGAGAAATGTGGCGACTTTTTAAACTTTTCCCCTCCACACAAAAAAGGTTTAATCTTTTTCTCCTTCAAAAATCCCTTTCTTCTTCGTTTTCTCTCTCCATTTTGATCTACTGTTACTTCAATGGCGACTCTCTATTCCTCAATCTCTCTCAATTTCACCTCCCTCTGTATATCCGCTCCATCTTCTACAAAAAGGATTCCCAGAAAAATTTATGCATCAGCTTCTCAGGAATCGGCATCGGCCACAAAATCGGAAAATTTTAGTGTATCCGGAAATGGATCGTCTCCCAAGGCGCCCTTTGTTGAGCCCTCGAAGCAGCCGGAATCGCCCTACAGTTACGCTCTGGCAAACCCTAATGGAAGCCCGGTCGTGCAATTTATGCAGTCTACTGAGTCCACCATCGAAAGAGTAAGTCGAAATTCTTTCGAGTAAGCTTTCGGGTTTCGATGAGACGTGCTGTTAGTCGTTCAAATTTGATGATTTTCGAATAATTTAGTTGTTAATTTGTTGTTATTGATTCCATTTTATTCCTAGTTTATGAAATCATTGCTAGAATTAATCATTCTAGTGTGCTCGAATCTCGATAGTAGAAAGGGTAAATTAGGGTCATCCCTGAGGTAAGGTCAAATGTCAAATTACGTAAAACCCCCCTCGTGTTTGGTTAATTACAACCACCCATAAACTATGAATCTTCTTACATGTCCACCTTTGCGGTGTCAAATTTAGTGGAATCTTCTAGATTATATGGAACATTCTTCAGTTTGTACCCGTTTTACCCCATTCGAGCTCCACATTTTGAAACAAGATGATTATAAGATGCGTCTCTTGGCTTGTAAATATCAGATTGTGGTGCATCAGAAACTGCACTTTTGCACAAAACGAGTACAATCTAGAAAACATTTCACAAAATCTAGAAGACTATGTTGAATTTGACACCATAAGGATGGGTGGGTAAAAAGATTCATAGTTGAGGGGTGGCTGTAATTACCGAAATACGAGGTTTTTTTTTTCGTAATTTAACCTTAACCTAGGAAGGTGGCCGTAGTTTACCCATTATATTAATGTTTCCAAAACAGTAAACAGCAGAGAATGATTCTGACTTCTGATATAAAAAAAAAATTATACAACGGATGCGATAGTCGTAAACCACGAGTTAAGTTTGTGAGTCCCGTTCATGTTTGAAAAGCATATGTAAAGAAGAGCCTTATCGTATAATTCAATTCGACATGTTTTTGATATCTGATCTACTTGTCTGGTTATCCTCTGCAAATCCTAACTTATTTTTTTTACCGATTTCGTATCTTTAATGTGTGAATTTGTATCTGTCTATGCAGGTCATATTTGACTTTCGATTTTTGGCACTTCTGGCAGTTGGGGGTTCATTAGCAGGTTCTTTGCTGTGCTTTCTTAACGTAATTTCTCCTTCACAAATTTCTTCCACTGTTAATCCTCGATTTTCGACATTTATTTTATTGAAATAAATTTTATAGTAGATTTGTTGCCATTTGAGCTTCACCCGAAATCTGTTCTGGAATTCGCCAAGTCCCGATGCATATGTAGCTTATGTTATCATGTTAAAAGCAAATCTATTTACTCTTAAAATTACCGAAGGTCGGTTCAAATGACGAGTAAACTTTTGTAGGGATGTGTGTACATATTTGACGCATACAAAGTATATTGGTCAAGCTGTGTCAAAGGAGTCCATACTGGAAAAATGGTTCTCCGATTGGTTGAAGCTATTGGTGAGTTCCGTTTTTTTTTTCTTTTTCTTTGAGAGAGAGAGTTTTCTGATAGAATGTTTAGCTTCTCGTTAATGCAGATGTATATCTTGCGGGCACAGTCATGTTAATATTCGGGATGGGTTTGTACGGATTATTCATTTCAAATGTGCCTAACGACGTACCTTCCGCCAACGATCGTGCACTGACGGGCTCTTCCTTATTTGGCATGTTTGCTTTGAAGGTATTATCTCTAAGTATACGCATCCCTTTTTTTTTTTTTCGTGTCAATAAAATTAAAAGATATCTAATAATTGAACATTGATTGGTGCAGGAGAGGCCAAAGTGGATGAAAATCAGTTCGTTGGACGAGCTAAAGACTAAAGTAGGGCATGTGATTGTGATGATTCTGCTGGTGAAGATGTTCGAACGGAGCAAGATGGTGACAATAACGACGGGATTGGATTTGTTGAGTTACTCTGTGTGTATATTCTTGTCTTCGGCTTCTTTGTACATTCTGCACAATCTGCATAAATCGGATTGACCGAAAACAAGAATTGGCTTTGTTACATGGCACTTGAACTTTTGTACAAAACTCTGTAAATTTTCAGTTTACACCTCGAGATGAAATATATATCTATATATATATATATATATATATATGTCATCTTGATTACAAAAGCTTGGAAGGCAAAGTCCAAAGAACCGTTTAATAAACGGTTATGAACATTAAAAAAAACAAATAAATTGCGTCTGCCGGGGGGTCTATTGCTTGGAAGGCAATTATCCTAACCGTGGGACTACAGACGCTTCTTGT
>NW_012194164.1:164307-219354 GCF_000504015.1 Erythranthe guttata | reverse complement strand
ACAAATTTCTCATCTTTTTGAGTTTTTTATTCTTTTCTGAGATGCTGCTGGCCTGAATACTATTTTCTTTGTCAAATGATATTGAAAATAAGAAACAATCTCTCAACATGCGTTTGTAGTCCAACGGTTAGGATAATTGCCTTCCAAGCAATAGACCCGGGTTCGACTCCCGGCAGACGCAATCCATATTTCCAAATTTAAGTTTTCTAAATCAAAATTAGATATATTAGGTTTTCATTTTCGATCCGATTTTAATTTTCAAAGATTTCAGAAAAAGTTCTAAAAATTAACTTATGATCAATATGTATATCAAAAGTTAATAAAATTCCAATTTCCGATAAAAAAATTTCCATGTTTTTTTGGAACATAATTGGATTTAAATTTCCATTTCCAAATAAAGTTAATAAAAAACGGAATTTCTTCGATTCAGATACAAAATTTTCCAACCCCCTTCCAATTTCCGATAATTTTTTTCCATGTTTTTTTGGAACATAATTGGACTTAAATTTTCATTTCCAAATGAAATTGGAAGTTTTTCAATGGTGTTGTTGCTAATTCCGATTTCCACCCCTAGTAGGTGTCTAGCCTTCCAGCCTTTAGAGAGTTCCAAAAAACCGAAAAAAATCAAGAAGACCAAAACATACAAGTACAGTATCTGTGGGATTTCTTCAACCATGGAATAAAATGAATACTGCATTCATCTCTTTACAATCTCAAACTTACTTTGAGCAAATTTTAAACCACCAATTATTCAACAGAGAGTAGTATATTATATGCACATATCATGAATGTGTATATATGTATGTGTACAATATCAATCATTAATTATTGTGTTACTTAACATTTTACTATATGAAGTACTTGAGATCGTCTATTTCGACAATCTCTCGTAGCTTCGACAATGCAGACGAGTTAATCTGCCTCACTCTCTCCCTTGAAAGCTCGAGCAATTTGCCTATCTCCTCAAATGACCGTGGCGCCCCTCCGTTCAATCCGTAGTGCAATCTCAAGACGTGTGCCTCTCTATCACACAAAGGTTCTAGAAGCTTCTCGATTTCCGGCTTCAACGCTTCTTTCTTCACCATTGCTTCCGGGGTCATCTCATCCGGCCCCGGAATTATAGCCTGCAATACATCATAAAACGAAGAATTCACGAAAAAAAATATACGGGGTTGGGGGATGGGGGGCCCTATCCTGGCTCCGCCACTGTAACTAATCATTAGAGTTCCACTAGTGAAAAAATGGGAACTAATTTTACGGAACTGTATTGAAAGAACCTGCAGAGACATCGAGCCTCGGCTTGTACTAGCTTGATCGAGAGAAATCGGAGATTTATTTCTTTCGATTGCAAGTCTTACAGATGAAGCATTAGCATCAATTTCTTCTGCAATTTCTTCGTAAGTGGGAAATCTTCGCAGCTTTCTGCTCAAGACAGCGTTTGCTTCACAAATCTTCGGTACAAGTTCGTGTATGCTGCCCTGTACACGAAAAGCTAACCAATGCACTTCACTAATTACGAATCTTTAATTAGTATTTTAATTTTCAGGACAACTAATGTAATGCGTAGTCACTTAATTACCGGTAATCTGATAATTTTCGACTTTTTCGTTATGGCTCGAGTGATGGCTTGCCTAATCCACCAGTACGCGTATGTCGATAGCTTGTACCCCTTTTCGGGATTAAACTTAATCGCCCCGCGTAAAAGGCCTATGCTGCCTTCCTGTGGATAATAAATAATATAATAATTCATTTTAACTTTTAATCATCGCCACAAAAAAAACGAAATGAATGCAGTATAAAATATTAATAGAGGACCTGAGTTAGATCTTGCAAGCTTAACCCTTTGCCTTGATACGAAGAAGCAACGGATACAACGAGCCGTAAATAGCTTTTAGTGATTCGTTTTTCCGATTGTTTGCCGTTCCATATAATTCTGTCGAGATTTTTTTGGCTTATTCCTGCAGCATTGGCCCATTGAATCGATGATAATTCGTGTTCTTCTTCCTCCATTTTTGCTAGTGCTTCTGTTCTTACAGCTTCAATTCTTGCTCTCTCCTGTTTTACAAATGAAACAACTTCATATTTTCATCAAAAGAAATATTGCTTCAATTTTTATCGACATTCGGAAATCGCATTTGAATTTGATTTGATTATAAGTGGAATCAAGCTTGAATTGAAAGAGCAGTAACATGAAAAATCGAACTCGAGCAACTTGATTTCTCTACACATAATTGTTATTTATGTTCTAATTGAATCGAGTTCGAGTCGAGCTTCGTAGCTTTAACTCAGTAACATGAATCGAACTCGAGCAACTCGATTTCGTTACACATAACTGTCATTTCTATTCAAACTGAATCGAGTTCGAGTCGAGCTTCATAGGTTTAACTCGTACGAGTTTTTCAATAATTAAATCTAGAATCACATAATTAAGAAAAAAAAAAAAAAAATATATATATATATATATATATATATATATATATATATATATATATATATACCTGGAGGTGCCAGGAAAATTTGGCTTCTTCTTTAGGGTTCATAAACCTGGATTTTCCTGAATTCTTATCCGAAAACAGAAATTTGTGATTTTGATAATCATCGTCATCGTCAATGTTCATACATTCCAAAAGGTTAATTCTTCTTCTTCTTCTCCTCTTCCTTCTGATTGCAACTCCATTGCGCCAAAAATGTTCTCTCTCTACCTCACTTTCTCTCTCCTCCTTCACATCCAAAAACGACGCCGTTTCGATCCCGATCAGTGGGTCTTCTTCTTCTCGGACTGTAACACAGGCGTAATTCGACGAAGAGTGAGGGCTACTGTACAGAAGAGGGTTATTGGAGAGATTGTAAATTGAGATTAATTTGAGATAAGAGGAATTGGTGGTGGTGGAATGTATTGAGGAGAAAAATAAGTTTGAAGATGAGCATATGGCCATTAATGGAGTTTGCATATGTGTTCATTAATGGCGGATGAGAGGCTGAAATATAACTGAATGAAATAAGTGTTGTCCACTCTTGTGGGAGATATATATATGTATAGTGTATATATTTCTCATCAAAAAAAAAAATGTATATATATTGGTTTTTGGTTTTATTTGATGCACTAGTTTCAGATATTTTATTTATTTACATGTTTTTCTGTTTTTTGTTGTTTCAATGCAAATTTATTTTTGGGAAAATTAGTGAAAACCCCTTTTGAAATGTACCATATTTCAAAATAATTAATGATAGTTCCTCCGCTCTTATAGTATTTCTTCGTAAAAATTATGCATTAAACTAGACGTAAATCGACAATGTTGTTTGCATAGCTGATTAAAAAAATTGACTATGGTTGAATAAAAAAATTAAACCGTATATTAGACCTCAAAAATAATAAATCGACTATAAAAAAACATAGTTAACTTATTAATCAAATGCAGTCGATTACGTAAACTGCAAATAACAATGCCAAAATTAATGGAACAAAAACGTCGATAATCATGGAGAAGACAAGTTCAGCGGAGCTACGGGAGTATAATTTTTGGAAAAGACAGTCACCAATTTTTACAAGTTAATTATCAGTTTCAATAATATTACTACCATTGTTTGTCAAAATACTTTATCTTTAAAAAATTTCCCAATTATTTTTTTTAAAAGTTTGTTAGTCAATTTTCATCAACGTGTTCTTCATAAACTTGAACAAACATAAATGAAGAAAATGCATTACTACTACTAATACACAGTAGATCAACATCTTATTATATACCTCGAGTATTCTTTTCTTTCCATCAGGTCCTTTGAAATAGTGAAAATTCCTTTCCAACCCTCGATATATATGGGCCTGAGGGCCCCCATATCCCACTTGCCGAAACGTTCACTCGCACGTGCTTACCTTTGGCGCCATTTCTTTCACACAGTTCCACCCACTGTAGGTTTAATCATCTCTCTTCTCTCTCTCTCTCCAAAACACACGTAACACACACACACAGTAAAAACCCTACTTCTCACACCTTAATTTCGATTCAATTAGAGCTCGCCCAAGGATTCGCCACGCCAATGGCGGATGAGCGGAAACCTAAAAGGCCCAAAATTTCCAGGTTACCCCTTTTTTTAACCTCTGTTTTATTTATTAATTTTACCCATTTTTTGTTTGGGATTCCGGTTTTTCTTTTTCGGTTCGAATTGTTGGTTCTACTTTTTTAGGGCTTGCTAAGTTGTAGTTTTTTATGCAGAAGGTATTGCACTCGGATGTTGTATTAGATTACTAGTTTCAGACGTCCAATTTTCAATTTTGCTTGCTGCACTGCGTCCTAATTTTTCGACGAGCACAAAAATATGTACTCGTTCTTGTCTGATTCCTCTGTTTAGAAGGAAAAAAAATTGAAATTGTTGTTTTATGGTTGTATATTCGCGAGTTTCTTTTGATAGTTTCTGTTGAATGTCACAACGAAATATACCCACCTTTTACATGGAACGTATTTTTGATGTTGCGTTGTTTCGATTCCAGATTTATTAGTGCAAGTTTCTCCAGCATGTTCCGATATCACGTTACGACTATGTTAAAGCTCCATTTAGGGTTAAGAATTTTAAGAAAAAGAAAGGAAGACATTGAAAGTAAGACTGGTGAAGTAATGATTACGATGTCCTGAAAATATTATGGGGAAGGAGGAAATGTGTTTTGCTGGAAATTTTGTTATATGTTTGGTTCTATTGCTGGGAAATAAAAAAAATATGAGGAAATTCAAACAAATGTTGAAATCTACGTCATATTCTTCTTGGATTAAATGCATATAACAGTCAAGTACTTTTATGCAGAGGTTCCCCAGTTTGCAGACATGGTTACTGTGCTCCTCGTCTGTACTTCATGCTTTATGTCATGGATTTCTATTACTACTTAGTAATTTATTGTTAACCTTTCCTTCGATGGTGTGATTTTGTTTAAATTGATCATATTTCGACCCACAATTGCAGGTGGATTTTTTATTGACAATCTTGTGTAGATGATCTTTCTACTTTTAACCTATCATGCTGCAGTTTTTATATCTCTCAATTTTCAGTGAACAATTGTGATGAAATCGTATATCTTCTCCTTTACATGTGCATTGAAACTTGATAATTTTGAAGCATTTAACTCTTGGATTTAACAGAAATATATTTTAAATGTTGAGCCGAATAATGTTCGTTGGAGTCATACGCAAAACACACTAAAATTTCTATTAACCATAAAGATATGTCACCGAGGGAATATTTGGTAAGGCTCCACATACAATATTTAAGTAAGACCAATAAAGTGAGAGAAGACGTTTTGCATCTTCAAGTCAGTAAGAAAACACAATTATTCACAGTTGATGCGAATGAGGTGCAGGGATACCCCTCTACAAGTTTGCTCCTTTCTGATTGCCCTATCCTTTTGTAGACCAGATGTTTCGAAGTTCTCCTTTTTCTGATTGTGATTGTCCTTCAGTTTTGTTGAACATTTTCTGGGATGCTTCAAGTTTGATTGCTACAAGTCTCCAAAAGAAATAAGGAAAAACTTCTCATTTACCTGAAATGTTTTATTTAATTTCTAAAGTTTGCTCCTTTCACATTAATGTGCAGGGGGGACGATGATTACATGCCAGGAAATATAACTAAAATTGAGCTCTTCAACTTCATGACCTTCAATAAACTGACGTGCAAGCCAGGCTCACGCTTAAATTTGGTTATTGGACCAAATGGATCTGGAAAAAGCTCTCTTGTATGTGCCATTGCATTGGGACTGGGGGGTGAACCTCAGGTGAAAATGACATTCTTTATCATTTGTCCATTTATTCTTTCTAATTATGCCTCTGAAGTTTTCTGAGAGAAAAAAGCTTTCCTTTCCGCCTTAAAAATAAAATAAAATTATGCAGCTTCTGGGGAGGGCTACTAGTGTTGGAGCTTATGTGAAGCGTGGGGAGGAGTCTGGATATGTTAAGATTTGTCTGAGAGGAGAAAGAGAGGATGACCCAATCACGATTACAAGGAAAATAGATACACGCAACAAATCTGAGTGGTTATTTAATGGTAAAGTGCTTTTTCTTGACAACCAATTTGTGGCCGGATATTTCCTCTGAGCATAATTTCTCATATAATAATGTTACTGCAACAGGCAACCTCTTTGCATTGCATCATAAATTTAATTTATAGTTACACTCAAGCCTATGCATGTTATTTCCATGTATATATGTCAATGCGTTCTGAAAGGTTTGTGATGAAATGAAAGATACATTCAGTAGATTACCTGAATCATAATATCTGTTGTTTAACTTAATAAGAATTCTCTTACTCCGATAAAGGCCAGTTTCCTTCCTTTTAAATGAACCGACTCTTGAAGACCGATATTCCAGTGAACATGTGAGCTTCAAACAACACATAAAGATAATTTATTTTTTAAGATATATTGATTAGCTAGAGCTTCACGTCCAAACGGTGATTGTTTTCGTCTGATCTGGAGCTGGATGCTCTTTGCTTACCTCTTCATTGGTCTTATCACTTATGAAATTTGAAAAATCCTTCGATGGTTATTATATAGTGATGTTACCCCATGGGTGGCGTGGATGGTAACTGAAATGGAATTATGTGTCCTTCTGTTATAATGTTAGGTTTGCATTTGTAGTACCTCTGAGATGAATTATTTGCAAAATGCGTTCATATTTGATTTCATACACTTATTCTGTGTTTTGTCAGGTAAGGTTGTCGCAAAAAAGGAGATTAATGAAGTAATTCAGAGATTCAACATTCAAGTCAATAATTTGACTCAAGTAAGTTCTTGGTTATGTGCAAACGTTAGCAAGTTGTCACACACCCAAACTCACATGAAACAGAGTTTCAAATTCTAGTAAAGTTTTTTCACAACCAAACTTTTATACTTGCACTACTTAAGCTGTGAGGTGAGAGTGACCAGTCTTATTTTGATTTGTTTAAGACTTGGAGTATACTATTCTTTTTAGTTTGGATCTCTTCTGCTCTGCTCTTGATTGTGTGCCCTGTTTAGGCTACATAAACAATTCTCTTAATATGTTCAGAGACATATTTGTCCTAATTATTCTGATATCTTTCCCCTACATATGCCTGAAAGTTTCCTTAAGGATATTTTGTCATGACATTTCTAAGGGAGGAAAATTATCAATGTTGAATGACCACTTCATGTAAAAGCTTAAGTTGTTATTGAGCTGAATCATTTACTATTTGTATCTTCAACAATCAACTCGTTAATATAAAATTTATTTCATCTCGATAGTTTTGTTAGAGTGATTTACCAGAGGTAACGTATACTTAAGAAAGTTGGTCACAAAATGTGCTTAAAAAGCAAATAATAGCTGGTTAAATTTGGTTCAACACTTCTCCAATCAACATGTGTTATGTAAAAATGTATGTATGTTAATAATGTCTGGTCAAGAATTAAGAGTTAACTCTTTTGTATAACTGCAAGATACATTGTGATTGTTTGATTTGATTTTCTTCCTTTGCTATTTTTATTCATTAATTCCCCCATATGATTAGATGTTTATTCTAACATTCAACATGATGTCAGAACAGGTCTTAGGTTTCCTTGTTTTACTTCCACTTCTGCTATGTTTCAGTTCACGCATTTTATTCTCTCATTATACATTTGTTGTGGTTCTATAGAGCATTTCATTTGTTATAATCATCTACCACATTATTATGTTTAGATCATGCATGAAGCAATGTTGCTGGTCGGAAGTCTTCGATCAAGAAAACAATTTGATATTTTCAAGTGGGACACTCCAAGATCTCCATGTTCACCCCGAACAATAAAATTAAGAATTAAGAGTTGATTCTTTGATATACTGACAATTATCATAATAATATATTCTGATACTTTTTATTTGACTTTGTTATATCTTCACTGTCTAACTCACTCAGATAAATAGATGTTCATTCAAACACTAAATTAAGAGAGAACATTATAATGTATCATAGGCTCATAGCCATTTGACACTTTATCCATGGATGTAGGCTGAATGGCAGAATCAAATTGTATCTTTATGTTTTTCTATCTTTTTTTCATTTTTACTTATAAGTTTATTTAATAAGTATGTTTTTGTGTTTGCAGAACTGTAGCTATTTTATGGTATGCAATTTTTTTGCATGTGTGAGTTAGTGTTGCTTTCTGCTTGGGTCCAAGAAATGTCACAATTCTCTTTTATCCTCTTATCTTTATTCCAAGTTGCCTCCTTAATGAAACATTTACATCATGTGTTATGATTGCATATTGCTTCTTTACTTGAACATATTTTAAGCATTCAAACTAATTGGTCTTATTTCTCTCAAATGGCTTTAGTTTCTACCACAAGACAGGGTTTGTGAGTTTGCTAAGTTAACTCCTGTGCAACTTCTTGAAGAGACTGAAAAAGCTGTTGGTGATCCTCAATTACCTATTCAGCATAGGACTCTCATCACGAAGAGTCAGGAATTGAAAAAGTTTGAACGTGTAAGTCAATAGTTCATGTGGTTTCTCTGTTGCATGCTTTCACGAGCTAACAATATATTATCTGATGAGGAAGATACATGTAGTGATTCTTGTCATCTATAATAGGCTATTGAGAGCAATAAAGGGTCTCTGGATCAACTAAAGGCCCTTAATGCTGAACTAGAAAGAGATGTTGAACGTGTCCGCCAAAGAGAAGATCTCTTAGCAAAGGTTTTTTCAGCACCATTTTCTCTTGTCACCAATTGAACAATCAATTTGATCTATGAGTTGATGGATCACACTTATGCTGCCAGGCTGAGTCTATGAAGAAAAAGTTGCCGTGGCTGAAGTATGATATGAAGAAGGCTGAGTACCTAAAAGCCAAAGAGCAGGAGAAGGACTCGAAACTGAAGCTTGATGAAGCTGCCAAGGGTTTGAATAAAATCAAAGAGCCTATCGAGTGAGTTACTCCGCCCAGTAATTTTGAAATTTGTAACAATTAGTTTTCTGTTGGCTATATTTTAATGTTTGTGACCTTGGAAATTTTTATTCTTTCTCTACCGGGCACTGAGCCAAATACATGTACCCTGTTGAGGCTAAATTCACTAATTATCTGACTCCCAATAAATTGTAGACAATTAAAAACTCTTAACTCAACCTCTATTTTGTTCTTATAAAAAAAACCTCTATTTTGTTGCTGATGAATGGCTTGGCGCTAGTTAATTTGAAATAAAATAATTGTTTACAGCTTGGTTTGTATTGCCTAACTAGTTAAAGTTGTATTCGGACATGGTTTATTTTCTAACAAGCTAACAAACAAAATTTGGTCCGTTTATTTTGGTATCTCTGTCTGTAATTTTTTTTTCTTTGTTTACTGGTAGAGTTTGGAATTGGTGAATCATATCACTTTGACTTTCCAAGTCAGGAAATCGAAGTTTTGTTTGTTTCTCAATCAACTAGGACTTGCTTAGTTTGATTATTATCTCTGGTTTTAGGCCCTCATTATTACTTCCAAGTTCTAGTTGCTTCCATTTTTTTTGCCTAATTATTTTGTTTTCCAGGAAACAAAAGGGAGAGAAAGCAAAACAAGAGGCTAAATTGAAAAAGATGAATGGCTTGTCAGACAGCAATATGAAGAAGCGTATGCAGCTTTTGGAGAACTACAACCATATGGTTTGTTGTCGTTACTTCTATTTTTTTTTTTTTGCCTGCATCTCGAAGTTCATGTTTAGTCAACAGTTAATAAACTGTCTAAGTTTTGTCTTTTAACCTTTAGGGAGCTCTAATTGATGGGAAACATAATGAAGTGGAAGACTTGAGGCGCCAGGAAGAATCTCGTCAGCAAAGAATGTCTAAAGCTAAAGAAAGTCTTGCAGCTGCAGAAGCAGAACTTGCAAATCTTCCTCCTTATGAACCTCCAAAGCATCAGATGGTGGGTTTATCTTTCTAAACTGATGATAAATCTCTGGCAATGCCAGATGGCTAAGCTGTATAACCCATTCAGTTACTCCATTAGTATTTATTAGTTATGGACCTTATGGTCAATTACTGACAGACAAATATCATTTTAAGTGCTTGTTGTTGACTTCCTTCAGCTTGTTTTGTTTACAATATCCAGGAACAGTTAAGTGCTAAAATTATGGAGATTGAGGAGACTGCAAAAGAGATGAGATCTCAAAAAAGAGAAAAAGAGCAGCAGCTAAATCATCACAGAAATATCATGATGCAGTGTAATGATAAGTCAGTATCAACTTTGGCCAATTTTATGTTCGCTTATGCATTAGTTTAGTTTAATTGTCATCTTGCTTAATATACCCTTGCATGACCCAAAAGGTTGAGGAACATGGAGAGTGTCAATAATAAGCGTTTACAAGCATTGAAGAATTCTGGTGCTGATAAGATATTTGAGGCTTATCAATTTGTTCAGGAGAACCGGAGCCAGTTCAGAGAGGAAGTTTATGGTCCTGTATTGCTTGAGGTGCACTATATTACTTTTTAGATGTCTTTTTACTATCTATTTCACACCCACTACTTAGTTATGAAATACTGTCTGTACTGCATATTCAGGTCAATGTTGCCAATCGGTTTCACGCAGACTGCCTAGAGGGTCACGTCGCCAATTACATATGGAAGGTAATTCATGGTTTACAGATGTATCATCCAACTTCTTTATTTTCCTATGTCTAAAGCAAGGCAACCGATTTTAATTTTTTGTTCAGTATGTCACAACTTTTACACATCCAACTAAAATTTTCGGTTGTTCAAGCGTGGAAACCCCAGAATGAGAAGCAGTCGAATTAGTTCTTGTAATAATAATAAATGAAAAAAAAATAGAAGTCAATGCTTATCAATCTTGTGGAAATAATGCTCAAAGCATGGAACTAGGTCAAATATTATTCTTTGGAGAAAAATAACCACTGGATTCAAATTCCGATTTTATTTCCGTAATAATGTCTCACTTCTATTTGGGATCAGATCGAATTGTCAACTATTAAAGCACAAGGAGTGTCTAAATTTGAATTGACTAATAATTTTAAGTAAGTTTTTAGTGGGTACAACTCAGTCCCAATTTAGGCTCACCAAAGATACTGGTAGGGACTGCTACCAAGGACATTAATTAAATGCCAGATCGAATAATACATTGACTGCTGCCAAGAAAATCAATATGTTTAACCTTCTAGTTACAAAGATATGTCCTTTTAATGCTACTAGCAAGTACCACGTGCAAAATTGAAGTTTAGGAAGAAATCATGCATTTTCCACTTTTTTCTTCATCGGTTAACTTAGTCATCTCTCTTGTAAACATATTGATTTTCTTTTCCTGGTTGGTTACCTTCTCCAGGCTTTTATTACTCAGGATCGTGAAGATCGTGATTTACTGGTTAAGAAACTGGGGTCATTTGGTGTTCCTGTAATTAATCACGTCCCAAATGAAAGTAGCGGCAGGGATCCCTTTCGAATAACCGATGAAGTATTGTTCTGAATTCATTGAAACTCAGCATTTTGATGTTGTTGATGATTGTCCGATCTTTTATTTGGTTCTGTATTATGCAGATGCGTAAACTTGGCATATCTTCCAGGCTTGATCAAGTGTTTGAAGCTCCCCATGCTGTCAAAGAAGTTTTGATCGGTCAATCTGGATTGGATCGTTCAGTATGCTTACACATTTTTTTTTGTATTCTGTTTAGCCATATAAACTTTTGAGCAGGATTGTAGATTGAAATCTGGATGGTCAATGAAACAAGAGCCTATAGTGATTTTTTTCAACCTGACATTTCTCGTGATTTTGCTGTGCAGTATATTGGGTCAAAAGAAACTGATGAGAAAGCTGATCTGGTCTTAAGATTGGGAATTATGGATGTGTGGACACCAGAAAATCATTATCATTGGGCCAGATCCCGCTATGGGGGTCATGTGTCTGGAAATGTTGAATCAGTGGATCGGTCCCGTCTTCTTCAATGCAGTATGTTTCTGGCAGATTGTTCAGTTGTTTCTCTAACATATTTTAATAGACTTGGTGTTACTTTTTAGGTGAAATTGATTTTTGTGGTGCATGAATTGAATGTTAATATTAACTCTCTGGAGTGTAGGTTATGTCAATTGTGGAAATATTATACTAAGTTCCACGGATTTCTTCTTATTTTAATCTGGAAGAAAATGGATTAATATAAATAATTCTCCTAAGAAAACTCTGCTTTACCGAAGGTCAAAGTTGCTTCTTTATATTAATGCTGAGAATTTGTAAAGTTTCTATGTTGTCTGTTATTCATTTCAGATGTGGACGTTAAGGAAATTGAGAGTGTAAAATCAAGGCAAATAGAGCTCCAGGAGAAAATTTCTGCTATAGATGTAAATTTGAGAGCTCTTCAAATTGCCTTGAGACAGACGGAAGATGAAGCAGCTGAACTAAGGCGTGAGCGGGTAAGTGATTTGAAATTTGAAATCTGGAATCACTGAGTGGGATTGACTGTTTTTGTTGAATAAAACATATTCAAAATCAAGTTTAGCCAGCACAACCTTGATTCACATTGCATATGCTTGAAATTTATTGGTTTGAACCAAACTACACTTGTTATATGATTCTTTTTCACATGTATTGGTTGTTATGGCTGAAATTATCCTATTAATGCATATATTAGATGCAAAGTGTGGGTTTTCATTCATCCTATAGTGGGGAACAATATGTTGTGCTCTTGCATTGTTAACTTGTTGTGCAAGGTGCAAATTCATTATCTCCCTAGGATGTTGAGATTTGTATTTTTCTTGCTGGAAAGTGGGACTTTTATGAATTATTGTCCTCTTTTTTTGGATATTCAAGGTCAAGGATAGGGGATATAAAATATATTTTCGTTCATGTCTTAGTTGGTAACTTCTATTCCCTCTAAAATGACGGGTATCCTAATTAGTAGAGACAACTGCCAATTTGCTGCATGAAAGAATTCAGAGGAAAAATAGTAGTTCATTCATTTGTTAGTTAATGCTGTTGTTTGTAGATTTTGTCGCTCTACGATTAGATACATCTCCGAGCAAACTTTTTACTTCCTATTCCTTTGTAGAATCTAGGGTTTAGGTAAATAAAGCAATAATTCAGGCTATTGTGCTGTATTCTCATGGCTAAAAGCAAAACTCTGCCTCCTGATTTTTTTGTGACAGTGGTAAATGTGTCTTGTGTCTTGTATATGCATGTATACACGTGTGGGTGCGATTGTAACAAATACGCAACCATCATTAGTCTTTGTTGTGCTTTCCTCAGCAATCTTCTAGCTTCTATGAATCAATTTTTAACCAGTTACAAATTTATAATCAAGTCGACAGATGATTTTTTTTCTAAACCAATCGTTCTAAAAGTAGAGCTGTGGGAAGATCACATGTCAAAACAAGCAGTTGGATGTTTTTCCTTTTCATGTGAGGCTCTCTTTTAGCATATTTGTGAACATGGTATGGTAACTATGATAATAACTCAGGACGAGATTGTTAACATCAGTCAAAGCAAGAAGAAGAAATGGAAGGAGTTGGAGAACCTTGTCAGTAAGTAAAATACTGATTCTTCTGGTAGATACACTCTTATTTTTATGAAATATATTGACAGATACGTTTATCTAATTTTAGACCAAAGAAAAATAAAGTTGAACTCTATAAGAAGAGAGGATGATCCTGATGCTGCAATAGCAAAGCTGACTGACAAGGTTAAGGAATTGAAGATGCAGCGGTTCAACTGTGTTATAGAAATTAAAGTGAGGCTCCTTTTTTTTTTTTTCTTAAAGTTCTTTAAATGCTCTTCAGTCAGTTATGAGATGTTGTATTTGCCCTTTTCTAATTCAACATGCTGGTTCGTTGAATCGCTGCTTTGTTTTGATAGAATTTACTTACTGAGGCTGTTGCTTACCGTAGAAGTTTTGCTGAAAAGAACTTGTGCTGCATTGAACTTGAAGCTAAGGTATGATTCACTTGTTGATTTTTAATATCTGGGCCTCAGTCTTTCATGATCTCTCATACAGAAAAAAATCTCAAATGTTGTTAAGAGAATGAAATCTAGAAACTACAAGTTAGTGCTACGTGCAAAAATGTCTGATGTTATTCAATATTTGAAGTAATTTGAGCAGCCACTATGGATTATAAATTTAGTGTTTCTAACAGCTAAGTTTTATTAGGAAAACACCTGGAAATATTAGGAGCCCCTAGCCTTGCTGCCTACATGAACATTTACTAATCCAAGTTCTAGCTGGATATATTAATAATTTTGTAATACATGCTTTAATCACCAATCTATGTTTGTATCTTGTAAGACAAGTGATTATGAGTAGTTTGTATACTTGGTGTGATTTCTCATGTTCATTATTGTTCATCTTTAGAAGGCTCAAATCTTCCCTCAAGAGTCTCCATTTATTGGTTTTATATTTCTCCTAGTGATCAATCTACTTATGTTCCTCTCCTAATTGTACCTTTGACTTCATAAGATCTATATTTGAGTTTATTCTTTCTTTCTTTTTAATTGAATTATTTTCATAGTCATTTCAGTTAACAACTTCCAACAATCAATAAGTGACAACCATAGAATTATACAAACACCAACACTTTTGATGGTTTTGGATCCAAGATCTCATAGTTGTATTGTAGTTCCTCAAAGATGTTTGCAGCAGCAGATGTTATTTTTGTGATAAATTATTCTAGCCACTCAACATGGTCGGTATTGTGATAACTTTCCAGCTAACTGTACAAAAGTCTATCACCCGCATAATGTACTTATAAGATAACTTTCACTTATTCTTGTTCAATTTTTTTGACTTTTTTAGCACGGTGCAATTCTGCTTTAATATTTTGTTTTATTTTTTAGATCAAGGAGATGGAATCCAATGCGAAGGAACAAGAAAAGTTTGCCTTGCAAGCATCCTTACATTTTGAAAACTGTAAGTATTAACTTTCTGCACAATCTGAGTTCTGCATTTCTAAACTTTTGAGCCAAACGCTAATAGTTGCATATTTGTTTTTGTTGTGAGAAAACATCAAATAACTTTTCAAAGCCAGAGTACGATAAGACATGTTATTAAAAGGCCCTTGTTCTAAATAAAAAATAAAAGGACCTAAAAATGGACAGTAATTTCATTGTACAACTGCTTTTTAATTTACTCTTGGACTGGTTCTTCCAATTGTGTTACCAACCCTTAGGCTCTATAATATTTCGAAACTACATGAAAGCTCTTCTTACACTGATTGTTTGTTAAACTGCAAGGGCTCTGCCCCCATTAGTAGTTTCCGTGAGTATTTAAGCTGTGTTTAAAGGGTCAAAACATTTAACGTGTCACTTTGATTGCCTGAAAGAAAGTATATATTCCTGGAATAAATTATAAAAAAAATCCATATAGATCCTGTTTAATTACAAAAAAATCCATCAAACTTTCAAAATCACAGATACCCGTTAGCGTATTACAAATTAGTGAACAACCCCTTGAGGTTTATTTTTGTTTTATAACACCCTCCTCAAGTATGTATTGAGATATTAACGGATTTTTCCTTTAAATAAGTCAAACCTCAAGGGTGAGGTGTTATAGTTTGAAGTACCTGCCTAATAATTCTTGTGACTAGCTATTGCTTAATTGTCTGTACTGTGTACAGTTAGTACGCAGATTTTTTGTTATTTCAGTTGCTTATTTGATTTCCTTGCTTGTTGTTTAGGTAAGAATGAAGTGGAGAATTGCCGACAGCAGCTGGCAGTTGCCAAGCAGCGTGCAGAATCAGTTGCTGCAATTACTCCTGAGCTTGAGCAGGCCTTCCTGAAGGTTTATATTCTGACTCAACTGATGATATTATTATGGAATTTTAGAAATACAATTGTGACTCATGATAGTTTTGTACAAGCATAAACACCTATAGATACAATTGTTTCTACTTTCTTGAATCCCCTTGATTATGGGATTGCCTAATCATCTCTTATATGTTTACGTCAAATCCCCTAAATTAGGGATTGTCTAGTTATCTCCTTAGATTTTGCCACACTCCCTTCAAGCTGGAGAGTAGATGCTTTCCATCCCCAGCTTGGATACAGTTACTTAAGACGCTGCATTGCTTAAACCTCTGGCGAGTGTGCCCTTAAGTTGGCGGTTATTAGATAGATACCTAAGGAGTATAGATCAATCCACTATGTAATTTCTCCTTAATAATGTGCATGTCCATTTTGATGTATTTTTCGAATTACATATCTGTTGTCATAATAAAGTCTTAAGGGCTATCTTAATTAATGTTCAAATCTTCCAGAAAGATCTTCAACCATAGTAGTTCACATGCTCCTTGAGCTATGGCAACTATATTTCAGCACTTGATCTAGCGACCAAATTTTATTTCTTTCTCCAAGTTATGAATAATGGTTGTTATCACATCCCCTAATTTTGTTTTCTAAAGGTACTAGACTTGTATCATGTAATTGTTCAGCTGTTTAAGCTAAAATCTTCTGCTCTTGCATAGCATGCTTTATTATTTTGTCTTTTGTATTCCTGGAGTTTATTAGTGCTCATTACATAAAACTACTCACAGATGCCTACTACTGTTGAGGATTTGGAAGCTGCAATTCAGGATACGATATCCGAAGCCAATTCCATTCTTTTCCTTAACCATAACATTTTGGAGGAATACGAAAGCCGTCAAAAAAAGGTACATCTCTTTCTTTTTTGCTTCGGATAAGCGTGGCTAGTAATGCTTCTTTCTTTCGCTCGTGTTAATACTTATGTTAAGTGGTAAATATGCAGATTGAAGAACTTGAAGATAAGCAAGGAACGAATGAAAGGGAATTGAATACCCGATTAGATGAAATCAATGCTCTGAAGGTTTGAGTCATGGATCATCATTAAAAGTAAAAATGTTGTATATCATTGCATTTCTGTTAATAGTATTCTCCAGTATTCTTACCTTAATAGCTGGTGCTTTTTTTTTTTTTTTTTTTTTCCACATGTCTCAATTTTCAAATTCCTGGTTACTGTGAGATCAATCATCCATCCCAACCCCCTTCCCCCCCCAGCCACCCAAATGATATTTAAAAGACATTATAAGAGATGGGTGGGAACACGAATTACTTTATTACATTCCGTGTGCTTGACAACCGGAACTCCCCACATATTCTGATAGCGAACTGTCTGCAGGAAAGTTGGCTTCCGACATTGAGAACCCTTGTGACCCGGATTAATGAAACTTTTAACCACAATTTCCAAGAAATGGCTGTTGCAGGAGAGGTGTCTTTAGGTATTTGTCACGACTTATTTTCGTTACTCCATCTGAGGTGTCCAGTTAATTGCCATGTTTTAATATCTCATTTGACGTTCTACGAATAATGTATTAATTGGTTATTTTTCAGATGAACGTGATACTGATTTTGATCAATATGGGATCCTGATAAAAGTAAAGTTCAGGTGATTGAATTAACCTTCTACCTCAGTTTTTCTTCAAGCACAATATGTGGTTTCTACATACAAAATGCATATTTTTGTGAAGTGGGCTATTGTTTCTCTTGATGCTTAGGTTTATTCTGACCCAAAAATGTGGTTCATATGCATTCAAGCATAAACTTATGTGTTGGATTATTTTCGAGCCAGGAATTGTACTTCTCTATTGGTCTCTCGTATCTTTGGCTTTATCTTTATTTTGTTTTGTTTTAATGTAAGTTTATGGCTCCACTGTCACTACCAGGCAAACAGGGCAGCTTCAGGTTTTAAGTGCTCACCACCAATCTGGAGGGGTAAACTGCCTTGACCGATATTTCTTATGTACAATCATTTCTCTTCGCAGCTTCTAATTCTTTACAAACCTGGTTTTATAGGAACGCTCGGTTTCGACCATTTTGTACCTCGTCTCTTTACAAGACCTTACAAACTGCCCGTTTAGGGTAGTTGATGAGATAAATCAAGGTTGGTTTGATTGTATGATCCTCAACGTTTCAATAAATGGTTGCTTTTATTGAATTGAAACAATATCATCAGTATTTTGTTTTGTCTCCCAGGCATGGACCCAATAAACGAGAGAAAAATGTTTCAGCAGTTGGTCAGAGCAGCGAGCCAGCCAAACACGCCTCAGTAAGAGATCACGATTTTAGATCATTGATTTGGCTACCGAATGCACTTCTTTACCAATATTAGTTAGTTGTTTTAGGTTTATAAATGGCAATTGCATCCGTTTTACATTGTGGACTGGAGCTTATGTTGGAATTCCTATATACGAACTATTCATGCTTTTCCATGCGTACGAGTTACAAAACATGTAGTAAATGAATCACATTTTGGTCTCATATGCAGGTGTTTCTTGCTTACCCCAAAACTGCTGCCAAATCTAGAATACAGTGATGCATGCAGCATTCTTACTGTGATGAATGGTCCTTGGATCGAGCAGCCATCGAAAGGTTTGCCAATCAAGTCTCGGTTCATGAATAAATTCTGCTATTTGGTATTTTATTGATCTCTCTCATAAAGCGACATTTTTTTCTTTTTGCCAATTTGCAGTGTGGAGTGGTGGTGAAAACTGGGGATCTATCATAACAGCAACGGCAGAAAACCGCTGCTAAAGGGCCGTCGTACCATGGTCCGTTGTGAAATAGCCTAAATTCTCATTTGTTCATAAATATAGACACAGAACATTATCGGTTCTTCTCGAAGAGCCGAAGTATTAAATCATTATTTTTGATGTATGATATTTTTCTGTGCCTTGTACATTAGAATACACCTTTGGCCGTCATTTACGGCGCGTCAACAAAATACACTCTCATGTAACACCAAGTCCCTCCATCTATTTGACCATTGATAACTAACAGTCTAACGGTCAAATTTGAGTTTTTATTTGAGCAAAATGCAATAAGACCCCTATATTATTTTGAATTGCCAACAAAGTTCTTATCTAAAATTAAGTACGAATCACCTCCAATTCTTTAAACAAACTCAATTCATGATTTTAAACCCTAATTTAACCCAAATTTTACCGATTCGTCAATTTTTACTGTGGCCACTCATTTCGTTTTTTTCCGAATCATGACAAATTGTTGTATCCATCTTGGAATTTACACTATCAACATCAAGAATTTGCAGACAGCACATTTTTTTTTTCAAATTTGAGTAAATGAAAATAAATATAATTTAATAATCATGCCGATATTGAGCATTAGAGATTTGAAAGAAATATATTATGATTCAAATTTCAAATGTAGACACAACTTAATCACATCAAAAAACAAAATTTAACATATTTTGGGAACTTGAGAGCTTCACCACTAATTTTGGCAGAGGAAAAAGGCTCATTAAATCTCCTTTTTTTTTTTTTTTTCGTCTACGTTCCTATTCTACACTACCATTTTTTGAAAATCAGAAGCTCGAGTTAATTCAACAAACGAGAAAGACTTTACAAGTGTTATGTATAGCCCAGAAAGCATTTCAAGAAAGCTTGTAATCAAGCATATCTCTAATGTTTAACCGAATCGACGGCCCCATTGAAGAGCATATATGCGCACTTTTCCAGTACACACCTTTTGCCCCCGATGGCTTGTTCGAGTCTACTGATTTCTGCAGTATTCAAAAACATTTCAATTAACATGCATTTTATTTAAGACACAGAGCATCATAGCTCATAAATATTTAATTTAGTAGGAGAATAAAAAACGAACGAATTCCACAGCTTACCACAGCAGCAAGAAAGTTAATCATAAGATCTTCCTCTGAAAAATCTGCCTTCCCAAAAGGTAAGTGAACAATCCCGGTTTTATCAGCTCTGAATTCGACTTTCCCTTTCTTGAATTCCGCTATAGCCTGCAGTCGATATTCTTCCAATTTCATCAAAAAAAAAAAAATCAAGAAAAACCAACTGTACGACGAGAGGAGTAGTAGTATACGAGACTCTACCTGTGGTATGTTCGTAGTCACTGTACCAGCTTTAGGGTTTGGCATCAGTCCTCTCGGTCCAAGAATTTTTCCTAGACTTGCAACCTAAAAAAAAAAAAAGAACGGAATGTATAAGTAGCTGCTCTAAAAACGGAATGTATAAGTACCATACGGAAGGCAGCTAAGTATACCTTAGGCATCATATCCGGTGTAGCAATTAATTTATCGAAATCCATAAATCCTCCTTTTATCTGTTCTATCAAATCCTCTCCACCAACTATATCTGCTCCTGCAGTTTTCGCCTCGTCGAACTTTTCACCTACAGAAGAGGATGCAACACAAAAAATGAGGTTGTAAAAAATAATCACGAGAGAAGGAACGAGACCCATAAACATATTTTCGCCGTATTATCAATAATAATAATATTTTGATTGCACAAAAATGTGTAACACGAGGGAAGGGATATCGAAGATCGGTCAAATCGGGATTGACTTTACAAATTACCTTGCGTAAGAACAGCAACTTTAATAGTTTGACCAGTTCCCTTGGGAAGATTTACCTACAATAAAATTACTTGCATCAGCCCTTACCCACACCATAACAGCTCGAAACTCAAAACCCCTATTGACGAAATAATAATATCGAGAAAGCTTACAGTTGCCCTCAGTTGTTGATCGTTATACTTCGGGTCAATGTTGAGGCGGAAATGCGCTTCAACCGATTCAACAAACTTCGTGCTTGTGGTTTGCTTGAGCAATGACATTGCTGTTTTCAGGTCGTACTCCTGTTTGTTTTCTCTCAGGCTTTGAATTTCCAGAAATCTCTTCGACCTTGTCTGTCGATTGCAATGAAAAATGAATGACATTTGGAGTGGGATAAGTTAAACGAAGGGGCAGCAAGATGTCTAAATTTCTTTGAGAGCTTAGAAAAACACAACTATATTAAATGTCCCGAAAAAAAAAACGAACACATAAAGAAACTAGCTTTCGCGAAGTGTATTCTCGTATAAATACATCAGTGTTTCCCCTTAAGCAATGCCCTCGCCTCCACTATCACAAGACTACTATCAAAAGCAACGAAGCGGGAATAAGAACATCAAGTTGGAGGGTTCCTTTTGCTTCGAACATAATACGATCGTGATACAACTTTAGACTAATAACGACAAACGATACTCTAAATCGAGGGAATTCCAAATGTTAAATGAAATTAAAACAAGAATATGATTTTCAAATATTCTATTTAATATATCAGATTAAAAAGTGTGACAGAATGAAATTAACTAGTAAACCTCGAAAACATGAGGGCAAGCAGAGTAGGCATATTTACAAACACCTAGTAAACAACACCTACAAAGAAAACATACTTTCGTAGTCTTTCGGTAACATCGAAATTTACGAGCTTCCGGGACGGGACATAAACTAAATAATCAAGCAAATCCCGTTTACCATCACACAGAAACATATCAAAAACACAGACCAAAGTTTACAATAAAGAAAAAAAAGAATTAAAAATAAAATCTTTTTACTAAAAACATACTCTGTCCCTCTTCAAAGGCAAGGCAGCCTTGCCTTTCTTGGGCTTCGTGGCAACGGCAACACCGCCGCCGCCGCCAACTTGCTCCTCTTCCACGGCGTCTTCCTCCAGCTCCGCCTCGGCCAGAGCGGCGGAGACGATTGATTTCGACAAGCGTCCATTTTCAGATGCTCTGTTGCACTGCAGAACCAATGGGTAGAAGGAGAAATTGTTCGCGGCCGGAGTGAAGAAGAGAGGGTTTTCTTTGGTGGGCTTCCTGAAGGAGAGGGAAAATGTGGTGGCGGAGGAGCGGTGGAGGTCTTGGGGGTGCGGTGGGGGGAGGCTGAGAGTGGAGGGTGCAGCAGCAGAAGCCATTGTTTGAGTTTCTGAGTGAATTTTTTTGTGATGGCTGTATCTATCTATAAATTGCCTATCCAAATGAAAAGATGATAAGGCTGTCAATTACAGGGGCAGTTTTGTCAATTATGTTATTTCCAATATTGGACCAGTAAAAAACATAATTATATTTTTTTATATTAATTTTCTTTTTTATATTTTTTAGGGGAAACTACAGATAAATCCCTAATTCAAAACTCAACATACAGATCAGTCCCTAGGTAGTTTCCCCAAGCAATTCAGTCCCTACTCACACGCCTAACATGCAGTTCAGTCCCTAATAAAATGTGTAAATACTAAAATACCCTTTACTTTATACTAATTTTACATAACTTATTTCCAACCTCCAACGCGCCGTTTGTGTTACACGCTCTTTGCCCGTTACATTTCAAAAATCAAACAATAAGAAAGAAGCTAAAAAGGCGCAGGAAAAAAACCACCGTTCAGTTTATACCCATTCACAGACAAAGAAGAAACATAGAAGAAACGAAGAACAAAGAAACAACAAAGAAGGAAGAAACAAAGAAGCACGAAGAATCAACAAAACGCATAAAAATTATAAAACGAAAGGAAAAATAAAAATAAACAAACCCATTTCTCGACAATGGTGAAGCAGGGTAAACAACAAGGTTTGATTTTTTTTTTCTTTCATTTTCTTGGAAACAGACCCATTTGGGTGTTGCTTAAGCTTGCAAAAAGGTTTATTTGTTGTAGAATTGCATGATTTTGAACATATCCTCTCATGGGTATTATGCCTCGACTTTATTCGGTGTTTTCCCTAATCATTAAATCGGTTCCAATATCTGTTTTTCTGTTGTTTGGGTTTGGAAAGATCATTTATTTGTTGTCGAATTTCATGATTTTGTAACAGTTTCCTCATGGGTATTATTCTTCGGTGACATTAGCATGTCCCCAAAGCATTTTGAGTTCTAACAAGGGTTTCATATAGGATATGGGAAAGAGGCTTATTGTATTTTTCGTACTGGTTCTATAGTATGTGTCATGCGCAGTAATGGTATTAATAGTGCATTTAGATGGTATTGACATAGGGTACTCGAAGTACTGTCCCGAAAGCATTTAGTCCCAACAAGGGATATGTCATATGTAATAATGGTATTGCTCTTGACTTCGGACGGTATTAACACAGGGTACTAGAAGTATAATCTTTGATGGTTCTGTAGTATGTGTCATATGCCACAATAGTATTACTAGTGCCTTTGAATGGTATTACTAGTGACTTTGGATGGTATTGACATATGGTACTAGAAGTATAATGTTTGATGGTCCTGTAGTATAAGTCATATGCCATAATAGTATTACTAGTGCCTTTGAATGGTATTACTAGTGACTTTGGATGGTATTGACATGTGGAACTTTATAGTACGTTGTATTTGTTATAATTGTAGTTTTATGTGTATGTAATTGCAGGAATTGATGTAAAAGAAGATTGCAGAAGCTATCAATAGGCTGCAGGTGCTCACCGATCGCTTTTCAAACAACCAAGGAAGGTGTGAAAAAAGTGATGAAGAAACAACATTATGAAGTACTGAAGAAAAATCTCTTCTATCACTACATGGACATGCCTAAAATAAACCACAGCTTCCATAGGGTTGCGTCTCTCATGCAAGCGTACAATGTAAAAGATCGGGTCTTCTGGTTTGGGAAAAATACTATACGCTTGGAAGTGTTTTGGGGTTTTTGTGTTTTTTTGTAATTAATGAACAGATGAATGTGGTTTTGTGCCATAAACAATCTGTCATTTTGTTGTAGAGCTAATAATACTATTGATTAGCTCTCTTCGTACTTTTCCATTGTATCCATTGTACTATATGTTTCGATGAAATGTACTTACCTTTTGAACACATGATACTTTATTTTGCGATTAATTAGTTTGTATAAAGAATATAAGCGTACCATAAAAATGAGCAACAAATACTTTCTAGTCTATTCGAAGATACCTTGTCAACACTAGACTTGTACTTACTTGATGAACAAAGCGTACTTCACATGTGTATTCACGAAAAACTTACCATAAACTGAAGAATTGTGTCTATTCATTCTTAATAGTCTTAAAATGAAGAGCTATGTCTTAAAATGCGATCATATGGATGCATTGGCCCCACAATAATATATAGATTGTAACAATAATATATGAATGGCAAACATATACTTTATCAATCAACAAAGCGTACTATAGTCACGAATCAATTGTACTTCACATGTGTATTCATTGTACTTACTTGATGAACAAAGCGTACCATATTTTTTGATGAATTGAATTGTACCAATTTCATTGACGCTTTAATGATCAATAAGTACGGGAGATGCATAAATTATGTTTTAGATGATTATTTTAAGGTAGGTGAGCATTATTGTTGCGTTTGGAATACAAGATCCCATAAATATGTTGAATTTCATACATGATACTCATATACTATACAATATATTCATACAAGTCTACAATGCTCAAGTGTAAAACTAATATTTTCCTCAATTCTTACCATAATCGATATTGATTGACTCCCACATTGTCTCCATTCATTCTTAATAGTCTTAAAATGAAGAGTTGTGTCTTAAAATGCGATCATATTGATGCATTGGCCCCACAATAATATATAGAGTGTAACAATACTATATGAATGACAAACATATACTTTATCAGTGAACAAAGCGTACTATAGTCACGAATCACTTGTACTTCACATGTGTACTCATTGTACTTACTTGATGAACAAAGCGTACCATATTTTTTGATGAATTGAATTGTACCAATTTCATTGACGCTTTAATGATCAATAAGTACGGGAGATGCATAAATTATGTTTTAGATGGTTATTTTAAGGTAGGTGAGAATTATTATTGCGTTTGGAATACAAGTGTAGACGAGTGAAATTTAATCCAAAACAAAGGGGCAATTATGCAATTATGGGGGCAAGGAGTTTCATGCAAACTCATTCGCAGTTCCGTAATTAGATATTTGAAAATAAATCAAATCAAAATTGCATGCCATGAAAGGTGGCGTATATCAATATTTCTCTATTTTAATTCTAGGGATTTAATATTGATTCCTAAATTAAATAGATAATTGATTTTAAATATATATATTGACCAATAGGATTATTTCTTCTCCCTCAAGTTACAAGAGATAAATATCAATTTAAATCGGGCCAATCAAACCGCGCCACGTCATCAGTAAGGCCCATCAAGGACTCTTATTCTACCACTATAAATAGGGACCCTCCCTTCACAATTCAAAACACAACTGAAGGAGCAGAAACCGTAGGAGCAAAATTCTCTCTACAATTCAAGAAGCAAGGAAGAAGAATTCGTAGGAGGTAAGATTCTCTCTCTACATTCAAAGTGTTCTTCGTCTACATTCAAAGTGTTCTTGAGCAAATTCAAGGCATTCTTCATCAAAATCTAGCGTTCGATCCGAGATAACGGTGCCAAACCTTCGAATTAACGTTAATCAATTCAAGTCAAGATCACTGGAAGATTGAAGGGCCAAATCCATCAAGAATTTCAAGATCTTCAAGTCAAATCAAGTCAAAGTTCAACGTTCGATCCGAGATTCAAGTCGCAAGACCCTCGGAAAACGTTATTCAAATCCAAAATCAAATCCGGAGAAGATCAAGTCAACGACCCGACTCCGAAAATTCAAGTCAACTATATATTGTTCTAGAGAGAAGAATCAGAGGATTAAAATAGAGATTGTAACCCGCAATTTATTTATTTTAATTCAATAAAATCATCTTTGTTCAATTTTTCTTGTTTGTTTATATCGCAGATAAGAATTTGTTGTTACAAATTTTGGCACGCCCAGTGGGACCTCTCTACCTCTCATCTCTTCTCTCTCTCTCAAAGATCCTAGTAGCTGTTCTACGTTCACGATGAAGGCTGCTACTTCAAATTCATCAAGCATGGGCGTAGTTACAAGGAGTATGGCTAAGAAACTGCAGACATCCTCCGAGACTAGCTCAACGCCCCAAGTCATCGAAGAAGGCTCGTCACCTCTCGTCAACATAGGTGGAGGCGTGGAAGGATCTAGAGGAGAAGCTTCATCATCCACGTCCCTTTGAGCATCAAACTACTCTGAAGTGGCTCCCGTCATGACGACACATGCTACGACCATGGAGGAGCAAATGGCGATCTTGACAAAGGCCATTGAAGGGTTAACAAAGCACATTCAAGAACAAGACTCCCAAATCGCGATGTTGCGGGACAAGGTTGACGGTAGTCACGACATGGGAAAACAAGGCGAAAATCACACCGAAGCTGAAACTTCTGCAAGGCGACATCCAATCGAAAGGGAGAAGAGCCCGGCTGAAGAATTCCAGGTTTCGTCAGAGGGGTTGATTCCTATAGACCAATTGAAGGAGTTCATCATGGGGACTATCAAAGACAAATTCAATGAGGGTTCAAAATCGTCATCAACATATACCAAGCCATACACTCTAAGAGTAGACGACTTGAAGATGCCAATTGGTTACCAACCCCCGAAATTTCAGCAATTTGATGGCAAGGGTAACCCAAAACAGCATGTGGCACATTTTGTTGAAACTTGTAACAACGCCGGGACTTTCGGAGACTATCTCGTTAAACAATTCGTCCGATCGTTGAAGGGGAATGCTTTCGATTGGTATACGGACCTAGAACCGAACTCAATTGACAGTTGGAGTCAGATGGAACAAGAATTTTTGAATCGCTTCTACAGCACCCGAAGAACAGTGAGCATGATCGAGCTCACAAACTCTCGCCAGTGGAAAGAAGAGGCCGTCATTGACTATATTAACCGCTGGAGGAATTTAAGCCTGAATTGCAAGGACCGATTGTCAGAGGCTTCAGCTATCGAGATGTGCATTCAAGGAATGCAATGGGGACTCCGATATATCCTGCAAGGGATTCAACCTAAGAGTTTTGAAGAGTTGGCCACTAGAGCGCACGATATGGAGTTGAGCATTATGGCTAGTGGAGTTGAGGGACCACCAGTTCAAGAGCCTCGACAGTCGAAAGAAAAACAGGACTTTCGGAAGGTGGGTAGAGTTTTCTCTAAGACCTCAAGCAAAGAATCTTTGGCAGTGAATGCGACCCCTATCAAATTTCAAGGAAAAGTGAACGGAAACAATGAGGAAAAACAAGATTTTTCCCAAGAAAGAAGAAGACTTACTCTAAAAGAAATGCAAGCAAGGGAATATCCATTCCTCGACACTGATGTGGCTGGAATATTTGACGATTTGCTAAGTTTAAAACTTATCGAATTGCCTGAAATGAAGCGCCCCGAAGAAGCTAACAAAACCGATGACCCAAAATACTGCAAGTATCATCGGTTGGTCGGGCACGCAATTCATGATTGCTTCGTATTCAAAGACAAAATTATGCAGCTAACTCGCCAAGGAAAGATATCACTTGAAGAGATCAGCGCCAATACAAATTTTATCGTCAGCAGTTTTGAGTCCCTTGACATGACGACAACAAACGTACACGAAGGAGATGATGATCATGTTAACATCTCATGCAACACGATAATTGAAAAGGAGATCGCTGCTAGTGGAACAACTCCGTCTTCAAATGAGGTTTGTACCGTGATTGTTAAATGCATGTCAACAATGACTTTCGCTGATGAAGATTTACTTCTTGGTTCCAAACCACACAATAGGCCATTGTTTGTTGCCGGCTATGCTCGTGAGCAGAAGGTGAATAGAATTTTAATCGATGGAGGTTCTGCAGTCAATATTTTGCCGTTGCATACTTTAAAGGAATTGGGGATCTCCACGGAGGAGCTCAAAACTAGTCGCTTGATGATCCAAGGATTTAATCAAGAAGGACAAAGGGCCCTTGGTATCATAAGGATAGAGTTGTTAATGGATGATATGTTGTCCACCGCACTGTTCCATGTCATTGATGCAAGAACCTCATATCGCATGCTTCTCGGGCGACCTTGGATACATGAAAATAGTGTGGTTCCTTCTTCTTGGCACCAATGTTTCAAGTACTGTCGAGACGGAGTAGTTAAAACAATACTCGCCGATGATAAACCGTTCACCGAGGCAGAAGCCCACTTTGCCGATGCTAAGTACTATCTTGATGATGAGAAGACGGTAAAGGCCAAAGAAATTCTACCAGTTGAAGAACCAAAGCGAAGAAATAATCAAGACAAGGCTCCTTTAGCGTGTGAGGCTTTGAAAGATTTGATGTTTCCCTTAACACCAATTGACGAGAAGCGATCAACTTCTCAACCACCTAAAGGATTTGTTCATCCCACAGAAGAAACCCAAGAGGAATGCGAAGAATTCTCCGAGTCCCAAATGACAAAATGCTTTGGCCCAAATGCTTATAAACTCTTAGTGAAAGCTGGTTTTAACCCACATGAAGATTCTACGCTTGGAAGGCTTCCTGCCGAAGTTGCTGGCGAAAAGGTGCATGGCCTCAATACTACTCAAATAATGTTGAAAGAAAAAGGACATGCTATTCAAAGTCCTCGAGTTGGTCTTGGATTTGTTCCTCAAAAGCCAATTCGTATTGCTATCAATAGAGCTACCAGTAATTACATAATCGAAGACGAATTCTCATCAACAGACGATTTTCTTGAAAGTGAGACAAAAGTGAGAAGGACATCCGTCTTTGATAGGCTTACACCATCTGTCTTCGATAGACTTGCGCCATCCGTCTTTGATAGACTTGGACCACTTAGAGAGTGGGGGCATAAGAAATGCGACAAACGAGGGTTTGATAGACTTACGCCATCCGTTTTTGATAGGCTTGGACCACTTAGAAAGTGGGGGCATAACAGAAGCAACAAGCAAGAGTTGGGTGTCTCTAATACTAAAATCACCAAAACACGAAGGGTTCGAAGTTCGATTCCATCTCGCATGAAACGACGTACTTATTTAACCATATCATGTGGTGAAGAGTTGAAGGCTAAAATACGAACCGTCGTCTTTACAAAAATCCAAGACGGCGAGGAAGATGACAGAGAAAGTGTGGCATCATCGTATCATATCACTTTAACTGAGATAGACGTGATTGAGGAAGAAGACGCTGAAATTGCTCCACCCGAGCTTGAAGAAGGAGTCAAAGCCACCATCGATGAGTTAAAGGAAATTAATTTAGGAGATGCGGAGAATCCTCGACCAATCTACATTAGCGCTTTACTGGCTGTCAATGAAGAGGAGACTTATGTTGAATTGTTGCACGAGTTCAAGGATGTGTTCGCATGGTCTTATAAAGAAATGCCCGGATTGGACCCAAAAGTGGCAATACATCATCTCTCCGTGAAGAAAGGAGCTCGCCCTGTGAAGCAAGGCCAACGTAGATTTAGACCTGAATTAGTCCCTGCAATTGAGGCTGAAGTGAACAAACTTATTGAAGTTGGTTTCATTCGAGAAGTCAAGTACCCAACATGGATTTCAAGTATCGTCCCTGTTAGAAAGAAGAATGGACAAATTCGTGTGTGTGTTGACTTTAGAGATTTGAACGAAGCATGCCCTAAGGACGACTTTCCAATGCCAATAGCCGAACTAATGATTGATGCTACTACGGGCCACGAAGCATTATCATTTATGGATGGATCGTCCGGATACAATCAAATACGAATGGCGCCAAGAGATGAAGAATTAACAGCCTTTCGCACTCCTAAGGGCATCTATTGCTATAAAGTGATGCCATTTGGCTTGAAAAATGCCGGTGCTACATACCAAAGAGCCATGCAGAAGATATTTGATGACATGCTCCATAAAGATGTTGAATGTTATGTGGATGACTTGGTGGTTAAATCCAAAAGAAGGGAAGATCATCTCCAAAATTTGAGAAAAGTCTTCGAGCGCTTGAGAAGGTACCAATTGAAGATGAATCCATTGAAATGTGCATTTGGTGTTACTTCGGGAAAGTTTCTTGGATTCGTAGTTCGTCACCGAGGCATAGAAATCGAACAAGCCAAGATTGATGCAATTTTAAAGATTCGCGAGCCTAGGAACATTCATGAGCTCAAAAGTTTGCAAGGAAAGTTGGCATATCTAAGAAGGTTCATTTCAAACTTAGCCGGTCGATGTCAACCATTCAGCCGACTTATGAAGAAAGATGTTCCCTTTGAATGGGATGAAGCTTGCACTAGTGCCTTCGAAAGCATAAAATCGTATTTAACGAAGCCTCCTGTGTTGATTGCACCAGTGCCCGGACGATCGTTAATACTCTATATTGCTGCTCAAGATCGATCTGTCGGCGCTTTACTAGCCCAGGAGAATGATGATGGAAAAGAGAGCGCCTTATACTACTTGAGTAGAACAATGACACCAAATGAATTGAACTACTCACCAATCGAAAAGACATGCTTAGCGCTCATTTTTGCAATTCAAAAGTTGAAGCATTATTTTCAAGCACATGTTGTTCGTCTGATCTCAAGGATGAATCCTCTAAAGTATGTCATGTCAAAACCCGTCCTATCCGACAGACTCGCAAGGTGGTACCTGCAATTGCAGCAATTTGACATAACATATATTCCACAAAAGGCTGTGAAGGGACAAGTTCTCGCCGATTTCTTGGCGGATCACCCTATCCCTGCAGAGTGGGAGCTATCCGACGATTTACCCGATGAAGATGTTCTTGTGATTGAAGTTAGTCCTCCCTGGAAGATGTACTTTGATGGAGCTTCACACAGAGAAGGAGCTGGCGCAGGAGTAGTTTTCATCACACCCAACGGCGAAGTGTTGCCTCACTCTTTTACCTTAACACAAAATTGCTCTAACAATGTTGCTGAATATCAAGCTCTTATCCTTGGGCTAGAAATGGCAGTTGATATAAAGCAACTAAATTTGGAGGTATATGGAGACTCCAAGTTGGTGATCAATCAAATACTCGGATCGTACGAAGTAAAGAAGCTCGATTTACTCCCTTATGTGGATTATGCTAAAAAACTTATCGGATACCTTGGTAATGTGACGATAGAGCATGTGCCAAGAAAAGATAACAAACAAGCAGATGCATTGGCAAAACTTGCTTCTACTTTAGCCATGCCCGAAGACGGAGCTCGTATATCAATTTTCAAGAGGTGGGTCGTACCACCAATTTTTGAACACGAAGAAATTGAAGAAGACGAAACTCGAGTGGTTTACGTGTTTGAAATCGAGAAAGAAGATTGGCGTCAATCGTTTGTGGATTACTTGAAGTACGAAAAGTTGCCTAATGATCCACGTCAAAGGGTTGATATTCGACGTCGTGCGGCTCGTTTCATCTACTATAAAGATACACTTTATAGACGTTCATTTGATGGAGTCTTCTTGAGATGTTTAGGTGATGACGAAGCCGTTCAAGCCATAGAAGAAGCTCATTCCGGAGTTTGCGGCGCCCATCAGTCAGGACCCAAGCTACATTTCCGAATAAAAAGAATGGGCTATTATTGGCCATCTATGGTGAAGGACTGCATGGAGTATGCCCAAAAATGCCAACCTTGTCAATTTCATGCAAACTTTATTCATCAACCGCCGGAGCCATTGCACCCTACTGTTTCCTCATGGCCCTTTGATGCTTGGGGTTTGGATGTGGTTGGACCTATGACAAAGTCTTCAGCTGGACATCTCTATATCTTGGCAGCAACAGACTACTTTTCCAAATGGGCTGAAGCAGTGCCTCTTCGAGAAGTAAAGAAGGAGAACGTTGCTGATTTCATCCGCATCAACATCATCTACCGTTACGGAGTTCCTCGATATGTGATCACAGACAACGGAAAGCCATTTTGCAACAGTGTGATAGATAAACTTTGTGAAAAGTTTGGCTTCAAGCAAAGAAAGTCTTCGATGTACAACGCTGCCGCCAATGGACTCGCCGAGGCCTTCAACAAGACTTTATGTAATTTGCTGAAGAAAGTGATCGCCAAGTCAAAACGCGATTGGCACGAAAGGATGGGAGAAGCTTTATGGGCTTATAGAACAACATATAGAACACCTACTCAAGCCACTCCATATGCGTTGGTGTACGGTGTGGAAGCGGTCTTACCTCTTGAAAAACAAATTCCATCATTGAGGATAGCTATACAAGAAGAACTCACTCAAGAAGAAAATGCCCGTTTGCGTCTTGCAGAATTGGAAGCTCTTGACGAGAAAAGATTAGAGGCACAACAAAGTATTGAATGCTACCAAGCTCGTCTTTCTAGGGCGTTTAACAAGAAGGTGCGGCCAAGATCGTTTCAAATTGGAGATTTGGTGCTTGCCGTAAGGAGGCCCATCATCGTCACTCATAAAACGGGAAATAAATTTACTTCAAAGTGGGATGGTCCTTATGTCGTCAAAGAAGCATACACAAACGGAGCGTACAAGTTGGTTGCCGAAGATGGTTTAAGAATTGGCCCGATAAATGGAAAGTTCTTGAAGCGGTACTATGCATGAAGCGGAGGAGAAGGCTCCTGGCCCGCATGAGTTGAAACTGTGCACGGCTAAAAAAAAAAAAAAAAAAAAAAATCTATCTTTTTTTCCTTTGAACTACGTTATGACTTGATCCCACTCGGGGTACGTAGGCAGCTTAGATATTCTCTAAGTTCAGCCCTTTCCTAAAAAAAAAAAAAAAAAAATAAATCTATCTTTTTTCCTTTGAACTACGTTATGACTTGATCCCATTCGGGGTACGTAGGCAGCTTAGATATTCTCTAAGTTCAGTCCTTTCCTAAAAAAAAAAAAAAAAATCTATCTTTTTTCCTTTGAACTACGTTATGACTTGATCCCATTCGGGGTACGTAGGCAGCTTAGATATTCTCTAAGTTCAGTCCTTTCCTAAAAAAAAAAAAAAAAAAATCTATCTTTTTTCCTTCGAACTACGTTATGACTTGATCCCATTCGGGGTACGTAGGCAGCTTAGATATTCTCTAAGTTCAGTCCTTTCCTAAAAAAAAAAAAAAAAAAAAAATCTATCTTTTTTCCTTTGAACTACGTTATGACTTGATCCCATTTGGGGTACGTAGGCAGCTTAGATATTCTCTAAGGTTTCCACCGGGCAAATTGAAGGGCATTTCCTTGCTAGATGACAAAAAACTAAAGGTGTTTGCCTCGCAGAAGGCATTGAAAAAAACGGAAGCGACTTGTCTCACTTTGAGAAAGGTTAAGTTGCTTGCAAAAGAAAGGGTGACAACGGCCTTGAAGCGTGATCAATCTGTGGAGAAGAGAACAAGAGCCTTGAAGAGAAGTCAGCAGACGAGCCTACGGTAAAGCATGAGAAGATGACGAAGAGATTAACAGCATGAGAGAAGAAAGCCTCGAACAAAATGATTAGCCTGCGCCGGCAAAGTGGTGAATCATCTATGTACCGCTTGTGGTGAGGCGCCAACTTTGGAATATTTGCACGAAGAAGCTCGCTTGTGGTGAGGCACCTAACTTTGGAATATTTGCACGAAGAAACTCGCTTGTGGTGAGGCCCTAACTTTGGAATATTTGCACGAAGAAACTCGCTTGTGGTGAGGCACCTAACTTTGGAATATTTGCACGAAGAAACTCGCTTGTGGTGAGGCGCCCAACTTTGGAATATTTGCACGAAGAAACTCGCTTGAGGTGAGGCGCCCGACTTTGGAATATTTGCACGAAGAAACTCACTTGTGGTGAAGCGCTCAACTTTGGAATATTTGCACGAAGAAACTCGCTTGTGGTGAGGCGCCCAACTTTGGAATATTTGCACGAAGAAACTCGCTTGTGGTGAGGCGCCCGACTTTGGAATATTTGCACGAAGAAACTCGCTTGAGGTGAGGCGCTCAAGTTTGGAATATTTGCACGAAGAAACTCGCTTGTGGTGAGGCGCCCAACTTTGGAATATTTGCACGAAGAAACTCGCTTGTGGTGAGGCGCCCAACTTTGGAATATTTGCACGAAGAAACTCGCTTGTGGTGAGGCGCCCGACTTTGGAATATTTGCACGAAGAAACTCGCTTGTGGTGAGGCACCCAACTTTGGAATATTTGCACGAAGAAACTCGCTCGTGGTGAGGCACCCAACTTTGGAATATTTGCACGAAGAAACTCGCTCGTGGTGAGGCGCTGTATGAAAATACTTGCTTGTGGGGATGATCAATTAGGAGAGCGCCCTCATTCATGGACCGATGCTCGACGTCAGTGATTCTTCTATAAAAGGCGGACTCGTGACATCTTTGTGCATCGCCTGTCAGGATGGCATCACCTCTTTGATATAAAGTAGATTATGAAAGCACAGTCATCACTTCTTTGAAGCACAACCATCACTTTGCATATTTACTATCAAAGGGGCATGACAGTCCGGAGCACGCCTTCATTCGTGGATTGACGCTCGAGGACTCTTCTTTATAAAGTGGATGTGTGGAAAGCTTCGCATATCGACCATCCGGGGGCAAGCACAGTCAAAAGCGCTCATATGTTTATGGATTGATGCTTGTTGTCAAGGAATCACCGACTGTTGAAAGAATGCCCATGCTCGTGAATCAACGCTCTTCCTCAAGAATCAACAACTGTTGAAAGAATACCTATGCTCGTTGATCAATGCTCGTCCTTGAGAATCACCAGCCGTTGAGAGAATGCGCCTATGCTCATGAATTAATGATCCTCGAGAATCACCAAGCTTTGAGAGAATGCCTTTGTCTATGGTTCGTACGCCCGCCGTCAATGAGAATCACCAACTGTTGCGAGCCACAAGACGAGTATGTACCCTTGAAGTAAAACCATCGGAAAATTTGTAACAACAAATTCTTATCTGCGATATAGACAAACAAGAAAAATTGAACAAAGATGATTTTATACAAACAAAACAAAAAAAGAGCGGGGGCAAGGAACCGTGCTAAAATCAAATATTCTACCAGTTTTCGTACCGAATCTTTCGAGTTGCGAAACCTACATGAATGAGGAAAAGAGGGTTTAGTTTCGATGGGTGGAACTAATCTGGAATCGAGCAAAAAAAAAAAAAAAAAAAAAAAAAAAAAAGTAAGAGCAGTTCTCATCGTCAAATCATCGAACACCTGGTGGACGCGCTAAAGAAAACTGATTATGCAGAAATTTGATAAAATAAGCTTACCCGAAATTCAGAAGAACCCCCGTAAAAAAAAAAAAAAAAAAAAAAAAAAAAAAAAAAGAGAGAAAAAGGAAGGACTAAATTCGATATTGCCGAAAATTCTTCTACAGAAGACTTGACGACCGAATATTGATGAATGGAAGAATGCGTAGGGGATCCTTTTATAAGCATGGGTGGGTGAAAACCAATTAATACTAGGATTGGAATCAACCAATCAAAAGAGGAGTTTTAAATTGAATAGGAGAAAGACTCTCGGTGGATTTGAGTATGCTATATGAAGTTTTAGCTGAAGTAGAATTGTGTTTATTCTTTTCTCGTCAATGATGCCGAAGCCCATTAAAATTATACTTAATTACTTAAGTGGGACCTATTCTAATTTATCAAAATATTTGTTTGGAAGAAACTTGTGTATGCCTGGTTTACAACTCAAGTTCGCATCCTACTGGACTTCAACCGATTGATGGGCCGAATTAATCAAAGGACTGCTGCGCTCAAAATTACATATATTCTCAAGAGTACAGGCCCAAGAATAGACACGTGAGGGGTTATTAAATCATGAAAGGCCAAAATGCATTTACGAATCGACTCGATATATTCGTGACTTATTCACTTCAAGACGCATCGTCCGTGAACAAGTCTCGTGGGGGCATTTGTAGATAAATAAATTTTATCCTAAAGAAAGGGACCATTGTGCAATTACGAAACAAGGAATTCTATTTAAATTCTATGGCCTATGGCAATTCCGTAATTAAATATTTAAATACAAATCAAATCAAGATTATATGCCGCATATTGGTATATATATTTAAATATCAATTACATATTTTCTATTTTAAATCTAGGGATTTAATTAAATTAATTCCTAAATTAAATAGATAATTGATTTTAAATATATATATTTACCAGTAGAATTATTTATTCTCTTCCAAATTATAAGGGATAAATATTAATTAATTATTGGCCAATAGAATTGTTTCTTCTCTTCCAAGTTACAAGAGATAAATATCAATTTAAATCGGGCCAATCAAATCGCGCCACATCATCAGTAAGGCCCATCAAGGACTCTTATTCTACCACTATAAATAGGGATCCTCCCTTCACAATTCAAAAAGACAACTGAAGGAGCAGAAACCGTAGGAGCAAAATTCTCTCTACAATTCAAGAAGCAAGGAAGAAGAATTCGTAGGAGGTAAGATTCTCTCTCTACATTCAAAGTGTTCTTCGTCATATTCGAGGTGTTCTTGAGCAAATTCAAGGCATTCTTCATCAAATCCGGCATTCAATCCGAGATAACGGTGCCAAACCTTCGGATTAACGTTAATCAATTCAAGTCAAGATCACTGGAAGATTGAAGGGCCAAATCCATCAAGAATTTCAAGATCTTCAAGTCAAATCAAGTCAAAGTTCAACGTTCGATCCGAGATTCAAGTCGCAAGACCCTTGGAAGACGTTATTCAAATCCAAATCAAATCCGAAGAAGATCAAGTCAACGACCCGAATCCGAAATTCAAAGTCAAACAAATATTGTTCTTGAGAGAAGAATCAGAGGATTAAATTAGAGTTTGTAACCCGCAATATTTATTATTTTAATTCAATAAATTATATTTGTGCAATTCTTTCTTGTTTGTCTAAATCGCAGATAAGAATTTTGTTGTTACAAATTTTGGCACGCCCAGTGGGACAGTCCAACTTTGGTAATAAAATTATCTTTGTTGCAAGTTTTTCTTCGTTCATCAACACAATTGGTAATAAACGTCCTGCCAATTATCCCACCCTCAGCTTCAAAGTAGCACGCTCTTTCTTAACACTCTCCAAATCATTATTGGTGGCTTGAAATTGAAGAGTCTCTTTGTGTTCTCTAGCTTGAGTATTATGCAAACGATCTTTAGCCCCATCTAATTGTCGTGCTAAAATCTCTTTAGATGCCTTCTCAGTGTTCGACGACCTCACCTTATCATAAGCCGTCGCCTGGGAAAATAATGACTTCAATAATTCTTCTATGCAAGATATGTCGAAATCACCAAGATCCCGCATGGTTCCAAGAACTAATTGGACATCTTCTTGAATAGACGAAATGGAATCAATTGAAGTCCGTACTATCCTCACACGAAGATCTTGCCATAATTGGCGAAGAAAAACCCGCTTGTGATTTTTCAGGAAATTCTCACCCACAAAAACTGAACAAGCACCATTGTACGACCCTTTCGCGGTCTCTTTCATCTTGGATGTTCTGGCAGGCATCAAAGTAGTCGGCGGCGAAGCTGCACCCGTTGAGCAAGCATTGGCAGTGGAGTGATGACTAGCTTGAGATTCCTCGCGATCGTCAACGTCAATTATCTCCTTTTCCAACTTAAAAAAAAAAAAAAAAAAAAATCATTATAAAAAAAAAAAAAAAAAAACAAAGGGAAAAGTATGAAGTGCAACCTTCTCAGCAAAAGTGTCATTTGTTCGAGAATGACTGTCCACGTTGTTATCAATATGAAGAAGATCTTGTGGTTTTGAAGATTGCGGGTCCCTCTTCGGCCTTTTCCAATGACGCTCTATATGGCTATTGTCACTCTCATCCGAAGGAGGCAAAACGTTCTTCTTCTTTATATCTCTAGGAGGATTTTTGGTTTGAAGAACATTTTCGCGAGAAAGATTGTCGAGACTACCTCTTGCCTCATCTTCTTTGTCTTCAAGTGGAATCTTACTTGACTCCAAGTTCATCAGACTCGCAGCATTATTTTCAAGATAAGTTCCGTAAGCTTTAGTCCACCATCTCTTATAGTCGTCCGTGTGAAACTTTCTCGGATTTTGAGGAACGATGGAAAACATCACTTTAGACATGGACTCGAGCAAAACACATAGACGCCAATAACGGAGTCCATCTATTAAAGAAGCCTCGCGAACGTCTTCATCAAGTACTCCCGGAACATCTTGGTAAAACCCAAATTGACGGCTAAACCGATGAGGACTATATGGCTCAATAACGAAACGATTACCACGCCGCAAGGAGAGATAGCTCGAGCGAATGGCGATGAAATAATTTCTCTCGAACCCTTTAGTTGTTCCATCATCAACATATAAAGAAGACTCGCTCCTAGGGATCGTGGTGCAAGTCCAAGACATAAGATCTCCTTTGTGAATCCGTTTGCGTGCATCCGCGGGAGTGTAGTATCTAGCGCTTCTTTCTCCGGAATAAGATACCATCTTTGGGCCATCGACGGCTACGCCTTGCGGAACTTGACAATGGGTCTTGAAATAAAACGCCAACCAACTATAGACGAAGTGAATAGGAAACGGAGAATTCTCTTGATGGGGTCTCAAGGATCTCGAAATCCTATTTATGCCATTGAAGATGCTTGCCAAGACAGGAACTGCAAGAGAGACTTCTTCGCCACTCGCCATTATGCTAGCCATCTTGAATGTTGAAGGACGTATCATGCCCACATCATCAATAGGGAGGACGAAGGTGCAAAGCCAACAAGCCAAATGGGCCGCCAAGTACGTCTCGGACCTCAGTTCGACATGAACGCTAATGCTCGAAAACACAGCTTCTTCAATGTTGATCCATTTCGCATGTGCTTCAATATTGCCGGAAGGATTGTGAGTTGACTTGGGGCGAACACCTTTCTTTTCTTTGCGCGGAGGAGGTTGAGTGTACTTCTTCTGCTTCTTCGACCAAAACTGAATCCAGCTTTCGACAGAGACATTGGAGGACGGATCTTTAGAGCGCTTCCGAAGTAAGTGGTAGGCATGGAATAGATGTCGGCAGGAACGGTGAGAATATCGAACACCCTTTGCATCGGAACCGACGAGTTCTTGAGAGGCAGGGACAACTTCATCGTAAAGCAGCCCGGTTAACGATAGCCCGGAGAGGATGTGCAAATCCCATAAAGAGATAGACATTTCTCCGGGAGACGTCAAGAGGGTATTTGTAGTCGGACACCATGCCTCGAAGAACGCCTTCATAATTTCGGAATTGTAGTCGTACGTGAAGAGGGAAGCATATACAGGATCATAGATCTTCGCGGACTTCAGCTTGTGCTGGCAACGACTGAGAACGTCTTCGGTCCACTCCCAGTACCCTTTGAAGAATTGAAAGCCGCCGGAAAGCTCGAGAGTATCCCCCCACTTGACTCTTCCATTCACGATGTTGTCACCCAAAGTCGGCAGAAGGCTCGGACCGCTTGACTCTTCCGGAAGCAAGGATCTGTCGGGTTTATGATTTGATGCTCGCAAGCTATACACGTACTCGTACTTATTATGAGGATGCTCGTGGGACCAAACGGACATGCGATTCGGAGTCGTGAGGCGTGGCCATTGCTTTGCGTAAGAACCAATAAGGGGGGCATAAATCGTCAAGACGGTTCCTTTGTCATTCGGTTGGTAGCGATCGTCAAGAATTACCAATTGCTCATCGCCGGAAGAGGAGAAAGCTTGCTTGAAACAAACCATCGCAAAACCTGTCAAAACAATTTCAAAACAAAGAGCAATTAGTTTGACAAAAAAAAAAGGAGGAAGAAAAAGAACGGGGGCAAGGAACTGCGCTAAAATCAAATACCAAATCTGTCGAGTTGCGAAACCTGGACAAGGAAAACAGTATTTTGTTTTGATAAGCAATCGAGCAAAATAAACGGGCAAAACTCGAATTTAAAAATTAAAAAAAAAAAAAAAAAAAAAAAACAAAAAAAAAGGGGAGAAAGCAGTTCTTAGTGTCATATTATCAAACACCTGGCGGACGTGTTCAAAGAGTCTGATTATGCGTATATTTTATATGCAAAACTGACCTGGAATCGATTACAAGTAGCAGACAGAAGCAAATAATTGGCAGGTCGTTGGATTTGTGAATGAAAAAAAAACGAAGAGGGCATCCCCCTTTTATAAGGGATAGATGAAGCTAATCCCACAAACCTTAGGTTTCTAATCAACCAATCAAAAGAAAGCATAATCTCAATAGAAGAAGGAGTGTTCAACTTGTCCGTGAAACCAAATTGCAATGGGAAAAGGAGTGTTTATTTTGCAGAGAAGAGTCACTGCCCATTAAACTTCGATTTGAATTGGAAGAGAACTGCCCATATAGAATTAAAATTCTCTCATCGTACGATCCTCATGTTTCACTCGAAGTAAATTAAAATTCCCAACTTATGATGCAGAGAAACCCGTTGAAGTTAGAAGTTCAAAATTACGGTGTTGCTGCGCGAGTGTTTCAAAAAAAAAAAAAAAAAAAAAAAAAAAAAAAAAAAAAAAGAGATCGAAGAATGGGAGAAGTTCTAAGCATGAGGAAGTCTGATGCTTCTAGCCGTCCGCACTTGTGATTTGGGTGGGCCCATTCAATTTTATTATTAAGTATGGGTTACGATTTCAATGATCTCACAAAAGGTGCTCAATTTTGAAAGTGTTGAGCTTGGGAGATGTTTGTTACAAAACAAAAAAAATAAATAAATAAAAGTGATTATCGTGACTTATTCACTTCAAGACGCATCGTCCGTGAACAAGTCTCGTGGGGGCATTTGTAGATAAATAAATTTTATCCTAAAGAAAGGGACCATTGTGCAATTACGAAACAAGGAATTCTATTTAAATTCTATGGCCTATGGCAATTCCGTAATTAAATATTTAAATACAAATCAAATCAAGATTATATGCCGCATATTGGTATATATATTTAAATATCAATTACATATTTTCTATTTTAAATCTAGGGATTTAATTAAATTAATTCCTAAATTAAATAGATAATTGATTTTAAATATATATATTTACCAGTAGAATTATTTATTCTCTTCCAAATTATAAGGGATAAATATTAATTAATTATTGGCCAATAGAATTGTTTCTTCTCTTCCAAGTTACAAGAGATAAATATCAATTTAAATCGGGCCAATCAAATCGCGCCACATCATCAGTAAGGCCCATCAAGGACTCTTATTCTACCACTATAAATAGGGATCCTCCCTTCACAATTCAAAAAGACAACTGAAGGAGCAGAAACCGTAGGAGCAAAATTCTCTCTACAATTCAAGAAGCAAGGAAGAAGAATTCGTAGGAGGTAAGATTCTCTCTCTACATTCAAAGTGTTCTTCGTCATATTCGAGGTGTTCTTGAGCAAATTCAAGGCATTCTTCATCAAATCCGGCATTCAATCCGAGATAACGGTGCCAAACCTTCGGATTAACGTTAATCAATTCAAGTCAAGATCACTGGAAGATTGAAGGGCCAAATCCATCAAGAATTTCAAGATCTTCAAGTCAAATCAAGTCAAAGTTCAACGTTCGATCCGAGATTCAAGTCGCAAGACCCTTGGAAAACGTTATTCAAATCCAAAATCAAATCCGGAGAAGATCAAGTCAACGACCCGACTCCGAAAATTCAAGTCAACTATATATTGTTCTAGAGAGAAGAATCAGAGGATTAAAATAGAGATTGTAACCCGCAATTTATTTATTTTAATTCAATAAAATCATCTTTGTTCAATTTTTCTTGTTTGTCTATATCGCAGATAAGAATTTGTTGTTACAAATTTTGGCACGCCCGGTGGGACTTCTCTACCTCTCATCTCTTCTCTCTCTCGAAGTTCCTCGAAGTGTTGCAGTGACTGCTCTACGTTCGCAATGAAGGCTGCTACTTCGGATTCATCAAGTGTGGGTGTATTTACAAGGAGTATGGCTAAGAATGTGCAAGCATCCTCCGAGACTAGCTCAACCCCCCAAACCATTGAGAAGGGCTTACCACCTCCTGTCAACACAAGTGCAGACGTAGAAGGTTCAAAACGAGAGACTTCACAGCCCACGCCTCGTTCAACATCAAGCTACTCAGAGGTGGCATCCGTCATGACAACTAACGCTACAACCATGGAAGAGCAAATTGCAAGTTTGGCCAAGGCTATTGAGGGACTCACAAAGCATGTTCAACAACGAGATTCTCAAATTGCCAAGTTGATCGAGAATATGAACAAAGCCGATGCTAGTCAAGTTGTGGATCAGATAGAGGCTCAAGACGAAGTCGAGACATCCACAAAGCAACAGCCAGTTGAAAACGAGAAGACTCCAACTCAAGATTTTCAAGTTTCTCCCGAAGGGCTGATTCATGTAGATCAAGTGATGACGCTGATCAGTGGAGCCATCAAAGACAAGTTGGAAGGAAGCTCGAAGTCGCCATCAACCTATGTCAAGCCATACACACAAAGGATTGATGATCTAAAGATGCCAATGAGCTATATACCTCCAAAGTTTCAACAATTTGATGGCAAAGGCAACCCCAAGCAACATGTGGCACACTTCGTCGAGACTTGCAATGATGTCGGGACGTACGGAGATCACCTCGTCAAGCAATTCGTCCGATCACTCAAAGACAACGCGTTTGATTGGTACATTGATTTGGGGGCAAACTCCATTGATAGTTGGAAGCACTTAGAGGAAAAAATTCTCAACCGCTTTTACAGCACTCGAAGAACAGTCAGCATGATTGAGCTCACCAATTCCCGCCAATGGAAGAAGGAACATGTCATCGACTACATCAACCGTTGGAGAAACTTGAGTCTTAATTGCAATGATCAACTGCCTGAGACATCAGCTATTGAACTGTGCATCCAAGGAATGCAATGGGGACTCCGATATATCCTTCAAGGAATTCAACCTAAAAGTTTTGAAGAGTTGGCCACTCGAGCACATGATATGGAATTGAGCATAACTGCAAATGAAGTCGAAGAACCTTCATTCCAAAAGTCGTATCAGCTCAAAGAAGAACATGTTGAAGAAGAACAGGAAGATCATGAGGATGGGGGCAAGTCTTTTGAAGAAACAACATCCTATGCAATATGACAAATCAAGTGAAACACTCCTTGACACGAGTTTAAAAGGTTTACATGTTCAAATCAAATGAAGCACTCCTTGACACGAGTTTAAAAGGTTTACAAGTCCAAATCAAATGAAATACTCCTTGACACGAGTTTAAAAGGTCTACAAGTCCAAATCAACTGAAGTACTCCCTGATATGAGCATAAACTATCTACATATCCAAGTCAAATCAACGCTCCTTGATACGAGCATAAACTATCTACATATCCAAATCAAGTCAAGGCTCCTCGATACGGGCATAAACTATCTACATATCCAAATCAAGTCAAGGCTCCTCGATACGAGCATAAACTATCTATATATTCAAATCAAGTCAAGGCTCCTCGATACGAGCATAAACTATCTATATGTCCAAATCAAGTCAAGCCTCCTTGATACGAGCATAAACTATCTACAAATTCAAGTCAAATGCTCCTTCAGTACGAGCTTAAACTGCAAATGTTTCTCCTTGTCCACATGAGTATAAACTGTGCACGACATCCCTCAAAATGATATATTTTGAACTACGTTATGACTTGATCCCTTTATAGGGTACGTAGGCAACTTAGAATCTCTCTAAGTTCAGTCATGATTTCAAAAGATATATGTTCTTTGCTAGATCAAGCTGCAATCAAAGTTGAGCAATTATCGAGACTCATCCACTCCAAGATGCATTGTCCGTGAACAAGTCTCGAGGGGGCATTTGTAGACGCATAAAATTAATTAATTGGTTATTTAAATTAGCCAATTAAATTGTGTCTAAATTAAATTATAATTTATCTTACAAAATAAGTTATGGAGATAATTATCAATTAATTATTGGCCAATAGGATTATTTCTTCTCTTCCAAGTTATAAGAGATAAATATCAATTTAAAGAGAGCCAATCAAATCGCGCCACGTCATCAAGTAGACTTTAAGTAGGACTCTTATTCTACCACTATAAATAGGGACCCTCTCTACACAATTCAAAACACAACTCAAGAAGAAGAAAAACCGTAGGAGAAAATTCTCTCTACAATATTCAAGTCATTCTTCATCAAATTCAAGGCGTTCTTCATCAAATCGAGGGCGTTCTTCAACAAATCAAGATCGAAGGAAGATTGAAGGGTCAAATACATCAAGAACTCCAAGATCTTCAAGTCAAAACCCGTCAAAGTTCAGCGTTTCGATCCGAGATTCAAGTCGCAAGACCCTCGGAAGACGTTAGAATTTGATGAAGAATGACTTGAATATTGTAGAGAGAATTTTGCTCCTACGGTTTCTGCTCCTTCAGTTGTCTTTTTGAATTGTGTAGAGAGGGTCCCTATTTATAGTGGTAGAATAAGAGTCCTACTTAAAGTCTACTTGATGACGTGGCGCGATTTGATTGGCTCTCTTTAAATTGATATTTATCTCTTATAACTTGGAAGAGAAGAAATAATCCTATTGGCCAATAATTAATTGATAATTATCTCCATAACTTATTTTGTAAGATAAATTATAATTTAATTTAGACACAATTTAATTGGCTAATTTAAATAACCAATTAATTAATTTTATGCGTCTACAAATTTAGACTCCAAAAAAAAAAAAAGAGAGAAAAAGGAAGGACTAAATTCGATATTGCCGAAAATTCTTCTACAGAAGACTTGACGACCGAATATTGATGAATGGAAGAATGCGTAGGGGATCCTTTTATAAGCATGGGTGGGTGAAAACCAATTAATACTAGGATTGGAATCAACCAATCAAAAGAGGAGTTTTAAATTGAATAGGAGAAAGACTCTCGGTGGATTTGAGTATGCTATATGAAGTTTTAGCTGAAGTAGAATTGTGTTTATTCTTTTCTCGTCAATGATGCCGAAGCCCATTAAAATTATACTTAATTACTTAAGTGGGACCTATTCTAATTTATCAAAATATTTGTTTGGAAGAAACTTGTGTATGCCTGGTTTACAACTCAAGTTCGCATCCTACTGGACTTCAACCGATTGATGGGCCGAATTAATCAAAGGACTGCTGCGCTCAAAATTACATATATTCTCAAGAGTACAGGCCCAAGAATAGACACGTGAGGGGTTATTAAATCATGAAAGGCCAAAATGCATTTACGAATCGACTCGATATATTCGTGACTTATTCACTTCAAGACGCATCGTCCGTGAACAAGTCTCGTGGGGGCATTTGTAGATAAATAAATTTTATCCTAAAGAAAGGGACCATTGTGCAATTACGAAACAAGGAATTCTATTTAAATTCTATGGCCTATGGCAATTCCGTAATTAAATATTTAAATACAAATCAAATCAAGATTATATGCCGCATATTGGTATATATATTTAAATATCAATTACATATTTTCTATTTTAAATCTAGGGATTTAATTAAATTAATTCCTAAATTAAATAGATAATTGATTTTAAATATATATATTTACCAGTAGAATTATTTATTCTCTTCCAAATTATAAGGGATAAATATTAATTAATTATTGGCCAATAGAATTGTTTCTTCTCTTCCAAGTTACAAGAGATAAATATCAATTTAAATCGGGCCAATCAAATCGCGCCACATCATCAGTAAGGCCCATCAAGGACTCTTATTCTACCACTATAAATAGGGATCCTCCCTTCACAATTCAAAAAGACAACTGAAGGAGCAGAAACCGTAGGAGCAAAATTCTCTCTACAATTCAAGAAGCAAGGAAGAAGAATTCGTAGGAGATAAGAATTTGTTGTTACAGGGTGATTATGCAATTTTCAGAACTGCTTCAGCTAGGGAGGTGGATTTTCATAAATTACCAATTGATCTCCACTTGGGGGCATTTCCGGTTTTAGGACTAAAACTAAAAATGGTATATAATATAGGGACCAAAATAGTAATTATAACACGTTAATCATAAATAATATAATAAATTATTGTTTTCTTAAATCGTAAATCGTAAAATTTGATCGTTTTGTCGATATTTAAGATTTATTTTTAACATTTGAATGGACTAATTGAATCGTAAGATATGAATCGTAAATCATAAGATTTTAAACTCGGTATTGCGAATATTTGTAAATGAGTCATGCGCAATTATAGTTAGAGTCGAAGCATACTGCGTTGGTGGCTGATATTTCGGATATTACAAGAGAGATCTACTTTGGTGTTAAATTTGCTATTTGGGTGGAATGGATGGGAAGTGGAGTAAGTATATGGGCAATTCTGCAATTTTCAAAACTGTTTCAGTGGATTCCAGAAATTACAAATTGACCCCCACTTGGGGTGCATTTCTTGTTTAAGGACCAAATCTGTAATTATTCAAATTGTTACTCTGAAGTACAAACCTAAAAACAAAACTTAAACGTACGCCGCGAACATGATAGACGATTGAAAAAATTATGCGACATACAATCAAATTTTTGGTTTTCAATTTTACCAAGAGGTATGAAAATACGAGAAAGATCGGATTACAAGTGTCGACATACATAAAGCTGTGAATACCTTCAAGTGCTTGAAATCTTCTTGTAATCTGATATATAGGAAATTGAAAAACAAGAAGAAAGTAATAAATGGGAAAACAAAGAATGAATATGAGGTGAACGTGTGATTCCTCACCCGATTTTGTTGCATTCAAAAGTTCTGAAAATGCAATTATACGATCCAGGTTGCTTAAATTAAAGACCTAATAGCCCCAACTACGAAAACAAATATTCATAGAAGAGAGGGAGGGCTTTTTGCGATCGAGCAGCGATTTCATCCGCATTCCTCAACAAAACAAACAATCATAGAAGGAAATAGGGAAGGCCTTTTGAGATCGAGCAGCGATTCATCCACTTCCCTAAAGCACCAATATGCGCAGAGAAAATTGGAAAATATGAGAACACAAATCGAAAACCGCCGGAATTTATGCCTCGTGTGTCCAGTCGACGGAGGCCGGGAAATAAGGAGGTGGTGGAGAGAGGGAGCGAAAATTTTGAAGGATAATGTACAAGAAGTAAATCGTAAGGAAAAAATACAAATGAAGTCCAACGTCAAACGAAGTCGTCGGAAGCGCAAAGCTACTCGTCAGAGTGGCACCGTCTACAGATGTGGACGAACTCAACTCCAGCTGAGAATTCACTCGGCCGAATAAAATCAGCTATAAGAAGTAAACTTCCCTGGAAGACATCAATATAATTCTTGAACAAGCGGCAAACCTGTATACGAACAGAGAGAGCAACAGCAAACCGAAGCCGAAACACCAAAAAAGGGCTAACCTGTAATTGAACATAGAAAACACGAAGAAAAAGAAAACAAAGGAAACAATGGTTGCGAATGAAGAAAGTAATAAAATTAGATTGGGTGAACACAAAAAAGAGAAAATTACAGGAAAATAGAAGAGAGTCACCTGCACCACGACTCAACCTTTGGAAGCCATAAGCAAAGAATCCAAATTCAAATAAGCAAAACAGATACGAAAACCTAAACGAACCAAAATAAATCGTAAGAAAAAAACAAAAATATACAATAAACATGTTTTATTCACCGCCTCATCAACACCACATAATTGATAAATTTTGGGTTTTCTTCATCTGCTACAGTTAACACTATCTCTATCAATCTATCTATCTATCTATTTCACAAGCACTTACCTTTGAGTGCACAAGCAAAATCTTTGTGCGCCTTTTCAGAGGAATTTTAGCCTCTACATAACATAACAAATAATGATTCACAAATTTATAGTCTCATTTAAACGGAAAATAGAGAAGCAGATATTTTTTAATCGAAGTATATCACTTGCAGCCAAGATGTCGCTCCCAAACAAAATTCGTACACTAAACTCCAGTGGTGGAGTTCCTAATCTCACTTCCATATAATACAACGTACAAAATTATGCAGCCAAAGGTAATCATCATCACAAAAGGAAATTGAAGTTTACACAATCACACAATCATATATGGATTAGAAGGATACCTTGAACACCCTCCTCTATATCTTCTAGCGTGAAATTTGCAAAGAATCATATTAATTAATCTAGAAAGCAATTAGACTATTGATATTTAAGCGGGGCATAAGTAACAAATAAAAGCATCGAAACAACCATGTCTCTCCCCGATAATAATAAAAAAGAAAAATGATTACATAACAAATTAACCAGCTAGAAATAAAGTGACTTACTTGTGCATGGCCTTGGAGAGAGACTCGAAATATCATTGAAAGAAGTCCCTGTTTTCCTAATTAGCTATTTCCACACTGCAAAACAAGCATATTTTGTTAGTTAATCCACACCCTCTCACACGCACACACACATGCAGAAATCCGTCATAGCTCTATCACACATAAAAGAACTGAACTGAATATCTTTTAATATATATAATTGAAAAACAGTACTGAAGAAATATCATAAGGAATAAATGCAACACGGACTCATATCATAAGGAAAATGGAATACCGGAGAAATAAAATGTATTGAGGCAAAGAAGAAAATTATTTTGTCACCTCAACCATGCGCGTGGATCCAGAATCAGAACCTAAATGGTTTTACCTTAAAAGAAAAACATATAAACTCACCAATTCAGGTTGTCGAACAAATCACTGTATGCATCGGTTGGCTCTACAAACTTGTCAACATCGTGGCTCAATCTATTACTTTATTTGTTTTGGTAAAATAATTTTTGAAAATGGAAAAATCGGTCAAGATAAGCTTTCCAACTTTAAGAACATAAAAGAACTCATAATAAGCTACCACAACTAAAAACTATACCCTATTTGAGCCGCCTACACCGTTGTGCATTCTAGAGATATCTTCCACGAGAGGATGACCTACAAACTGCGTATTATTATAAAAATGTACATGGATGAATAATTAAGAGTGTCTCCCATGTATACAAAGTCGCTATGTTTGATTGAATAATACAAGTTTAATATTATAACCATCCAAAGAATAATTGTATATGAGTCTAAAACTTCAATAAAACTCCCAATGAACTAAAAAAATAAAAACTAAACTAAAGCAGCAACTTATGACTAATGAAAAGAGAAACACAGACAAATTATAAAACCTTTGTAGACCACAGATAACCAATAAACATGCATCAATTATTCGTTTTTGAAGAATTGGCACGCAAAAAGTGAAAGTGAAACTCATACGCATCCAGACGGGGCAAAGAATTGGCGGCAGTCAGGTGCCCGATCGGGCCCACAAATGCAATCCAAGCAGACACGCTCCCTCTATAGCTTCAACTCCCTGCCCTTACCACGCCTATAAAAAAAATCCAACATATTAGCGTGAAAAGAACCACCCATCTATAGCAATTTGTACCAAACAATAAACTAAAAACAATAAACCAAATAGAAGAACACTTTTGAGGAAATATCAACGATGCACTTAAAAATTCTTTCCCTCGTAAGATCACCTTGAGCTGGCAATGTAAGTTTAGAATGATGCATTAAGGAGGCATTATGGATGACCCTATTAAAGTCAAAATAGAAATATTAGTTCCAAATTTGGAAAAAAGACAAGCAACAAGAAAACTAATGCAAATGGTTAAAACCTGATAATGAATAGTAAAAGAACCTGATAATGAATGTCAATTTTCTCCATTTTAGGGCTCATTCTTTCACGGTGCTATTGCTTGAAGCTATTAATTGCCTGCTTTTAATTGAATGTGTGGCATGCAGTAAAAACAAAAGAGCATCATGCTTACGGAAAATGCGCTCTGAAACCATAAGAACTGAAATTAATTATTATCTGCATAAAGCAACATGAGAAAGTAACTGTGGGATTTAAAAAGATTGGAGGTGGAAGATGAGGACGACGATAAATTTTTCCTGTGTTAAATCAGATATTTTCTTCTTCATCCGCAAATATTTGTCCGGCTTTGTGCGCCCCGTGAAGAACACCCCCTCGCGAATTGTTGAGTGATTGAATAATGATGCTCACACAAAGGCCTGCGCAGAACGCCGTTATCAGAATTTAAAACCAAATTATGGAAGCAAACGATTTAATAAAAAATGAATATTGCTGTAATAAATGTAAACACAGAAAAAGAGCGGAACTGATAAACCTAGAAGCAAAGGCCACAATTCTGAAAAATCATAATACAAGGCAACCACATGTACCCAGATTACCACCTATAAACCAATATAATCAAACTTATACATAGATAACCTAACTCATGTACATGATTGAAACTCGGATTCCCAGAGAAAACAATGCAAAATTGAAAAAACAAAATAATGAATTTATAGAATAGAGTCGCAACACTGACAAAAGAGGCTAGGTATATATATAGTCATATCATATTAATAAATAAAGAAAACAACTACATACCTAAACAAATTAGTGAAGTCCTTATATTTTATTATAGAATTAGAAGTGTAAAATGAGATTAACCTAGCCAAGATGTCACTTTTAATGTGCTTAAAATCAAAGAAACTAATACTCACATAACTATCAGAAACCTTTTATTGTTGCAGCTAATAATAACAGTGATACAACATGATACACTTGAACCTAATAAAAAAAATTCAAAAGTATCAACCTGTACTAAATAAACAAGCATCATTTTTTCATACAGAAGAGAACATGGAATCATAGAACATAGCTGAATTCTAATATGTTTTACCAGACTACGTAAAATGAGGTTAACTTATTGATATGATCAGCACACGAGACCCCACAAGCAGATCTGCAATGAAAGTGTTTATATTTATTAGTTGGAATGCCAGTCGAGAATCGTAGCATAAACTAAACAATCGATAGCAGACCTCATTTGATTAAAGGTAAAAAGAAAAATTGTGCAAAGGAAACACAAACCATAAATTCAGCTACAGAGGTTTGCTGCACATTTGCTTGTTTGCCACACGCCTCAATTTTCTAAGTTGTAGTTGCCTTATCGCTTTCACCTGCTTCAACAATGCATGATCTTAAAATAAGGAAAAAAATCACCAAAACAGAGCTAAACAAAAACAGAGTCGTCGAGGTAAACGAATTATGAGAGAAAATAGATTTTTACCCGGGTAAATAGGTCTGGACATGCCACCTGTTGCTGGAGGAAGATCGGTGACCATCTTGCCATTATCCAGAAAACCTCTCGAAGTGGTGAATATAGGTAAATCAGGCCTAGAAGATTCCAAGACATCCCTCATCGACAAATGCTCTTCTCTTGAAGCATCTATCGGCCTAATTGATGGTACATGTGGCAGTTGACCAATAGAATTCATGGGGTTGTTAGAAAATCCACCAGAAAATTTCGAATTCTTTCAGGGGATCTCGTTTTCGCTGCATTTGAATTCCAAGAAGCATAAGAATTTTTAATCGTTGAACCTATCGGTTGTGTTTCAGCAGCCCTTCTAGAAGGTGGTGTAGCTCCTGATGCCTTCTCGTGTAGTTCCATCTTTTTACGCCTCTTGTTTTCGAGCTCTATATGCTTTGACGTTCTCTTGCGTGTTAGTTTCAGGCGAAGATCTTTTGAATCTACAGCAATAAAGTTTAAATACACCATGAAATTTATTGATTAAAAAGAGACGAAAAAATCTAACACGAGAGAGCATCTATTTTACGAAATTAACTATTACCGTCTAAACGGCTGTTGTAGACGTAACACATGCGAAGGTAGGCCGCTGGCTGAAACACCATTGAGATAATCCTCATACTCTGCTTGCTGCACTTGATCGGTTGTTTTATTAAAACTAATATACTCTTTAACCTGTCCCGCGAATCGGTCTATTAATAGGTCATTAATCCAATCAACAGTGTCATTTTTTGGAGTGAGAATTGCCCTATTTACCAATGCATAATTTTTCAAAATTTCGTGTCGTTAAATAAATTAGAAAAAATTAATCGTATTAACTTACCAACGTTCATACAATGCACAGGCCTAGACCAGTTCCACCATGCCTGCAGATAACAGAACAAATCGCAATATTACATTTTCTTAGCAAAAATAGATAAATCTTAATAAATTACAATGCAGCCTACGTACAGTCGAGTTGTTGAAGGATCGGCCTGCTCGAAACTTTCAAATACCGATTCCCATTTGTTAGGATCAATCCCTGCGAAAATGGCATTTGATTTTATTATTATATCAATTTTCGTTACATAATATATATATAATTACCGCAACCAGTGTCATCGACTTCAAACCAAATAATCATTTTGTTATCTTTCTTGCGTTTCCATTTCATCTTATTATCGGTGTTCAGTACCGTCTCGCACTATTCACGCAGAACAATGTATCCAGCTGTCATAAACAGAACACTTCAATTTTATTTATTTTTAATCAAATTGATCTTATACTATATTTTACATTGGGATTATTTTTACTTACAGGTAGTGAATTTGATAGAATTGCTTATCAAATTCGCGAAGATTTGAAGAACTCTACCGGAATCTCCTCGAACAATCTTCGGCATATCATCTGTAAAAGGATATTTACACATTAAATCGTCGTCTATTAGAAATTAATTAAAATAAAATAAAAAATAATAATAGTAATAAGTGAGGGAGATAATACCAGAGAGATCAAGAATAGTCTCCACATTGTGATTAATACACTGGACCGAAAACATGTCGATTAGCCCTGCGAGTTCTCGTCCCATGTCAAACTCCGTTTCTTCAAGGGCTATAGTAAGGAGTCCAAGTATACGAAGGGGACAAAAAATTGCAGAAAAAGGAGAGCACACACATACCAGGCAAAGAAAAAAACGACAGCATACGCAAGCTACATAAGATTCAAAATATGGAACAGGAAAAGATGGCCGAAATATTTAGACAAAGAAAGTTGTCACCTTCCAAGAGCTGATAGCCAAGAAAGTTTCAGTATGCAGGTACAAGGTTAAGTAAAAATTTATTGATAAAAGAATATGAAAAAAAAAAAAAAAAGATATCCGTTTTCTGTAAAATGGTCGTAGAGGGTAAATCCTATTCAATTTTTGAGGTAAGAAAAATAATAACTAATTTAGAATGTATCTTTTTCGTATTCTTAATAGAAGTAAAAATGTTGTCAGATAATGGGGTCTGTGCTCCTAAATCTTTAAATATGCTTGACCAACAATTACATGAGAAGGAAAAAATAATTAAAAAAATTATTAGGCCATGCTGCATCTGAAAGTCATTGATCTGAAGGGAACGCCTCTAGATTCATGAGCGCGCGCGCAGTCTGTTCGTAATTCTCTAAAAATGCTGCACCACCTACTAAATAAGGCATAAAAAAAGTTTATGCACATATTGTATATGAAGATCTATGACCTGAAGGATACGGCTCCAAATTCACGACGAAGCACGTAATTCCTAAATACTTTACTGTACTATCGGCAGAGAAAAAAAAAAAAAGGCAGGAACAATATAATACTTTTGTTGGCAAGAAATTGTATGTGGGTAGATAGAGGTGGCCCGTAGAAGTAATGATAAACCACAGAAGCGAAGAAACATATATTATACCAGAAACATTCAAAGAGGAGTCCATGGCTGTCCTCAAAACTGTGAAGTCATTTTGCACGAAGCGCAGCCGTGCGGTTACATTGCTTGAGAAGTAAGGCGGATTTCGTGTCCGCACTCATGGCTGCATAGCGTGCACGATCTTTCTCATTATGCGCTGCTCTTTTGTCTGGAACACTCATAGTAATAGTAGATGCTACAAACCATAAAACACAGTCAAGCAACATTAAAACAAGACGAGAAAAAAATTTCAGGATAGCCCAAATAAATGGACAAAGAAATTTGGAACGATACAAACTGGCAATGGTGGGCACATATTAGAAAGGTGCAGGATGACACAAATACACAGCAAGCCGGGCGGTCCAAGTTTCAGAAAGATAGTAAACTACTATTTAAAAAACAATTACTAAAGCATATTATGAAGAACAGAAGCATGATGAAGATATAAACAAACACCGCAAAATTTGATGGATCGGATAATTAAAAATAATCAAATGCAGGATGCAGGTGAACTTGCTATGCACGAGGAATAAATTTAGCAGGTAATTCGCGGTGGAAACCAAAAATGTAATAACTCGTTCAGAAGAAAATAAATATATTACCTCTTGACTGCGAATGACAATGCTAGACATTCAAACGAGTAAGCAGTTCAAAGAATTTGGGGCTCCAGCAAAAACATAATATAAGGAAAATCCTTCTTCGTTGAACTAAATCACGGGCGGAGAACTCGGTCACAAATAGCTACAAACTATACATCAATGATAAAATATCACTGACAATTGCCAAAATATTGACATGGAAATTGTAGAAGAAAAAGGGAGAAATAGACAAGTCATAAAATAGACAGTAATAACATATTATTTCATAATCAAATAAAAAACTTAATCTACATAGTTTACTGGAATCACAAACAGCACAATGCAGAAGATTGGTTGAATTCTGAAAAGAATGAAGGTGAGGTATGAATAAATAAGATGCAAAACAGATTGAATGCAGCAGCGACGCGGGAAGGTAAAAAGACAAAAAAATTGCTGCCCTTTTTCAAACTGTGAATATAATTTGGTGTTACTAACTGAATAAATAATTTTCGTAATTTATAATAGAGCAGCCTACAAACCTGGACCAGCAACAAACGCCGACGACGAAAATTTTTATGCAAATGGATCCTGGGCTCAGGCGCTGAACAAATCGTGTGGGATGAGGGGTGAGGGGAAATCGTGTGGGGTGAGGACAATTTTGTGAAGACGATGGTACAGGGGAGCCAGCGGGAGGAAATTGAGGTTTTAGATGTGCACGAAAAAGGGTGAAGTGCAATTGGTGGAGAATTGAGGTGGAAGTAAAGTTGGACAGTGGGACAAGATTAGCTGCAGTCGGTGGCAGTGACATTGGGAATTGATTGAAGCGAGCACGAGCATCGAACCAAGCGGAGTATCGAACCAAGCGGCGGCGGCCGGCGGCGGAGCAGGCGTTGGTGGGGGGCATCGATTGAAGGGACGGCGAGCATCGAACCAAGCGGCGTCGCGGCGGAGCAGGCGTTGGTGGCGGGCATCGATTGAAGGAACGGCGAGCATAAAACCAAGCGGCGGCGGTGGGAGCATCGAACAAGGCGGCGGCGCGGTGGTCATAAAGCGGATGCATCTGCCGACCGAAGTCAGCAATTTGTGCTGGCTTTGTGCGGAAGAGGATAAGGATGTTGAGAAGGCTTGAAAGGATTGGAGTCCCTCGAAACCTGCGCCTGTGGATGGAGCGAGACGGTGGCCGACGTTGAAGAGGGAAAAAGTGGGTCAACAATAATAGGCGGGGAAGAGAAGGAAGAGAGGGGCTGATGTAAACGGCGTCGTTTTGCATTAAGCAGAATAAAAGAAAAGAGAAAATTAAGCACACATGTCGCGGTCAAGCTGCTTTAGAAATAAAGTGAAAAGAAAATAATAGGAACAACTGATTGGTGGGAGGGAATGATTGGTGGGAGGGAACCAAACGACGTAGTTTAGGTAATAAATGGGCCAAAAGAATTGACAAAAGAAAATGCATTAAAAAAAAGGGGTCTATCCCCATATACTTAATATATATATATATATATATATATATATATATATATATATATATATATATATATATATATATATTTTAGTACGATGTGGATTCTCA
>NW_012194164.1:99420-164207 GCF_000504015.1 Erythranthe guttata | reverse complement strand
ATTATTATTATTATTATTATTTTTTATTATTACTATTATTATTATTATTATTATTATTATTATTATTATTATCATTATCATTATTATTATTATTATTATTAATATTTATTATTATTATTATTATTGTTATTTATTATTATTATTATTATTATTATTATTATTATTATTATTATTATTATTATTATTAATATTTTTTATTATTATTATTATTGTTATTTATTATTATTATTATTATTATTATTATTATTAGTAGTAGTAGTAGTAGTAGTAGTAGTAATAGATAGAGAAATTGGGAGGAAAGAGAGTGTAGATATTAATGAGGAGAGAGAAATGATAGGAGAGAGAGTGTGAATATTAATGAATAGAGAGAAATGAGTTGATCAAATAAAATTTATAGGTTATTAGTAGGTTTTAGTAGGTTTGAAAATTGAAAAAAGTATGAATAGTGTATTTCCAATAGAAATTTGATAAGAAAAAATGGGATTTTCTGGATAAAATGTGAAACAAACATGATCTCGGTTTTATGAATAGTATAGAACTGGAAATTGATTTTGGAAATGAAACCAAACGTCCCCCAACTCTCCAGCAGCTTTACCTCTATTTATTTTTCCTTTTTTTTTGGCCCCTTTAGTAATAAAACGACGTCGTTTAGGGTATTTTACGCTCAAAAGCAAGTGGCCCAATTTTCCTTTTCCAGTTTCTTAAATTGTGGACGGTACGCAGTAGTGGGGGGCCATGGTCGGTTTCTTACGTCACAAGACGTCTGCACCAATTTTTTATTTTATTTTCTCTCTCCACTCCTCTTCTTTGGCCCAAACCCTTTTTTTATCTTTTTTTTTTTGTTTTCTCTACAGGAGAGAGAAACGACGCACCCAACTCCTCCCACCTGCTCTCTCTCCTACGAAGCCGCGACCCCTCTCTGTTAAATCCTCCACACCACCCCCGCCGACCGTCGACCAGGGGAGGCGATCGAAAAGCCGCTTCAGGCGGGGACGGGCATAGTCGGTGGGATTCTGACCGCCGTTCCTCCCCAGGGCCGTGGTCTGTGCGTGACGCTTTCCGGCGCTAGACCATCGAGTTTTCCACCACTCCCCAAATTTTCTCCTTGTTTTTGTTTGTAATTTCTCTAGATTAGAATCTGTCATTTGTGCGTTGCATATTCCCGTCCATTACCTGCGATTGGATCGGTAATAGGGGTTTATTTATTATTCGTCGTCTTTGCTTATTTTTTCTTGACGTTTCCGTTTATGCACGAAAACTTCGTTCTGTATGGTGTATGGTAGTGTTGATGTTTTCGATGATGACTAAACATATGATTGATGATAAATATGAATGTTATTTAAGGTTTTTTACTTATTTATGTTATATTTGATTTGTTTAGCGAAATTTGTGGTTGTTAGAATTTCAGAATCTTAATATATGGAGCTTGTTGGTATTCGGGAATTGTTATAATATCCGAAAAGAAACATACAAAAAAGACAATAAATGAATATGGCGATGCATAATTCACATTCGGGTGTGAATATTGAATAGCTTTGTTGGTCGGGCATATCTTGCTGGATTTTGATTGCTCTATCGTTATTTCATTTAGTTTATGTCAAACTTCATTTGGTTTATGCCGAACACCGATGGATTTGTAATTCCATGCTTGGAAATAGAACACCGGTGGATTTGTAATTCCAAGCTTGGAAATCGAAGACACGAAGTTGGATCCTAAAGTCTGTTTCTTCACACTATTTGATTGTCCATCTTGCAATTCAATGCGGGTTTTTTAATACTTCCTAAGCATAAAATCGAGAAAGTATCCATAATGCAACTTTGAAACTGGGCACGCAACGCCGCGCATTGCGCGGTGCAACATTTCTAGTATATATATATATATATATATATATTTTCTTTCATTTTTTATAGAGACAAAAATATCCTTGAAGAGATCAAATTCCAAAGGGTAATTGAGGAATAATAATTTAAAGTAATTTATTATTAGTATTTAATGAATTAATACATGTATATGGACAAATGTATGTGCCACGGATGTTACACTTTATGTATGTACATATAGCATTAATTAGAATTACCCAAAGCTAACAAATGAACCATTATCTGCAAAACTAATTATGTCGAAAATTTATCCTATAAAATAATTTGATTTGGTTATTAATACATGTTGATTAATAATTATTAGTGCATGTTTTTATTTATTTATTATTAAGTACTCATTCTTGTATGAAATATCCCAAAATGTTTAACTGGTCAGATATTATATTTCATCTATTAAGTAAAATGGTAAATATCCTAACTGAGATTTTTTGGACATAAAAAAGAGAGGATAGAAGACAAGACAAAACACACATATAACCAATTATAGTTTTCAGACAATGTTAATTCACAGCAGTTAGTAATCTCATATGTCTAAAAAGATTAGTGTATCTATTTGTTCAACCAAAGTTCAGTAGAAAGACAGCCATTTGTCACACCCCTAAAAACTCACTTCCCTCGAAAAAAGAAGGAAAAAAATTAGAATAAAAAATTCCGACATATTGAACATCCAAAAAAGATTACATGCGCGCATCTTTCTTTCGTTCCTCATTGAGTTGTCACACTTTTTGCAAGATTTCGAGGCTGGTCAACGTTGTATCCTCGTAGAACTGTAAGATGGTACGCCAAAAGCTGCACTCAAAAGAGAACAATTAACCAATTATACACTACGAAGTAAAATTACCAAATTACCTTCGGCCAACGAAGCGATAATAACCAGTTTTACCTGCAAAGGAACTATGTTAATAACGGGCTGTAGGCAATCCTCAACTTGCGGAACTTCAATTACACGGCACGATCCGCCGACACAAACAGATTCAGCGTCGCCTTTAGTACACATCACTATTAGTCGACCTTTTCGAGCGTGAAGCTGCTGAATCACCGATTGTTGCTTGCTGTTCACAAAAAAAAAAAAATCTAAGCATTTAAAAAAATTAATTATTTTAAACGAAAAATATTTAATTAATAGGAGAAGTATTAAACCTGAAACAAGCATCGCGAGTAGCAATAACAACAATGGGGAGAGTTTCGTCGACCAAAGCCAAAGGACCGTGTTTCATTTCACCGGCAAGTATTCCTTCACTGTGCATAAGCGAAACTTCCTTCACCTTCAACGCGCCTTCCAAAGCTGTTGCGTAATTATACCCTCTTCCAAAAACGAGAAGCGATTGTTCGGCAATCAGTAATTTGGCGAGATCTTTCATTTCCTCGTCTAGCTTGAGTACTTCTTTCACTTTACCTACAATTAATCAATTTATTCATTATCATTATATAAAAAAAGGGGGCCATGGTTATTAATAATGAATTTATTTACGTAACATTAGACGTACCTGGCAAGTCAAATAATCCATCTATTATCGCTTCTCGTCTCGTTTGACTAGAAATTGTGTCGTCTCCAATTGCAAGTGCCAACATAGCCATGACCACAATTTGGCTAGTGTATGCCTGTTCATTGATATCATGTTAGAATAGAGAAGTAGGAATAACTAGAATGTAATAATGTAGAAAAGACACATAGATTAAGGCCTCGTTTGGTTGGGGAAGTAAGATTACGCAAGATAAGATTAAATAATCTAATGAAAATCCAATTATATTATTAGACCATGGGAGGTCCAATAATAAATCTCCCTCCCTATAAGGAGATTATTTATTGGCCATGATAAAATAGTATTTCCGGGTTGACCCGGAAAATTATTGGGTTTACGGAACATCAAACAAGTCCAATTATTTAATCAATCACTGCTGATCTTCCCAACCAAACGAGGCCTAATATTATTGAAAGAGCTCACTCTATTATATAGAGATGGGAGAAAGAAAAAAAAAAAAAAAAAAAAGAGTTTATTGCCTTCAATACCCAGTTATATCAAATTGCTAAAAAATCCTTATGTTATAAATATTAGCAAACACCCCATACGATGCACATTTTTTAGCACACAACCCCCTAAATGTGAGGGTGGTTTGCTAACAAAATTGAATTGTAGGGGGTGTGTTGGCTAATAATTATAACACGAGGGGTTTTTTTAACAATTAAAGTGAACACAGGGGTACTAAATGCAATAAACCCAAAAAAAATCATAACAAGGAAACAATTCTTGCAAAGATAATAAGCTAAAATAACTCGAATTTTTGGAAGATCAACAAGAAACGAGAAAAAAGTAAAATACGATAATGTGTTTTTTACCTTAGTACTAGCTACACCTATTTCGCATCCAGCATTAATGTGAACACCACAATGAGTATTCCTAGCAATTGCACTGCCAACTGTATTAGTAATCCCAACACACAGCGCCCCGTTTTCCAACGCATATTCCAACGCAAGCAAAGTATCTGCCGTTTCTCCCGATTGACTAACAAAAACCGTTGTGTCCTCCCTGTATATGGGCCCCTGCCTGTCGAGCAAATCACTAGCGATCTCCATTGTCACAGGAATACCTAAAAACCGCAACCACTTAAATTTATCGATAAAAAAAAAAAGAAATTAAAATATTTTCGACTTTTTTCCACTAACCGGAAAGTTCTTCTAGAATGGGTCTTGCAGCTAAAGCTGCGTTGTAACTTGTGCCGCAGCCGATGAAAACTATTCTTCGGCTTCTTCTGATGGTTTTTAAGTGATCTTTTAATCCTCCTAAAAGGACGCTTTTGGCTTTGCATGAGCCTCCGCGTATGAGGCGCCCTCGCATTGTAGTGGTGAGGGATTGTGGTTGCTCGTGGATTTCTTTCTGCATGTAGTGTTCGTATTTGCCTTTGTTTATTTGCTCGACTTCCATTTCTAGAACTGATAGTGCTCGTTGAACGGAGGCCGGTCTTGTTAGAGCTCCGTTTGGTTTGCCTTTTGCGTTGTCAAACTTGAAAATCGATGCTCCTCCATCCTGGAATTGTCAAAAACCGATTAAAATGAAGCTCGAGTGGCGGAAACATTAATTTGATTCTTGGAAATTTAAATGGTTCGGAAGAACGGTATTTGTTCCATCAAAATAGCATGCATGTAAAAAAAATAAAAATAAAAAATCCGAAAAAAAAAGTAAGAAAGCACTAATATATTCAAATGTCTTTCTAAGAAACTTGTTAAGTTTTACCACGAACACTTGGAGAACGATCCCCTCTTTTAGCAGATCATACACAATAAACGAAATTTCAAGAAAATTGGTAAGAGCAAGTTTATGTTTCTTGAGGGATCTACGCAACTTCTGTGTAAGAATTTATTTTGCAACGTGCAGACAAGAAAAAGGGCGAGATATAATCCAAGGTTGGAACTTGCATGGAGAATCTCAGAAAAATGTCAGAACTTTCAACACTTGAAGATAATGCATAACGAATAAGATCGACGAAGATAAAGCAAGATCAACGATGTTCAGACAACACTCAAACGAACAACGCAGTTCAATATCATAAAAATGTTAAAAAAAAAAAAAAAAAAAAAAAAAAAAAAAAAACCAAACCTTGAGATGAACAACTTCACCATCCTCAATAACCAAAACCCGTTTCGTGTGCTCGACCAGAGCACTGGGATCACTCGACAAAAAGAGCTCCTTCGGTTGTCCGTTGCTTAAGAGAAATTTCGGGTCGTTAAAAGATGCTTTGCTGGATTCTTCTGTTAGCTCCTGCAATAACAGAAACGTCATCAATTCCTAAACGAATGTAATAATCCCAGAAAAAAAAAAAAAAAAAAAAAACCATAACAAGGAGACTGTAAGAGAAAAGTTTTAATAAGGTGATTGATAAATTCTCAGACAAGAACATACCTTTACGCCAAGTACCAAAGGACTACCGCGTTTGCAAGCAATTAATTCATTGGGATAATGTCTGCTCTTGAAAATGAGAGCATATGCTCCTTCCAGATGCCTCATTACTTCGAGCACTACTTGACTAAATGTCACACTCTTATCACCTACACCCAATTTAATCGAACGATTATCAATCCACGAATCAATAACAAAAGATTTTCTTTTTTTTCCCGTATAAAACGATAAAGTAAAAGAAAATATAGAGAAAAGAACCGGTGCGCGCTGTTAAATTATTACAAAAAGAACTGTGAATTCAGAAAACCAATGCGAATAAAATATGGACGAATAGAAGACAATCGAGTTAAAGAAATAACTAGCCGTTTAAGAGTCGAGAGAGAGAAAGATACCTTCTTCGTTTGCGTTATCAAAGACGAACTTTGCAAGCTTTGGAATGACTTCCGTATCGGTTTCGGATTGAAAGGTAAAACCATGTCGAATTAGTGTCTGTTTCAATACCTGAATTCATAACATAGTGCATTTAGAGAATCGACGAGAAAAGAAAAAGAAACAATTTAGTGAGTGTAAGAAACGAAAAATCACAAGTGCCAAGGGAACTATGGCCAAAGCACTGAAAACTATGAGAAGTCGTAGTGATGAATAAAAAATAAATAAATAAACGGCATTATCGGATCATGCATTAATAAAAAAGAAAGGGCAAATGAACCTCGTAATTGGTGATAACTCCGTTATGAACAACCAAGAACTCGTTGCTTGCATCAGATGTTTGAGGATGACTGTTCCTGGGAGATGGTTCTCCGTGTGTCGCCCACCGAGTGTGCGCTATGCCAGCGTGGATCGAGAATGATTCTTCCAAATTTAAATCCGTAGCAGCAACCTCTGAAAGAAGAAAATATATATATATAAACTAAGATTTAATTACTTTCATAGAAGTTAAAAAGTAATAATCGATATGGACTAATACTGTAAACAAGATACTTCAAAAATCTACAAGATTTTAACGACCAAGCTAGAAGGAAACTTCAACAGACACCTGGCAGTTTCAATGCTCGATTATTAACCAAGCAAAAATATCGTGAAATGATTGAAGAGGTTGACTTAATCAGATTCGTGGCAAAGATTAGCTCGATTTCCAAGAAAACCAAATCAATACCAGGAGGACGTACGCAACTTCTACTCAACAAGGAAACATAACACGATAAAGCTAAAGAATCTCCAAGCCCTCGATATTGAATTAACTCCCTTATATAATCTCACGATTTTCGAAACGATTACGCAGTATAATTTTTTATATTGATCTTGAAATCACATCTCAGTAATAACTTTATCGTATCACTCAGTACTAAATGAAAGCCATCAAAGGCAAACATGAAACTGCTGTGATCCTCGTCAAAATCAAAATTCTAAGTACATTAGAGACAACCTTTGTCAAAACAAATATATATAAGGAAAAAAAAAATGAAACCCCACATTGTTTGTTCTGCTTCTTCTTCCAAATTGGACCAAAGAAAAGTCAACGCCCTAACGTTGTTATAAAACCAGAGATGAACATGTCGGAGAAGTGATTGCATATGTCGGAAATTGGGGGGAATTTTATTACCTTGGTAGACGGATTTGACGAGGGACTCGATGTTGCCTTCCTGGCGGAAGACGAGAGGCGGAGGGACGACGACGGCATCGGCATTCGAGGAATCGAAAGAGGAATCGATGGATATTCCGGCGGAATCGTAGCCCCTGTACTCCAAACGGCGGAGGCCGTTGAACAAAACTTCCAGAATATAGCGCCTCTCTCTGGTTACGCTGAAATTCAAATACGCGAAAATCCCACACATGATTTTTATTATTATTATTTAATTTAATTTCTGGTGTGATTATCGGAGATCAGCGAAGAAGTATGAATTATGGAGGGAGAAGAAAGGGGAGGAAATTGAAATTGGAATTGGAAATTGGAATTTGGAATTCAACTCTGTCGTTATCATTCTCGACTTTTGATTTATTTTTTAAAACAGGTCATTTAAAGGTTGTGTGTTCGGACCAATGGGAGCTTCTGTTTTTGTACACGTGTCATTATACGCCCCTGTGACTTGGAAACTTGCAAGTGTTGGTTGGCTTTGGAATTGTCAACTATGTGTATTTGGGTTCCTCCGACCATACACCCGGTGAAAAACATTATAAATAAAAAAAAAACACCTAAAGATAAACCCTAGTGGGGAATTTATTATAAATAAAAAAAAAACACGTGGTAGCAGAAGATCCACCCAGTGTTTTTCACCGGGTGTAGGGTCGAACAAATCGTGTATTTGGAAGTTTCGTTCCCCCCCCCCCCCCACAAAGTGACGAATTACAGTCAAAATAAAGAAAAAAAGAATCTTTATTTTTCTTTTAATAATATTTTATCAACTTGGGCAAATTACCTTTCTCAAAAAAAAAAAACTTGGGCAAATTACGATCACCACCGTTGAAGTAGATCAAATTACAAAAAAAACTCCATCATGTTTGCATAATTATAATTTATAAGCATTCTATTAACTATGTATTATCTTACGAAAAAAATTATTCAGTTGATAAATTTAGAGATGTTAATTCGGTAAAATTATATTCAAATCGCGGTACGTCAAAATTTTATTAAAAATATTTTTAAAAATGATTTTATATATATTTTAAAAAAAAAATAGTTTAAATACTAATATTACAAACACACACACACACACACATATATATATATATATATATATATATATATATATATATATATATGTATATATATATAATAAAATAAAAGTGACACACCGAATTAAAAGTTCTGATCGGCGTATACGAATTTTCGTTCGGTTTGATTCGATCGGTTTAACAACCAGATGAACACCGCTAAGGGTGTGAACGAGGCGATCTCTAGCCGAACTAGCCTTTTTTGGCATGCTTGAGCTTGAGTCTATTTTGTCGAGCTCGAGCTCGTCGAGTTTCTTATTTTTTGGCTTGAGCTCGAGCTCGTGTCCGTTTTGTCGAGCTCGATCCCTAGCTAATTTTGTTGTTTTTCATTTTTTTAATTATTATTTTATTATTATTAAAAAATATTTAAAAAAAATTACAAAACAAACAATAAATTGTAATTATATATATTTTTTAATATTTATATTTTATTTTTATTTATTTCTCTAATATTTTATATTATTATACTTATTTAAATAAAAAATTATATATATAAAAAAAATAAAAAAATAAGGCTCACGAGTTCACGAACAACTAAAAACTGGCTTGATCTCGGCTCGTCAGAAAGCTCGGGCTCGAAAAACTCGAGTCCGGCTCATCGATCTCACGAGTCGGCTCGGCTCGTTTACCACCCCTAAACACCGTTAGGTAAATTTGACATCGTAAGAGTGGACGTGTAGACAATACATAGTTGAAAGGTGGTTGCAACTATGCAAACAAGATGGATTTTTTTCTCATAATTATACCTTATCTCTGGGGGTGGCCGTAATTTACCCTATCAACTTTGAATTTTGTTTTAATTAAAATACAACAAATCAGGTAATTTTTCCCCCTATTTTGATTTGAATTTCAAAACTACTTGATGAAAATTTAATTTATGGCACAAATTTGCAGCCATAACTCGGGATGTAAATGAGATTAAGTTTTCGAGTTCGAGCTCAAGGTGTTTTAAGTTAAGAGATAAAGAATCAGAATTAAACTGCTTTAATTCAACGGTTAAGATCAATGTTTAATCAGACTTGATCTTTCTGAAAATGGTTACTGGGCTTCTCATGGTGGTGAGCAAACCTCAAGAGAATTGGGATTTCTGGCCCATCATACATTTGGACCAAAACCACAACATAGACTAATTTGGGTTCTTTTCCTTTTTTCTTGAGAGCTATTTCAGTTTCAAATTGTTATTTCTAACAATTTATTAATCGGTGGATCACATTTTAATTACCCTCGTGATGAACATAAAATTACAAGATTAGTACATCCTATGTTCTTGGTGGTTAATTTACTTTTAGTACCTAGTACTGAAGTAGTGACTCAAATCCAGTGGATATATTCCATTTCTTTGGCAGGTTTTGTAATTAAATGAAATCAAACTAAAACTTGTTCCGAATTTCGAACTGATCATTTTAAAGAATAATGTTTTTAATTTACTACGACATTCTCAATTTAGAAAGCGCAGAAACGGAATCACATTAACCATTTCTTATCGATCTTAATCAGCTTTTAGAAACAACTCAAATGTTATTCATATAACAACTTTTACCGGCTTGCAGTGCGACTTTATTTCATTTGTAACTTTTCTTCAAAAAATTCAAAATCCTCTCAAACCCTATCCCAGCTCCTTCGAATTCCTGCGGAATAAACGAGCAATTCAACAACGATTTAACGTAAAATTCGAACTCGAAATCGTTAACCCAATGTTTTATAGTAGTATATTAACAAATTTCGTCGAAAATAAATACGTTTTCAGTATTTTGAAAAAATTCGAATCTTTTTGGAAAAAAATTGCGTTTCTAAGAACTCACGAAATTAAAGGGCTAATTTCGTGATTTTTTCCACGAAATTAGCTTAATTGTTTGTTTCTCTTACGTTTCGTGCAAAATCTTACGAAACAAAAGCTTACATTTCGTGAGATTTCTCACGAAATTAAAGCTTTTGTTTCGTATGATTTTGCACGAAACATATGTGTTTTGGCAGTTTTACTGTTATTTCGTGGAAAACACACACGAAATTAGTGCTTGTATTTCGTGAACACAAACACGAAATCTAAGCATTAATTTCGTGTGTTTTTCCACGAAATAACTGCATTCAGTTTTTTTTTAAGATTTGTTTTATTTATTATTATTATTTAGACTGACCTTAATAGTGTTTTATTATATTTAACAGATGGCAGGCAAAGGGAAATCAAAGGCAATTATGCGAGCAGTTCGTGAAGAGGCTGAACATCAAGAGCGCGAGCGCATGACTATGTCTACACGACGTAGGCGAGAGGCTGAGAGAGCTGGTGACAGATCATCGGTTCCACATCCCGATGTTGGGTCTTCTCGTGCTATGGAGGAGGAGGAGGATGTTGTGGACCCCGTTCACGAGACTGAGGTTGTAGCTCGTGGAGGTCGTGGAGGCCGAGGACGGGGCCGTGGAGGTCGTGGTGGTCGAGCTCATACTCGAGTCAATCCGGATGTGCTAGATGGTCCATTTTCCGGTGGCCCGCGGGATCCGTCTTTGATTCCGAGTTTCAAGTCGCACGTAGCGGCATATATTTGGAGGGGAGAAGTAAGTTAATTACTTGTTTTAATTTTAATATTATAGTTTTTGTATCTTATATTAAAATATTTTTATAGTTGATTAATTAATATGTTTTCTAAATAAATGATTGCAGGAACGTCTGGTTGGATGAGTGGAGTCCTGTATCAACTCCCTGAACCAATTCAACTACGAGAAGATAACAACTACCCTAGAAGACATAAGGGTCCATTTGGATGGAGGGATTTGGGGAGGGATTTGATTTGGGGAATGGATTTGAAATGACTCCAATTTTGGAGTCATTTGAAATCCATCACTATTGCTCCAAAATCAACTAAAAATGAGGGGTGGGGATTTGAAATCCATCTCCAAATCCCTCAATCCAAACAAGTCCGAGGGATTTGTTATTATGGATTTGAAATCCCTCCCCCAAATCCCTCCATCCAAATGCACCCTAAATGTATCCGTAGACAAGCATTTTATGCGGATGACCGGTTTGTATCCCCTAGCCCGATGTTATTTACTGCGCCTAGATGCTCCGCTGTTGTTTGCATTCGTGAAGCGGTGGCAACAACTTCCATATGCCGTGGGGGAGATGACTATCACTCTCCACGATGTCCAGATGATTCTAGGTGCCAATGTGGATGGACGGGTGGTCGCGCCTAGGTACGACGACGTCATCGAGCGGACAAACTGCGTGTATTTGCTGTCCGAGGTATTAAACCTCGATTTTGAGGAGATTGACGAGTCATGGAAGCATGGGGGCCCCACATGGAGGATGATACAAGGACAGTTGTTAAAGCCTGACACGTCATGAGACGCCGAGTTCAGATATACCTGGTGTTTCTCCTCGGATCGATTTTATTCCCCGACAAGATATGTGATCGGGTGAAGCCGTGGTATATGCACGTGCTCGAGGATTCAGTGCTTGATCAAGTCGGCACGTATTCGTGGGGTTCGGCCTGTTTGGCCAATCTATACAGGGAGTTGGGTATATGCAGCCGAGCACAGTCAAGGGGCTTGGCAGGTTGCACCACCCTTCTTCAGGTAAATTTTAATATATTTTTTACTTATTTTGTTCATTTTAATAAATTTTAATAAATTTTAATATATTTTAATAAATTTTAATATCTTTAAATAAAATATTGCAGTGCTGGATATACGAGTATTTCCCGAGATTCCAGCCACCGAAGGAGAGCGAGCACTACCACGAGTTTCAGCCTCGATGCAAGAGGTGGAACGCGCCGCCAAAAGCGGGCACGCTCGAGCATATTCGAGGTTTACTCGACAATATGACAGCGGATGATGTAAGTCTTTTATATTTATGTATTTATATTTTTTAAATATGAATCTTTTGGTTTATGTTTGTAGTATGTTTAAATATGAATTCTTCGGTTTATGTTTGTAATTTGTTTAAATATGAATTTTTCGGTTTATGTTTGTAGTTTGTTTGAATATGATTTTTTTGATTTATGTATTTATATTGTTTTCTGTTTAGGTCGAGTGGCTACCGTATGGTCGGGATATACACGAGAGTATCCCTCGTACGTTGTATCATGGCACGATCCAGTACATGTGGGTCGTAGAGCCGTATATGCCTGATCGTTGCGTCCGACAGTTCGGGTGGGTTCAGGATATTCCGCGCGGCTTGATTCCATCGATGGAGCCATGTTCACGCGGTCCCGAAGGAGGTACATCGTACAAAGTCAACTACCCATTTCCGGGTGGTATGCGGGACATGGTCCAGGCTCATTCCATTCGTGCCAACGTATACAAGACGGCACGACAACGGGGGGAAGTCGACGAGCACTACATGAAGTGGTACACCGATCGAACTCATCTGAAGATCAACAACCCCGACATAGGCCCGGCTCCAGTGCATCGAGAGAATGTGAGGCCACCAGATCAGCCGACTTATTACCAGATAGTACGTGCATTGTACCCGATCACCAGAAGCACTGGACATGACTGGATGCAGCAGTTTGCCGATCTACGTGCCGATCTTGGAGATATTATGCAGCCCGCCGCCCGATATATTGGTATCGACCATGACAACGACAAAGACGACGACGATGACGACGACGATCATGAGGTGCAGCCGCCGAGGAGAGCGAGGCGGTAGTTTATCGGTTTTTTTTTGCCAATTATGTATTTTTATGAACTATTTAATTTTAAAGTTTATTTTTATTATTATTAGGACTATGCATTTTTATTATTGTTAGGAACTATTTAATTTAATAATTTGTTTTTATTATTATTAGGAACTAATTATTTTACTAATCTTGTTTATTATTATTACGAACTATTTAATTTACTAGTTTGTTGTTTTATATTTTAATTCACTAATTTTATGATTTGAATTTAGAAACTACGTACAACTGAAGCAATTAAAGTACACATTTAAACAACCTTAGAAATTTAATCATTCCAAAAACATAGGTTAAAGTTAAACATATAAAATGCAAAATTAAAACAAATACAAATTTAAACATAAGTTAAACTTTCAAATACCCGGCAGATGGTTATGATTACTATTACTCACACTCAATCGCCATAATCCATCCTCCGTTGATTTTTTGCCAATTAACCTGAACGGACAAGAACGTTTCTTCAATAGTACGTGTCGTCCAAATTAATATCTTGCACACGTTAAAACATGATATTTTTCTGATTTACAATGATTAATCAGTCGATGATTATGACAAATTGTTGTGTCTTTTGCTCACATAATTAACGTTTCTCTACTATCACACACAATACCACGTTCAAAGAAGTGACTATGATCGTGAGATTGTTCTCTTAGTTCCTGCATAAATATATAAAATTAAAAGATAATATTTAAGGGATTTCGTAGAAAAACATACGAAATGTAAGCTACAATTCCGTGTAAAAACATACGAAATAAGAGCTTCCATTTCGTAGGTTTTACTACGAAATGTAAGCTTTAATTTCGTATGCTTGTCTACAAAACACACAACAAACGATTTTAAGACATATTTCGTATAGTATTACACGAAATGAAAGCATATATTTCGTGTGTTATAACACGAAATGTCTAAAAACCTTGGAAATGAACAAAAAACGTGTATTTTCACCTCAAAGTCGAAGCCGTTGTCATCCATGTCGATAATACTTGTGTTCTAACTGATATTGGTCGAAAAATTACTGAATTTGAAAAATTTCAAGAATTAAAGGTTGAGAGTGTTTGAAAGGGAATTTGGATAAGATTTGAAAAAGAAAAAAAAAAGAATTATTTTGCACTGCTAATGGTAAAAACCGCACTCATAATAGCAAACCCCTAGAAATAATTGGAACGAATCCCACCCTCAACGTGTGGTGAGGGGATATTTTGTAACTTTAATTTCCTTTCAAGTTCTTTGTTTGCAACTAAATTTGCATCATCTTAGTTGCAAACGATCGTTGTCTAGCTATTTTCGTTTTCGTTTTTTACCTCCCTAATTAACTGTCGTTTTCCAGTTTTGCACAAATATTAAAAATATCAAAAATGTGTCTTGATTTTAGAAAAACACATTAGAAAGTTTAAAATAAACTTAACTATTTAATGATGTGATAAGAGGGTGGTAATACTTATTTGAATTAATCATGTTTTCTCAAAAAAAGAAAAAAAAAATTAATCATGTTAAAAAAATGAAGTATTAGAAATCTAAAACGACAGAAAATATGAAATAAAAATATTAAAAAAAATGACAATTATTATAGCATTGAGAGAGTATATATTACTTTCTTCCTTTTAAATTGAATATTCATTTTGTTCACTTTTAATTTTTATTTAATTATTTTTTAAAGGGAATACAAAAATAGAGGGTAAGGTGAATTTAATTTGGTGTATTATGACAAAGACTTGACAAGAGAGATGAGGTGGAATCCAGCCCAGACAACTTTATCAGTTTGTCTCTGCGCGTCTTTGTTTATATTCATTATTCAGTCAGTTGGGCCTTTCTGTATGTACTGATGCACTACTCTCCAACCACAGTTATTGCTGACGTGGAGGTAGATCCATGAGTTTGGGGAAAACGTGTAAATATTAAAATTATAGGGGTATATTTATAAATTGCTATATAAGTTTTTATTTATGTATAAATTATTTATATACATTTTCATACAAACATATTGAGAATATTTTTTACTATCAACTATAAATTTGCAGTTGATCGTTAAATCGTGTAAATAATTAGGGAAGATACAAATATATTTGAAAATTTGTCATTCAAACATGTTTCTAACATTTTAGAAATTGCAAATTGGCCCATAAGGTGTTCGACAGGTGTCCTCGAGTGTCCGACGCGAAACGTGTCCGAAACGCGGAAACGTTAAGAATTTAAAATTTCCATGCTATGTAGAAAAATATTAATTGTTTTTTTCTTCAATTTTACCTACTATCACTCCTAATTAGTTAGTCAAAAACAAGTAATGACAACCGCATTTTAATATTTACGATATATTATTATATATGCATATTTATTGAGTTTTTTTTTTTAATATGTACGATGCGCAACCACAAAAGACAACATATAATACATGATGAAGGGAGTAGAAGAAATATTATTCATAATTAAAAAATTTACTAAGGAAAAAAAAAGAGAGAACTAATAATTGTTGAGGATAATTTTGTTAAAAATCCTTCATTATTAAAATATTTTTTGGTAAATTACGATTTCTTTTTAAGCAAATTACTTCATCCGTCGAATATCTGTCGGTTGGAAATTTTCTTTTTTGTTCCATAATATCTGCCACTATAAAATTCCAACACTATATTAATTACATAATTTTCAATTATGTACTTATTAACTCTTCAACATCTTCTCTGTATTAATTAATAAATAAGAGTATTAACACTATTTATTTTCCTAAAATCAAGACATATTTATTGAGTTTCTTAAGATTTGAGCAAAGGTAAAAAACGACAAATATTTAGAAACAAATAGAGTACAAATTAAGTTCTTCAAATGAGACTTTAGAAAGTGAGATTTTGTTGTGAATTAATTAATTAATCAATCAATTCGATGAAGAAACATTTTTCTTTCATTAGTAACATTTTCAAATTTAATTGTATTTGTTACTAGTCAATGTTGATTGCTATAAATTAATTACAGTATATTATTAAAGTTTTTTGACTGGGAAATATGGTCTTGTTTACAATTCCAAACTGCAAGTTGACCGACAACTCGACCGTTAAACATTAGACCCAACAGCCATAAAATTGATTGTTTATTTTTCCCATCTGACTCGAGTAGATTCCTTGAAATTACCTCATTACCCCTCTCCACCTAACCTTTTTAAGCTTGTGGAATCTTCAAATATGACCCTAATTAGTGTTTAAATGTTAATTGAGATGTTTAATAATCTATTTATGCCTATGAATCTGCAGATTAATAATTTACAACATTAAAGATACGTAATTTTTTTTCCAAATCAAGTGAATGAAAAGTAAACGTAGCAATAATTAACATGCTCATATTTTCAACACTTTCTTGAACCATAACGAGTAAAACATGGTAATTTTAACGTTTGTCAGTACTTATTTAGTAATTGAAGCAAGTGAATTTGTGTAAATTGATCAAATTCGAATCCCCTTACCAATGGTCGTTACGTTAAGCTTGTCACATATAGTTGACTGATGTTTCTTTATTACAAAAATAAAATAAAATTATTTATGCATTATTTTTCAGTGTAAAATTCATTTTGCAACTCTGTACTATGCAAAATATATCATTTACCTCCCAAAGTATAGAAAACATCAAACACCCCCTGCCGCTAGCCTTTTTCCTAATTTTCGTTAGTCAAACCATTTGACCAACTATTGCGAAGAAATGTTGGTTTTCTTTTTTACAAAAATACCCAAAAAAATTTCTATATATAATAGGTTGCTTAGTTTTGATAAATGCTCACCAAATTTTTCACTTTTCCCGGCCTTTTTTTTTAAACTTAATTCAGTTATTTTCTTTTCTATTTATACTATTTTTAGTCATTTTCCAAAAGAAAAAAAAAACTGAAAAGTTGAATAAATAAGAATGAAGCTTTGCAGATTATTAATGTAAAACCTACAAAAAAGAAAATTAAAAGCCTGAAATCTAAAAAAAAAAACCCTAAAATTGATATAAACCCATATGAAATAATTGAAAATAAAAACAAAGCTTTTCGTATTATAATGGGAACATCCCCTGAAAAAGAAAACTGAAAATCCTTAAAATCGACAAAAAGTCATAATTTGAACGAACGCTAAAAATCATCAACAATCCACAAAAATTATGCCTACAAAAATTAGGGATTATATCAAACATAAAACAGGGCAAAATAGTCATTGCACACTCAAATTTGACACCATTAAAAGTTTGACCATTGACCGTTAAAAATAGGGGTGTTTGTTGTTCTCTATACACCAGGGGGTAAATGATACATTTTACATAGTACATGCGTGCAAAATGAATTAACCCTGATTTTTATGGTAAATTCCATTCCCCCCTTGTACTTTGGCTCGATATCACTTTACTCCCTTATACTTTCGATTCTATCGATTTGCCCCATGTACTTGAAAAATTGTCTCAATGTGGCTCTCGTGGTTAGTTTTCAGACCTTTGACATTAACACCGTTTGATCTAAGTTTGAAAATTACAAAAAAATCACCGCTCACAATTTAAATAATTATTAAAAAAAAATTATGGCTGGCGTTGTGTACTATGTTTTCTCGTTGTCTTGAATTTTTTTTGAATTTTTGTTTGTTTGTTTTTTTAATAATTATTTAAACTGGGAGATGTGGTGTTTTTGTAATTTCAGAACTTTAGATCAAACGGTGATAAAGTCAAATGTCTGACAACTAACACCGATAGCCATATTGAGACAATTATGCAAGTGCAGTGAGCAAAAGTAGAAGAGGGTAAAATTACATAGAGCCAAATTGCAATGGAGGAAAATGGATTTACCCTAATTTTTACATGACTTTACTAAATTATAAAAGAAAATATAATTACCGAATATGTTAATAATGATGGTTTTTTTCGTAATTTCATCTAACCTCAGGGGCATTGATCGTAATTTGCCCAAAAAAAAAAAGGAGGATTTAGAAAGTAATTCAAAAGTAGAGTTGGCTTTTTTATCTAGAAAAAATTAAATGCGTGGTCTCGAACTTTGATCCGAATATCCCACGTGTGATTAAAAAGTCGTGCACACAAAGACCAGCCGCCGTGGGCCTCCACGCACAGGATCGCACCCCATCATCCCGTAAACTGTTCCTTCTGACCAAATTCGTCAACTAATCCGACACCATTTATGCTAAATCCCAGGCGCCATTGGCGCGTGCGCGCCACGACCATCGCACCCGCGCGTGGTGGAGCAAGCATACACATCTCTTAGGTGAAATGCCAAAAAATAATGACTGTGTATCTGTTTCAGTGGGGGTGAAAAAACTGAAAAAAGTAAGTGGTATAATCAATGGAAGGAAAGGAGCCAATTCCATTGCATCAGCCAACGCATAACAGCAAAATCTAACGCCCCCGCCCCCACCCCCTACAACCACCCGACTCCCATCGACCACTCTCCATCCACCCACGCGCCGCCGATGGGTGCCGCCGAGCCCGTGAGTCGTACCCACCTGCTGTCATCTTTTTTCTTGAAACTCCCTTCTGTTTTTTTTTTGCTAATACTTGTTTGTGATGTTTACTGTAGGAAGCTCTGCGCAGAGAAAACGAAGACGAAGAAGAAGATAAACAGGAGGAGAGAGAAAATGGGAGGAAGAAAGAAGAAGAAAAAGAAGAAGAGTTACCGGATTTAGAGAGAGGAGAGAGAAACATCAACGGCAAAGAATCAGTTCAAACACATCCCCCAACTGGATTCCACATGTCCAGGATGCAGCGATTGAGCAACACGAATCCGTTGAGACTCGTTATGAATAATGCCACAAGAGTCGCCTCTCCTTCTCCCGCCCACCACCCTCCTCCTCCTCGCCGCCCCACACCGTCGCCGCTGCAGCAGCCTCACCAACAACAACCGCCGCCGCAGCAGCAGCAGCAGCAGCCGCAGCAGCAGCCTCGCTCCACCACACCCACCCCACAAGTAAAATAATCCAAACCCCCCAAATATAAAAATTCGATCTTTTTTATAAATACACACACACACATGCTTCTATTAGACGCTTCACTCAAATTTTCTTGAATTTTAATTGAATATATTTTGTGGGTTTTGTCTGTAATATGTAATATATATACCAGATATCAATTGTCACACTGAATTCAAGATCCTACACGAACAAAATCTCTCTATTCGTGTTCATCCTGCACATGGTCGGTGCCGTTGGGCTTGTCGGATTCTTGATTTTCAAAGGGGTGCAAGGCCTATTACAAGAAGGCAGTTCCCAAAGAAGAGAAAAGAGAATCTTGAAGTACTTCCTCCCCCAAGTCGAAGCCGCCTCGTTTCTCAGCATAACGCTCGCATTCATGTGGCAAAAGGCGGTCCGAGTGTGGCCCAAATTCATGGTCCATGTCATCATTTGGGGCTCCTTCACATTCACATTAGCCGCCGGGATTCTGCTAATCTGCTTTCAAATCCCCGCGACAGATGGCATCGGGGTCGTGTTCATCGCATTTTCAGTCGGGAACGGATTGTACGCGTGTTGGGTGACTCAAAGAACGAGTTTTTGCTCCAAGATCTTCATCAAATCTCTCGAGCCTGTCTCGAAGTTCCCCGATATAAACCAGCCCACTTATTGGATGCTCGGTGCGGGTTTCTTGTGGATGTCGTTTTGGATAATCGCTGTGATTGGCGCGTTGAATTTCTACGTGCCGCCTCTGGTTATAATGGCGTTGGTTTTGAGCCTAGCTTGGATAACCGAAGTGATGAGGAATGTGGCTAATCTGACCGTTAGTCGAGTGATTGCTCTTTATTACCTACGAGGAATGCAGTCGAGTACTCAGTTTTGCTTCCAACGGGCCATGTCCAACAATCTTGGAAGCGCTTGCCTCGGATCTTTATTCGTGCCCGCGATCGAAGCTTTGAGAATCGTTGCCCGCGGTTTGAATTTGATCGAGGGTGAAGACGAGTTCATGTTTTCTTGCGCGCATTGTTGTCTTAAAGTGATGGATTCGATCTTCACACGAGGCAATGGTTGGGCTTATGTTCAGGTAATAAGTAATCTTAGTTCTTGTAGTAATAATAATTATAAACATTACTCGATTGGGGTAATAAATCGGTAATTTTTTTTTAGATTGCGGCGTATGGAAAGGGTTTTGTGAAGGCTTCGCAAGATACGTGGGAGTTGTTTTCGAAGAGAGAAATGGTCGAGGTTGTTGATTCGGATATTACGAGTGCTATTTGCTTCCTCACCGGAATTTGCAGCGGCTCGATTTGTACTATTGTGGTGGCCGCTTGGACGGCCACAGTCCACCGTGGCTACATTGCTACACTCTCGGTTTTAGCCGCCTTCATCGGTTACCTAATGGTACGTGGTGCATCACTTTACTTATATCTGGCTTCGATTGAACAAATAAGTCATAATTAATTAAATAATTCTTAGGCCTCGTTTGTTTTCGAGATAAAATTAGCCAAGATAAGATTAATAATCTTATGAATTAAATATATTCAATTCAATAATGTATATTGGCCATGTGAACAAGTTGATTATATGTTTATTTATTGTGTGCACAATTAACATTATAATGTGTTTTTTAATTGTATTTTTGACAGACTAGAATTGCAATGGCATTGCCCCATGCCTGTGTGAGCTGTTACTACGTTTGCTATGCCGAGAATCCCGAAAACAGGCTATTCGACAGGACGATACCCGACCGACTCGATCTGATAAGATCGGGTCGGGATGTGGCCGTGCCGACTCCGAGGGTTCCTCGCCGGTTTCAAAGATAGCATTAGTTAATTAATTATTCGATTTAATTTAATTGATGTACATATCTAAATTATTGTTACATTGATTTTTGAGATACATTTTGTCACATGAATAAGGGGTTTTTAGCCTACTTAGATTGTCTAACCGATTGAGATTGTTGTGGAAGTTGCTTTTTGAGATTGGTGGGCACATTGAAGATTCTAATTAACAAGGCTACAAGGAGAAAGGTGAACTTTCTAGATGTATTTTTGTGGGATTAAAATCTTTGTTGGATATACTTTTTGGGATAATATGCGAATATTCTAGGTTGTCCCACAATTATTAATTTATGCGGTTTTTGTGTATAAGTCCCCAACCAAGCATCTTTATTATTATAGGTTTAGGGGCTATATTTCTGCCGTCAATAAGCCCATCCCTTCAATATTTATCATAAATAAATGAAACATTCATGTATATGCCAATATTACCCCCAACCCTTTATACCCAATTCTTAATTATAACCCCAATTTAATCAATTTTGTCCACAAAAATCCAATTTTGACCACAAAAATCCAATTTTGACTTTTATTTTCAAAAAAGAATTTTTGCCGCCGGATTCTGGCGTTCACTTTTCAATTTTTTTTTTCTTCCGAATTTTTTCCCCGGTTTCCGGCGTTCACTTTTTTTTTTCTTTTCTTCCGGATTTTTTCTCCGGTTTCCGGCGTTGATTTTTTTTAGTGTTTTTTTAAAGTTTTTTTTTTTTTTTTTTTTTTTTTTTACGTCCGCCGCTAAACGTTGACCGTAATTGTGTTGTCACTGACAGTAAATTAACGTAATTATACTGTCAATGACAGTTAATTAACGTAACTGTACTGCCGTTGACAATACATTTATGTAATTGTTCTGCCGTTGACAGTAAATTAACGTAATATTGTTATTTTTTTTTTGTTTTTTTTTGTTTGATTTGTTGACAAGTTAACGTAATTACATTATTGTCGTTGACAGTAAAATAACTGTAAACACAATGACTATGTTTGGTAAACTTTTCGAATTCTTTTCACACTTTTCCCAAAATGAAAATTATCTTTCTACAATATTTTCAAAAACTTTTCCCAAAAACAATTCAAATATTTCTCTCTCTAACAAACATGATTTGACCGCTACAGTGAAAATTGTCTTCACTAAAATACAAACTAAAATCACTTTACTTTTCAAATTTTTCTTCCAAAATACCTTTTCCCAACACATTTCAGACATGATTTGACTTGCTACTGTACAAATTGTCTCCTCTCAAAACACAAACAAACTTTATTTTATTTCCAAATTCTTCTCCCAAAACATCTTTCTCCAGAATAAAATGGAAATGTAAGCCCAAAAGCTTACCAAACATAGCCAATGATATTACTGTCAACAACATCAATAATATTTATTTTTTTGGGTTGTTTGTTTTGTTTGAGTTATTCGCGGATTAACGTAATAATATTACTGTCTATTATTGTAATATTACTGTAAACACAATAATATTACTGTGGTTGGCGGTAATATTACTGTTGTTCTAGTAATATTGCTGTCAACCACATCAATATTATTATTTTGTTTGGATTTTTTTGTTTGTTTGAGTTATTCACGGAGTAACGTAATAATATTACTGTCTATTATTGTAATATTACTGTGGTTGACGGTAATATTACTGTTGTCACAGTAATATTAATTCTTTTGACTTTTTTATTATGTTTGCATTTGTTGAACGGTCAACATAGTAATATTACTCTATTACACAATAATAATGAATTTTGTTGTGTTAATATTACTGTGCTAAAGATTAATATAACAATATTATTGTGTTAAATTGTAGTTTAGTTAATTTTACTGTATTTAACAGTAATATAGTTAATATTATTGTCAATCACAACAACATTGTTGTTTAAACGAAAAAAAATGTTACAGAAAAAAAAAAAATTGAAAAAATCAACGCCGGAAATCGGTGGAAAAATCCGGAAGAAAAAAAAAGTTTTTTGAAAAGTTAATGCCGGAGATCGGCGGCAATTTTTTTTTTTGAATTTTGTTTTTTGGGTCATAATTGAATAATTTGTAAAATTTGGGGTCACATTAAGTTAATGATAAAATTGAAACATATTAAAGTATGAGGGACTATTTTAGTCTTTTACAAAAATCAGGAGCATGTGTGGACTTATTGGTAAAATTTTTTTTATCTATTCCTCTTTATAAATAAGTACCCATTGATAGGCTTATTTGTAATGACCCCTTAATTTATTTTGGTGGTCATTATCTCAGTTTGGTCAACACATATTTAACTAATTAAATTTAATTTGAAGAATAAACTGAACTTCTGATTGTAATTTTTTACACTTAGTATCCATATTTTTTTGCTGGAGAAGTAAAAATTCTCACAGGAATATAATCTCTGCACACTGCAACAATTCCAACTAGATGTGCAAATTAGAATGAGAACGTTCTAGAACTTCCGGTTTTCGATCCGATTTTAACTTCCAGTTTTTTATTTATTTATTTTTTTTTTTTTTTTTTTTAATGAAATAGATATTAATAATATTCATATAAATATATTACATATTGTATAAGTGTGACTGAAAAATAGTTTTTATTTACCCCAATAAAGGAAGACAATTCAAAGTGTTATGTTTTTTAAAACTTCTGAAACTTCCAATTAAATTTTGAATAATTATTACTACTTCCAACTAATTTTTTGAAAAATCGATTCAGTTGAGATTTTTTTTGGAATTTCCAAAATTTTTTATTTTCTGAAATTCCAAAATTTTTGGAATTAGAACAAAATTTTGAATGTTGGAAATTTTGTAATTGCAATTGGGGATAATTAGCAAAAACCCTCTAATCTAGGAAAATGAGTTAAGGAAACACCCCCATCAAAAAATAATTAGAGAAAACCCCGCTAATATTCCACCCATATGATATTTTCATAATTCCAAAACTACCCTTAATTGTCTATTATACTCTTTCAAAATCCTAATCTTATTTTTATTTTTTCATCCGCCGTTTTCACTCTCCAACGTTTCTCTTCTTCTCTCTTTTCTCTTCTTCTTTGTTTTCTCTTCTTCTTTGTTTTTTTTTTTCCTCTGTTTTCTCCGGCAATCTTCTCCGCCACTGCCGCCGCCACCGCCGGGAGATGGAGAAAGAAAGAAGAGGAAGCACCCATCAAACATTATAAATGATTTTGATTGCGATTATGAATTCGAATGCCAGGATCGCTACATCGGAGGCGAATAGATATAAGATTGTCGATTTGTCACCGAAATCGGATTTTGATGGGTGGTGGTTCTACTTTGGTTGGTGGTGCGAGTTGCGATTTTATTTATTTATTTGTAATAAAAAACCGTCATAATGTCAAAGTGAGGTGGTGGCGTATCAAACCACCCCTCTTGAAATGAACCTTGTCCTCAAGGTTCTGCCCAATAATCGTCTCTCTTTTCTGTGTTTCCATCAATGCTTGACGCCATCAAATTGCTTTCCGATTGAATCCGAAAAACATTATAAAAAATCGAGCTCTTTTCCAAATATGAGTCCATCTGCCCGAACAAAATTTCTCAATCTCTTACCCGATAAATCAACCTCCTCAATTGTCTTTTCAAGTTTCGTCTTCCTTACATTCACCGTAACTTTTTCTTCGACCGTCTTTATAGAATCTGGCTCACTCACAATCACAAGCACTTCTTCGTTTCCTTTCTCCTGGAAGTCGTGACATCCTTCCACTATAATTTTTAATTCTTTGTCCTCCTCGCTACTTAACTTCTCGTGTTCGTTCCAAATTATCTCACTTAAGATGAGTGATTCTTCAATGTCCTCATTGGTTAATTTCTCGTCTTCATCCCAAATTACTTCAACTGAATCCGATAATTCTTCTTTCGGCGAACTCACAAAAAATTGGGGCTCTTCGAAAAAATCATCGTTGTCCTCTTCCTCTCCCTCCGACGATAGGCTCGGCAGCGGCGGTGGTGGTGATGGCCGTGGCGGTGACGGGCAGTGGTCCCTTCGACTTTTGTGATGGCGTTGACGTCGTCCTTGACTTTGTTCGAGCAAATTCTGAAAATTAATCCGTAATTTCTCTACGGATTTTTCCAATCGCTCCAACCGTCTTGTTTCTGACATCATGATTTTCACAAAGTTTTGATGTGATCTCAACTTTGCTCCAGCGTAGCTTTGATGTAATCGCTGCGTTGGTGTTAATCGCAACTTCGCTCTGATACCAATTGATACGATCTCTTGTGTATCATAAGATTTCTTTACGAAACGTAAGAAAACTCTTGTTTATTATTTCTCTTTATTATAAAACCCTAGAACAAAACGACTATTTAAAGATAATAAAACCCTAGAATCCTAATCTAACTAGAAAAGATAATTATCTATACTAATAAAATACTTAATATATATCCTAAATACTAAACTCACGGCCATATATATATCATAAATATACTAATCTAATTAATTAATAATAAAATACTAACTAATAATTAAACGATATATTAAATAATATATCGTATCAAACCACCCCTCTTGAAATGAACCTTGTCCTCAAGGTTCGAGTCAATTTGGTCCCTCTTCTTTGCGTTTCCATCTATGTTTGACTTCATCGACTTGCTTCCTGATTGACTCCGAAAAACACGATGAACGACCAAACTTTTTACCACATTGTTCATGTTGATCCAATGAAATAACAAATGCTACTTTAGCGAAAATATTCAATCTTTTTCCCCACAAATCAACCTTTTCAATTGCCTTTTCAAATTTCATCTCCTTCACAATCAATATCATGCTTTTATTTTTCGCGGTCGTCTTTACAGATCCGGGCTCATTCACGTCACCAAATCTTGTTCGTCTCCTTTCTTTTGAATATCGTGTGACTCTTCTAATATCCACTGTAGTTCTTCGTTCTCTTCCTTAGTTAATTCCTCACCTTCGTCCCAAATTATCTCAAGTGAATCCGATAATTCATCTTTCGGCGAACTCACAAGAAATGGAGGTTCTTCGAAAAAGTCATCGTCGTCCACTTCCTCTCCCTCCGGCGATAGGCTCGGCAGCGGCGGTGGTGGCGGCGGCGGCACTGGCGATGATGGGCGGCAGTTCCTTCGGCTTTGATGATGTTGATGTTAATCGCTGCCTTGCTAACGAAGCGTTGGTGTTATCGCAACTTCGCTCTGATTCCAATTGATACGATCTCTTGAGTATCATAAGATTTCTTTACTAAATATAAGAAAAATCTTCTTTATTATTTCTCTTCATTCATCCCAAATTACAGCAACTGAATCCGATAACTCTTCTTTCGGCGAACTCACAACAAATTGGGACTCTTCGAAAAAATAATCGTCGTCATCTTTCTCTGCCTCTTGCGATAGGCTTGGCATTGGCGGCAGCGGTGGATCTTCGAAAAAGTCATCGTCGTCCTCTTCCTCTCCCTCCGGCGATAGGCTCGGCATCGGTGGCGGTGGCGGTGTTGGCCGGCGGTGGCGGTCGCTTCGGCTCTTATATTGGCGTCGTCCTTGACTTTGTTCGAGCAATTTTTGGACACCAATCCGTATCTTCTCAACGGATTTTTCCAATCGCTCTAAACGTTTTCTCTCGGACGACATAATTTCGCAAAGTATTGATGTAATCTCAACTTTGCTCCAGCGTAGCTTTGATGTAATCTCTGCCTTGCTAACGAAGCGTTGGTGTTAATCGCAACTTCGCTCTGATACTAATTGATACAATCTCTTTAGTATCATAAGATTTCTTACGTTTTCGTATAGAAATCTTATGATACTATTCTGTTTGCCATTTTCTTGTTACAGGTTCAGTTTTGAGGAGGAGCGGTTCAGTTTTTTCAACTGATTAATTAATTAAATAATTAAATAAATAAATAAAGAGGTTTTTTTTCTTCAACTGATTAGTAGTTTTCCCGCGCTTTTGGACGGCTGGGATTAGGTGTGATGATGGCTTGTTGTTAACTGCTTAATTGCTACTGTTGGGGTTCAACTTTTTTGCAAATTGTAATTATTTTATATATTTAAAGCTTTATTAAAAAATAAATTGAAAATTAAAACAAGAAAAAAAAAAGAGTAGCTAAGTATGTATATATAAGTAATAAAGACACATTTATTTAATTTAAAGTTTGAGTTAAAGTTCCATTGCCCTAATTTTTATTTGTGAAATTTTTTTATTTGATATTGTGACTATTCTACGCTTGAATTAAAGTTTCATTGCCATAATCTTATATATAAAAGAAAGAAACTCAGGGTATTCCTAACAAACCCTAATGGTATTTTTGTAATTATTTATTTTAATATTTTTTTTACTCATTTTCTAACTATATTACAGCGAATCCTACCCTATTGCCTATTGGCACTTGTGTAATTATTTATTTTTAATATTTTCTCTACTAATTTTATAACTATAATTTTCAACAATTACTAATCTACTAATCTAAGATTAAAAAAAAACTAATGTTATATAAAATATGAATAATACTACATTATTAAATTTTACTATGTTAGTATATTATATTTTCTTTCGTATCAATTATTGTTACGATATATTATTTAATTATTAGTTTAGTTGATATTTACTTATTAATTAAATATAGTATTATAGTTAGGTTATTATAGGCGTGTTTAGGTTTGCTTTATAAGTTAAAGAGTCCTAGTTTTTATATTTAATTGAGTAACAAGTCATTTGTGCAGCCGTAAACTTAGTTTGGATTAGGTTAGGAGGGCTAAAGTACTCATATTAGGTAATTAGGTCTTTTGGTTATTTAAGGGCTCAAACCCTACGTTATTTGATATGCAGAGAAATAATAAAGAAGAGTTTTCTTACGTTTAGTAAAGAAATCGTATGATACTCAAGAGATCGTATCAATGGTGTGTTGTGGCGGCGGTGTGGTGACGATGGGGAGGCAGATTTAGGGTTTTTTGGTGGATCGGGCGGATGACGGCGCCTGTAGAGAATTCTCGCAGGCTGAAATCTTAATCGACTATGTACATGATGGGGAGGCAGATTTAGGGTTTTTTGGTGGATCGGGCGGATGACGGCGCCTGTAGAGAATTCTCGCAGGCTGAAACCTTAATCGACTATGTACATGTTCATAGTCAATTAAGCTAATCGACTATGCTCTGGCAGTCGATTAAGGTTGATCGACTCCAATTTTTTTTTTTTTTTTTTTTTTTTTTGAATTTTTTGTATATTGATTCCAATTGTAGAAATCATTTATAATATTTGTATATTTTTTTGTGTTTGTAATATATAGTTGATTTTGTATTTTTTTCGCAGTTGTGATTTGTTATTTTTAGTAGCAGATTCTTAATCTACTATGCTTCGCATCATAGTCGATTAATATGCTTCATTGACTTCAATTTTTATTTTTATTTTGGATTTTTTGTATATTGATTCAAATTGTATAAATCAATTATAATGTTTGTATATTGTTTGTTTTTGTAAAATATAGTTGAGTTTGCATTTTTGTAGTTGTGATTTGTTATTTTTAGTAGTCGATTTCTTAATCGACTATAGTTCATCATAGTCAATTTAATATGCTTCATAGTGGATTAACATACCCGAGAGAAAAAAAGTTAAACAACGAAAAGAAAAATTTTAATTGGAGAGACATAAATGAAAAAATGTGTAGTTGAAATTTGGAGTGGGGTTATATAAATAGTGCAATTGGGAGTATTATTTTACCTAAAAAAAAAATTCAGTGTCATGTCTACTATTGGATGACGATGCCGAACGCGCAGCAGCTCAATATACTGGTGATGGAAAAGAAACATGGGAAACATTAGAATATTACTAATATCAATAGCATATAAGTTTTCTTAATAATTAGATTAAATGCCCTATTTTTTTTAATTTTTTTTTGGGTTGTTGACATTATTTGTAGTAATAATTTAACGAGGCGTTGGCTAGAAATTTCTCCAAGCACACCCAATTAATTAATATGCATTCGGATAGTGATGTTTTACTTGACCTATATATATATATATATATATTTGGACTCGGTCTCTCGTTTTTCGTGTTAAATACTAAAATGAACTGTACAAGGATTAAAGGAAAAAAATCAAAATTTGGTTAAGGAAGAGAGCAGAAGACTTGCAATTACAACCAACAATTGCGCAATGGTATGGCCAAAACCATAATCAAAAAAATATTCTTCTGTAGTATTCAGATTTCTTAGATAATAGTATAAGATGACTCAATTCTTTTCCTGGTCCTGTATTAATCTTTTTTTTTGTGTTACTTTTATGGTATATACTCAAACATACATATATATATATATATATATATATATATATATATATATATATATATATATGTTTTGGTTACTGTTATGTTGTAGAGCTTGTGGATTCCAGCACGAGAGCTAGACATTACCTGGATAAATGATAGCAGATACTGGAAATGGACTCCTCTTCCTCATCCTAATGAGCTCTCTCTCTCTCTCTCTCTCTCTCTCTCTCTCTCTCTAGATCTCTGTAGTCTTTACGCAATATGTATATGTATACATATGTGGTAGAATAGAATAGTTTGTTAATAACTCAGGAAGTGAATGAATAATTTGCAGAAAGGAGGAGGTGGCAGAGCTGTTGCAAGTGTGTTGGCTAAACATAGTGGGAAAAGTGGAGTTGAAGTTGTTAGCAAAGACGAGTTATTGTGCAAATCTTGTATGCAAGCTCAAGGAGTCTTCATACGGGTTGAAGAGGGCAACAACACGAGTCAAATTAGCCGGAGGAGCGAGAAGCCTGGACGGCGGCGAGGAGGTATGCAATACCACTGTTTCTATTAGTGAGAAAAAAAGGCCCGGAGTAGGGGTACGTTTTCCGCAGGCCAGACAGAATGGATGGATGGATATTATGCTTGGGGAGTTCTTCAACGATGACGGCCGCGGTGTCGTCGAGGCTTCGTTGTTTGAGGTTGAAAGACTTCATTGGAAATCGGGCCTCCTTGTCAAGGGCATCGAGTTTCTTCCCAAATTTGGGGATACGGCGGTGGTCTCTCCATACCTCTGTAGCAAGTTGTCTTCAATCCTGCAGGAAGCCATTGCCGATCCCAACAGCCCGCCTCACATCGTTTCGCGCTTCCGATCAATTGAAATGTACATCAATTCCATGTCACCAACAACTATTCCGGTGGACCTACTCTACGACATCATCGATGCCCTCTCCGATTGCCGCGTCTTCGCCCACCAGCACCACCCTAAACCCTCGCCTTCCAACAAGGTCTTCTTCCGTCGGGTCATCTCCGAGTTTTTCTCCAAGAAAAAGATTGAAAAGATAGGGAAACAACTGGACGCTATCGACACAAAACTACTTAATATTCCGCCCCTGCCCCCCCCTAGAGACCAGGCGAGATTGCTAGTGACTCAACAGACTTATCCACTCCTCGACTCATCTCGAATCATCGGGTTCGACTCGTATGCCGATAAAATTGAGGGCTTGATGCTCTTGGAGGAGAACATATCATCAAACTCGGGGATAATTACAACAGCGATCGGAATAGTGGGAAGGTGTGGCTCCGGAAAAACCGCACTAGCACAGAAGGTGTTCGCCAGTCCCGTAATACAAGGCGCATTCTTCCCAAGAATCTGGGTATGCTTGTCCGTAATGATGTTCTTGGACGACATCATAGATCACACGAGAGTCAGGGTTCTCAGTTACATCCTCAAGGAAATGGGCTACGACATCTCGTATGACCCTGATTGCGACGCCATTGAACTCCAGGAGAAGCTTCGACAAGAGTTGATGGGAAAGCGATACTTGATTGTGCTCGACGATGCCTGGAGATTTGATGAGTTTTACGCAGATCTGATGTACACCGGCGGGACATTGATCGTGACGAGCAGGTCGGAGAATGTTATCAGACGGGCGGTGGGGGATAATAATAATAATAACCAGGTGAATATGATCCGCATGGAACCCCACTTGAGCCACGAAATCTGCCAGGAAATTTTCGACAATGTCGTTCGGGAGAAGGGGATAATCGATGTAGATCATCCCACACTAGAGAAAATTAAAGACGATTTACTCAGAAACTATGATGGTCTCCCACTAGCTGTTACCAGTTTGGCGGAAATAATTTCAGAATTACTTGATCAAAATATAGGGATACTACCAACTATTTCGGAAGAAGAACCACACTATCAAGAGGGTGATTTGTCTTCGTTTTTCATTAAATATCATAATTAAATATCATACTTATAGGATTAAAGACAATCGAAACGAGTAGTTTGGGAAATTTTATATTCATATAATGATCCGATGATACTCCTAGGATGTAGCAAAAAATTATAAATGTCTAGTTATTTCGTTGGGTGATTTTGGAATAAAGAGGGGATTAATTGTAATTAGTGGAAAATTGAGAATCCTCGATTTGGTAACTTAGGAAAGAGCTATTAATCTCTAATTAACCAAAAAAAAACCCATGATTTGTACACGCTATGGGCCCTCATCTTGGGCGTTCAATTAAAAAAAAAAAATTAATTTTTTTTTGCACTGGACGCCCAACTCGGGCGCCCAAATGCAGCTTGCACGCCCAACTTGGGCGTGCACTGCATGAATGGGCGCCCAAGTTGGGCTTTTACGCATTTTGGGGGGTTTTGGATTTTTTGGGAAGTTTTGGAGTTCTAGAGAGATAAAGTGTCTTTTGTTATAAAGCGCAAATAGCAATTTTCAAACCGTAAATAGCAAGTCCCTTAATCATCAGTGTTATACCATCTCAATTTTTACTATCCTACTCCAATCATGTCATTTAAAATTTAGCATTTTTATTATATTTTCAATTATTTTATGATTGGATATCTGTAAATTATATTTGTTATGTTATGTTATATATATATATATATATATATATATATATATATATATATATATATATATATATATATATATATATATATATATGATGATGATATATATATATATATATATATATATATATGTAGAAAATGAGCTGGGAGAGCAAAGCAGATCAGTAGCTTGACAACTTGATGATCCTGAGGTCCCTGCAAAATGAGCACACATGAACTAAGCCGGGGGTTGATCCGGCGGAAACCCCTCCGACGCTCAAGTCAGACGTGCTGTTCATAGAAATAGTCCAGAGAATACATATTATAGTATTGCTCAGTTAATAGGACGTACCTTAAGGAATGAATTCACACCTTTATTTATAGTTTAGTTGAGATTGTCGGGCCCAAACCTTACTTGAAGGTGATTGGGCCTCGGTGATAGTGGTCTTCGATATTGGGCTCGTGGCCCAGTAGGTAAGTGATTTGTAGGCCCATTGGGTTGGCCCAATTATGTTAATAATAATAATAATAAGGGTAAATTACAGGGAACCCCCTAGGTATCATCAAATAACTCACAAACCCCTGTCGTTTTAGGAATTACAATAACCCCCCTGAGGTATTGCTCCGTCTAACAGTTACCCCCTTACGACCCCCTTACTAACGGAATCTACAAGATTCCATGGAATATTCGTTTTCAAATTCCAAATATGCCCCTGTACACGTGTCCCAGTAGGCAGTTATGTTTGTAAGACTAATATACCCCAGAGGGGGCTAATTGTAATATGTTTAATTTTATAATTATAAAAAAAAATTCAAATTTTAATATAAAAATAAAATAAAAATTCTGACCATTTTTTATAGCCGTTGTACCATGAGGGGTTAATTGAAATCGAAAACATTCCAGAGGGGGGTAATTGTAATGTCTGAACAAAAATAAAAAAATAGCTGTTTCCCCCCACCCCTTATATAAGTGTCACCATATGTTCAATTTTTTTGTTCACTCAATATCAAAGTCATTCGTTTTTGTAATTATATGGCATCCTCAAGTAATAGTTCTCAAATCAGTGGACTTCGTTACAAGAAGCAGAAATGCAAGCGGTCGAATTGTGGAAAAAAGACTACTATCATGATCTCGGAAACAAGTTTAAATCCGGGGAGGTTGTTTTATTGTTGTTCCGAGCACGGTTTCTCTCACTGGTGTGACCCGTTTGACGGTCAGCAAAACTGCTCACACAACATTTCGAAGGACTTTCATGATGAAAGTGAAGCAACTAGTGCAAAAAACGAATCTGCAGTGAAAATTGAAGAACCTGCAAATGGAGTAATTCATAGCCTAATTGTTTTAAACCTAGCAATATTTGCATTTTATATGTTATGCCAAACATTTGTGCTTATATTTCACTAGTGTAACAATCAAAAAAACTTGTATTTTCAATAAATGCAGATTCCCAACTACACAAAAAAACCACAATATTCTAATTCAGTTGACTTACAAACTTGTTCACTAACAGAATATAAACACAGATTCCCGAGTACACAAAATACCCACAATATTCAAATGCAAACTGACTTACAAACTGGTTCATAAACAGAATATAACACAAATTCCCAACTACACAAAAAAAGACCACAATATTCTAATCCAAACTTGTTCACAAACAGAATAACATCAGTTGGCCTACAAAATAACTACAAGCTTCCAAAATAATAATAAAACAGGCCTCTTTGGCTTTCAAAAATATGCCTAATCAAGTACTTAACAAAACAGGCCTCATTATATACTTAATCATTCAAACATGCATAATCAACATTAAAACCTCATCAAAGAAAGGAATTTATCTGCACTCATCTTGGGAAGAAGATGATCATATTTAGTGGTCATGGGGTTGCCAATAGCAATCCTACTCAGCCTCATTCTCTCTTCAAATTCATCATCAAGTTTAGATGTTGCCCTGGAAGTTGATGTTGTTGCCTTGGAAGTTGGCTTCCAAACTGGCTATGAAGATGCCTTAGAAGCTGTTTTAGCTGCCTTGGAAGGTGGTGGCTTGGAAGATGTTCCCTTGGAAGCTGTTGCCTTGGAAGCTGGTGGCTTGGAAGCTGTTTCCTTTGAAGGTGGTGGCTTGGTAGCTGTAGCCTTTGAAGGTGGTGGCTTGGAAGCTGTTGCTTTGGAAGGTGGTGGCTTGGAAGCAATTCCAGATGAAGGTGGTGGCTTGAAAGCTGTTGCCTTGGAAGCTGTTGCCTTGGAAGCTGTTGCCTTGGAAGGTGGCCTTACAGCTGTTGCCTTGGAATGTGGCTTGGAAGTTGTTGCCTTTGAAGATTCTTTTGAAGTTGCCTTAGAAGGAGCTTGAACTTGAGTTGGGCCATCACATTGATCAATCACATTGATCAGTGGGGCCATCACATTGAACAGTGGGGCCATCAACTTGGACATATGAGCTTTCTTGAACTTGGATGGATGGGCCTTCAGCTTGTAGATCACCCTGAATATTTAAAAGATAATAATGAGAAACTACTGTTCAAAATATATACATCATAGTCAAAAAATAACTCTGAACTTGTAAATATACCTTGTATATTTTCTTTCTTTTGTGGTTGATGGCAGTATTTGATGTTTTTCTCTTACCAACTCTACTTGACTCAGCAGCTTGTGACAATGGAATTTCAGCTTCAGGATTGTTGGATGCTTGGAATTGGCTGTCACCTTAAACATTTGCCTACAAACAACAACATAATCAAATGCAAATCAACTAAGCAACAACATCATCAAATGCAAATCAACTAAGCAGTAACATAAAACCAAAAAAAAAAAAAGTTTAATTACACATTTACCTCAACACCAGAAGACCTTGGAGCTCCTTTGCAAGTTCTGATATTGTGCCCCAAGCCATTACACCTTTTGCATCTAACAAAAAAAGACCTCTTTGTAGATTCCCCCTCATTTGGTGCTCTTCTTCTGTTTTTCTTCGGCCTGCCAGGTGGCCTTCTATAAGTTGGAGGAAGCAAATTTTGTGGAGTAACAGTGGTGTCTTCTGGCCACAATTCAGAACTTGTAATGGCATGAATGTGGTGACTGCAAGTGGTGAGGTACTGCTGTTTGGATAAACTGTTGTGAACATAATCCTCTATGTTTTCCCTTCTGTACAGAATCCCCAAAATTGCATGCTTGCAAGGGATTCCACTCAGATCCCAAACCTGACACTCACAAGTTCTGCTAGATAACTTAACAATGAAAAGTTGGTTATCTTCCTGAACTTGGAATTCATTGTCACCAGCAACAAAGAAACGACATTTCCTAGCCTCTAATCTCTCATTGTTCAACCTTATCACTACATTTTTAGGAAGATCAGTTTTCCACCTAATTCCTTTTTCCCTCCTAATTATCAGCCTATTCATCAACTTTGCTCTAAGTCCATCTAACAAATGAAAGAAAGGCTTAGGCCTAAGTTCAGCTATCCAATTATTAAAAGACTCAAAAATAGTATTAGTGACATGATCATTCTTCAATCTCCTATCATATGCATATCTACACCATAACTCAGATGGAATCTTTAAAAGCCAGTTATAAGCCCTAATGTTATGTTCTTTAATTTTGTACATGGCAAGTTAAAACCTGAAGCAGTATATGACCTAGCAGCTTTCCAAAACCACTTTTTTAGGGGAACCCCAGCAAATGAACTTCTAAAATTTGCACAAATGTGCCTAGCACATTTTCTGTTAATGGCATGATGGACTCTCTCTGTTATTGCTTCCACCAGTCCTTACAATAAACCAATGAATTCATTAGACATAAAAAATACCTCATGAAAAATAATATCACAAGAAAAATAATAGGAAATAAAACTGACCTTTTGTCTCACTGTCATGAAAGTCCATGGTCTTCCATCAGAAAATCCATCAAACATGATACACAGATTGTGAAAGAAGAATCCCCAACTCTTCTTGGACTCAGTTTCCACAATAGCAAATGCTATTGGGTAGAGGCCATTATTTGCATCCAACCCTATTGCAGACAGTAGCACACCACCATATGGACCTTTCAAATGGCATCCATCAAATCCCAAAAAGGGAGAACATCCAGCCATAAATCTATCTCTCACAGCAGCCAATCCTAGAAAGAATCTCTTGAATGTTGGACCCCTAGGGATGGAGGCATTTTCATCATTTGCAATATCACACTGTAGTGTGACAACACTTCCAGGATTGCTTTGTTGTACCATATGAGCATATGTGGGCAATTTCTGAAACAGCTCAGCATGGTTACCTTGAATCTCCTCCATTGCTAACATCCTTGCTCTGTACATTTGCATATAATAGGTAGACACCCCATATTTTTTTATCTCATCCTCTATACCCTTCAAATTCAAGACTGGATTGCTTCTTAGTACATCAATTAGTTTTGAGGCCATCCACTTGGCAGTAACCTCTTTGTCAGCTGAAGTCCTTACACAGTTGTGAGTGTCTGTGTAAGTCTTGATTTGGAATGTTACATTGTCTGGTAACACAGAAGCATGGATTCTCCAGCTACATTTTTTAACTGAACAATAAGCAGTCACCCTTTTTCTCTCATTTTTCTTCCTTACACACTCAAATCCTTCTTGAATAACAAAGTCCTTCAATACCAGCCTAAAAGCATCTACATTGTCAAACACTTGACCCTTCTTTAGCACTATTTGATCTCCCTCTCTGTGAGTATACACATGATCTCCAAACTCCATGCATCCATTCAAAGGATCATTGTCAAACTCTTCATCTGAGTTGTTTGCAGCTTCACAGTGGTCATCTGACTCATAATCACTCAAAAAATCATCTTCATATTCTTCTGCATCACTCAACTCAAGCTCACTTCTGTTATCATCCTCATCAATGTGTGCTATAAAATCATCATCTGAATCATCAATGGCATCATCCCTACCATCATTCTCTTCTACTGGCACATCCACATTTGGCTCATCTTGTTGAGCTTCATCAGCAATCTCAGTCTCTATGAACTGAACAATTTCTTCAATGCATGCAGAAAGATCACCCTCATGCACATTTGCAGCCTCCTCATTTTCTTCAATACTCACCTCAGCAGCGATACTAACACCATTGTCCACAAATAAGTCAAACCAGTCATTCTTTGTATTTCTTTTAAACATGTCCATCACATCATTATCATTTTTAATCTCCATCACCTCACCACCATCAATAGTACATGAATATCTTAACCCTGATACTTCAATACTAGGGAATGACTCTACAACATCTAAACCCAAATCAATATAGCTATACACATCTGGATCAACACCACTAAGCTTCACTCTGGAGCCCAAATAATTCAGAACAATGCAATACAACTTATCTTCCATGCCTGCAATTAAAAATAAATAAAATGTTTCAGACATAAGCAAATTGGGGAATATAAGGAGAAAAATTGAAAAAAATAAAACCTGGGTAAAATGCCTAAAATTGATAAAATGAAAGAACAATTAAAAACACCTAAATCAATAAGTCAGGGTAAATTTTGGAAAGAAAAACATGGAAAAATCAGAAGTGATTTACAAAACCTGAAATCTAGAAAAAACCCTAAATTGAAAAAACTCTAAATTGAAAAAAACCCTAAATTAACCCATTTAACAACATGAGACGAGAAACCTAATCAATTAACCACGTCATAACAAACCAAATCTCAGAAAAAATGGGTAAAAACTCACCGTTCTATTTGGGTATGAACAAGCAGGAAGCCTTCTTCGTGCACCCCACGAATTTCCAGCGCTCAACCCTCAACGCAGTCAACTGAAGTGTGAAAATAAAAACCCAGCCTTCTTCAAGCAGGAAGCCTCTCAAATCGCAGTGAGAGGCGAAGGAAAGTGAGAGAGAGATTCAAGAAAAATAAAAACCCTAAAAATTGCAGTGAAACGTTTTCATTCTCTACATTTTTCGTTTTTATCAGACATTATTATTTAGAGGGTAAAGTGGACTTTTCCATTCTCTACATTTTTTTTTTCAGACATTATTATTTAGAGGGTAATTCGGTCAATTCCTTCATTCTGTTAGCATAATTGACGGTCGGTCAGTTTCAGGGGGGTTATTGTAATTCCTAAAACGACAGGGATGTGTGAGTTATTTGATGATACCTCAGGGGGTGGGTGTAATTTACCCTAATAATAATAATAATAATAATAATAATAATAATAATAATAATAATAATAATAATAATAATAATAATAATAATTATTATTATTATTATTATTATTATTATTATTATTATTATTATTATTATTATTATTATTATTATTATTATTATTATTATTATTATTTAAAAATAAATAGTTATTAATTTATTAATAAAAATAGCTTTTATAAATTTAATAATGAATCAAAATTCAATCATTGATAATTTATAAAAAATAATTAAACCTTGTATGCAAAAATTGGATTTACGGCACGTCTTTTATAAATAAAGAATTGAATATAATTACCTAAATAAACAAATAAAACCTAATAAGTGGAACACAATTTTTAGAATCAAAAGAATAAAAAAATCAACTACACAAAATGTCAGATGTGGGCTTTGGTTAGGATAGTACTTTTTATGTATTATTTAATATTATTTTCAGTAGATGGTATATTTAGCCGGTGGAGGATTGATTTTACGTGTCAAGCAATAAAAATGCTATATGGATGGATTTTTAGGTGATACCATCCCAAAACATGGATGGTTGGAGATGCTCGTATATGCTCTCTTGGTTATGGTATTAGGAGGAATGATACTCTACACTTGCTTCAAATGTTTGGTGTCTTTATTTTTAATTTTTTCTTTTAGAAACTGTTATTTTCATCCTCAAAATATCATATTTTACTATTAAATTAAATATTTCCTCATTAAACCTCTTTTTTCTTCATTCATCTATATTTTTTTTTTTTCAAATTTATATATCGCCTATCACTAAATAAATTAAAATATTTATAAAAAACCCCTACCATTTTCACTGGAATCATTACCGCAAAATCTCACCCTCTCAACTTTAAGTGAAGAATACCTTCGTCAGAGAAAAATATTTTCGAGGATTAAAAAGAGGAGGAACTCACGTTCTTGGAGAAATAAATTAAGGGGCTAATGTCAAAGAGGCCCATGACAAGGACACTTATTAAAAAAGGGACATTTTGTTGCGCAGCGAAAAACAAATTTTTTTATGCGAATTAAACAGAATTTAAATCACATAATCACATGCCCGATATTTATTAAGCAATTAATTGCGTACCTTTGCGCTTCCAGCGAAAATTTAAAAATGACAATCATGCGAATTAATTTAGTCGACATAAATCAATTAACATGCCCGCAGTAAATCATGAATTTCATATAAACATAAAATACATATAAATTCACTAAGCATACTACGAAAACGAACATGGATAATTTAATCTAATCAAATCGAAAACTAATCGAATACCGGATTCGAGAATTTACCTCTTGGAGTGAGGTTGGCGCACGAATAGAAGCAAGACTGCCACGAAAACTAATCCGTGCAGTCGGGGAGCGGCGACGGCGAAGCTACGGCGGCAGCGGTGCAAGAGACGGCGGTGCGTGTCGATCACGCACTGTCTTCGGGCGGCGCGTGGGAGCGCGTGCGTTGTCGGCTCGGGGGTTGCTCCTCGGTTCTTCGATTCTTCGATTTTTCTCCTCTCGGATTTCACCTCGTATACTTCGATCTACTAAATACGTGGCACTAGACACGCAAAAGTTAGAATAGACGGAAGAAAAGAAAAGAGAAAAGAACTACCAAGATCAAATCGGCGCAAGTGGCCGATTCCGGCGACGAAACGGCGACGGCGGCTGTGGGAGAGCGGTCGGCCGAGAGAGAGAGTTCGAGCGGCTAGGGTTTTAAGATGTGTTATGTTTTTTTTTTTGCAAAACCTGTAAATCATGTATTTATAGCGTCTTGTATAAAATCCCTAACGGGCTTAAGTTGGATCGGGCCCAACAACTTAGGTTCGTTAGTTCTTTACTCGTTCGTCTCTCACAACTCAATGATCTGAAAATTGTAACGATTACATTTTTAGATTCATTGTAATGTCCTCGTCAATACGAGTGCAATTCTCGATTTCCAATTCCTAAAAGTGGAAACCCTAATTCAGTGCACTTTCTAAATTTGGAAACTTCTCGATTTAGAAAGTTCACTAAGATGTTCGCCTATTCTTTTCCTTTTCTTATTCTCATTCATAATTCCAAATTACGAATGTTGGACTCAATCATATTTTACTTCCAATCATGCAAAGATAAAACATTTTTATCTCTGACCGTTTATTCAAAGATCTCGAGTGCACGAGCAGTGTGACCCTCGTTGGTTCAGGTGTAAGCTAGCTAGCCGTGGGTCCACAACCCTTTGTGGTCTAAACTCCTCCCTTAGAGTTACGATTAAGATGAAGCTCGTTTCACCTTAATCACCCAACGAATCAAGATTGGCGTCTATCAACTACGCGCCATGATTCCCTAGATACAAATGAAGTGCCTGCAAGAATCATTTGATATAGTTAACGAACAGTACGATCCCTTCGATTCATATGTCCCGATTGAACTAGAGGCATTGGTTCATCGAAACCTCCTTAGTAGTTCAATAGTTGTGCGATCGTTCTAAGTGTTGTAATCGGTACGTGCATGACTTAGAGAATCAAATTCTCTAATCATCACTTAATCAGCTCTGGCTAGAGACTTAGAGATTACAAACTATGAGAACACACATGACATCCAAGACTATTCTAGCGATCGAATCCCCGACTACAATGCACATACCTCCCACTAGATTTCGGACTGCACGAACACTGGCCCTTGGGGCGGTCCTCGGTGGAACTCAGGGACAGGTCACGATACAGCTGGTCCTCTAGTGAAGGCACGGTGATGTCTAGGTCATAAAGACTAATGGTGTACAACTATACCATGGATATATCTACTCGATTAATGAGAACCACTTAGAGATTTCTAGGGTGAGGGAGTTTTGTGAACTCGTCAACTTACGAGCACCCACTTATGCATGCCGATATCACAATATCGTTTACTGATGAGATGCTGTACACATACACTAAGTGCTAATCTCTTAATGGGAAAGGCCGATATCCCCATTGATGGCGTAACCCTTCGACTAAGAACACGTTTAACAGTTATAATACTAAAGTAAATATCTCACGATCCTAACGATCAATTACTATTACTTGTAATAACTGTAAGGACTATATCTATGTTTGAGACAAAAGGGACAAAGATATAGAATGCCAAGGTGTTTTTATTAATACGAAAAATGATTATTTATTCAAGAATAAATGGAAAGACCACAACCACAAGTTGGCTTGTTGGTCACCTACTCTAACACATTCAACTTTTTTGTCTTTCAAATATTTTCACTTCATTCAAACTTATTTGCAAATAAGGAAAACAATGTTATATATACAAAAAGTACCCACAATTCCTTGAAACTCAATTCAAACTCCAATTTCATGATTTACACCCCAATTTAGCTCAATTTCACCAATTAACCAATTTTGACCATAATTCCAATTTTGACCCGCCATCACCGGTGACAGCCGGTCTCCGGCGTTGACTTTTTTTTTTTTTCTTTCCCGGTAGGTCACCGCCGTTGACCGCCGGCCGGGTCTCCGGCGTTGATTTTTTTATTATTTATTATTATGTTTTTTTCTTTAAAAAATTATTTTAATTAATATTTCTGTATTGACTGCTAAATTACTGTCTCCAACATTAATTTAACTGTCTAAAAAGTAATTTAACTGTTTGAGACAGTAATATTAGTGTTTGAGACAGTAATTTTACAGTATTAATCAATTTGTCATCTTGACCTGCAATTTTGTTGTCTTCGACCGTAATATCATTGTCTGGGAAAGTAATATTCATAATATTACTGTCTCAAACAGTAATATTACTGTCTGAGACAGTAGTTTAGCAGTCAGGACAGTAATATTAATTAAAATAATTTGTTGTAAGAAAAAAAATTCAAAAAAAAAAGTCAACGTCGGAGACCGTCTGGAGAAAATAAATTCAGAAAAAAAAAATTATTTTTTCAAAAAATTATTAAAATGGGGTTTAATGTGATATATTTGTTTAAATTCGGGGTCAATGTGTAATATTGAGGAATTATAGTATAATTGATGGAATTGATAAAAATTATATCATGGACGGTATTTTAGACTAAAAACATGGGGATGAGTTTAATTGAAAGACTGTTTTTTTTTTTTGTGTGGACCAATATGCATTTAAGTCTCTTGTCAGGTCCCTCTTCGCCATTTGCCCTAAATTAAGAGTGCTTGTATGAAAGGTCTTGAACTTCCTTCGAAATCGGCCAGTTTGGCTTAATATAATTTTGTTTCCTAAAAAAATTACATTCATCTGATATGGAAGTTTAAATATCTTGTATTAAATATTTCATTGCAAAATTTCTTTAAAAAAAAACTAAAAAATTAAAAAATAACTTAGAACACATGAGAATTAAGCGAATATAAGGATGGTGGATTATAAATTTAAGGGTATTTATGACATTATATATATATATATATATATATATATATATATATATATATATATATATTTGGTTGTGAATTGAGATATTTTGGAGGTGAAAATAGCACCGCTCTTTCTTTTTTTTTTTTTTTTTTCTTTTGAATTTGACTTAACAAATCATATCATCAAGCAAAGCAAAAGGGTACAATGTGTAAGTTGCCTTTGCAAATTATATTCGTTAAAAAAAAAAAAAAAAAAAAAAAAGCCAATAATGGATCATGTGAGGAATCTTCTATGGAAGTTGACTTTTCAAAGTTTATTGATGAATAAAACACATAATGGGCAATAAGTGGGGGTAATTAATAATAGAAAATCTGAAAATGACATTTTTTTTAGGGTTTATTAGGGATAACCCCCTTGTTCATATTTTCTAATGAGGTAGATCCAATTTTTTTTCCACTTTTTGAGATAGACCCAATTTTGCCAACTTGGCAAAATATATTATATAATTTCCCTTTAATACCCTTGTTTATTTTTAAACGGCATTTAATTCCTTTAATACGTGATTTGAGATTTGCTGATATGTTGCCTAAAATCACGGAATAATATTACGTGAGATCATTGGCCGTTATACCAAATCGTGTATAATATTTTCGGAGGTTCTCTTTCACCGTTCCAGGGGATTTTTATCTTTGAAGATTTTTGCACCGTCGTGGAAATAGGATCGAATTGAGCGCTCACCTTTTGGACGTTGTTAACCGGGTATGAATGCGTTTTTCGATTTATTTTTCGTTCAATGGCTAGGATCGTCGTGTATGGTGGTTAGAAATTTTAAGAGGTGTGTTGATACTTGATTATATTATGTAGAACGTTTTTTAACAAAATTATTCCGTCATATATGCATCGTTAATTTTGACGGATGATGTTTGTTCGTAAGAGGATTGACAGAGTTAGATAAAGATTGTTCACGCATATTGGACCAGAGTTATTTTATATGAACGTCGTAGTTGGTTTACGTAGTAATTGAAATAACTGTCCGCGGTCGTGGAGTTCATGTGTCTGATCCCGGTCGATAGTTGATTTATTTGTTTATAACAGCGGATTTTTGGACTCTGGGTAGTACATTAAAATATACTTTGTAGTCTTTTTTAAGTTATCGTATGAATTTTGCATTTTAAGTTTATTTTTGATCATATTAATATATTTTTTAGTATTTTGTATTTTTAATGTCGTATTATGATTCAAGGTTTTATCGATGGCGAATTTTGTACGGATTTTGTTGAGATTTGGTGGGTTGGTTGCTATAAAGAGGTGTTCGAACGGGTTTACTCGCGGTTCATTGGTTGCATTTGTTATTTCAAAGTGGCCACAACTCGATGGGTGGGATATAAGCATGACATATAGGCTGGAAGGCGTTGGTGAATGTATCTTGGCTGACGATGAGGACATGATTTCGAGGTTTGGTGGGTTGGTTGCTATAAAGAGGTGTTTACGATGTAATGGCTCGGTAACGTTGGTTAAGTGCTAAACCGTTGTAATACAGTAGTATACTATTATGAATACCATATGATACTACCATTATCATTTTATTATACTATTATGAGATTATTAATGTACTAGAGTTTTTTAACTCGACATATTGGTTTGATTGTGTTATGATGTGTTTTAAGTATTTTATCAAAACCCTAGATTGAAATTATGAGATTATTAATGTACTATTTTATTGGTTATGTTGGAATACTTTACGTTGGTTTTGTTCTCAATGTTCTTGTCATTTCAGTGGTGTATTGTTTGTAACACAATTTCATATCACTACTATAACCGTAATATACTATCATAGCAGATTAATGTACTATATTGAAATTATTAATATACTATGTGGTTGAATAATACGGGATCCATAGTCGATTAACGAGATCCATAATCGAATTAGATCAATGAGATAGTCTATTACATGATATAAGGAAAATTACCCTAATTGATTAGTATTTCAAACAAACATATTATTCAGTTTCCATTTATATTATTATTTTTTCATATATATTATTATTTACCCTAATCGTTTTCATATAATAAGGAAAATTACCCTAATTGATTAGTATTTCAAACAAACATATTATTCAGTTTCCATATATATTATTATTATTATTATTCTAGGGGTTTGATGATTTTTCGGCCCATAGTCGATTAACGAGATCCATAGTAAAATTATACCAGTGGGATAGTCTATTAAATGATATGGGATAGTATATTAACACAGATGTAATTCGACTATGCATCTCGTTAATCAACTATGGGCCGAAGAAATATCAAAACCCTAGATTTGAGTAATCCTAGATTTGAGTAACCCTAGATTCGAGCAGTGACGGCGGCCCATAATCGATTAACGAGATCCATAGTCAAATTATATCAGTGGGATAGTTTATTAGTATATTGTCGGTTTCGTTGGGCCAAATTACGTGAGTTTGCCAGAGATTTGCTGCCCAAGTATTTCAAGCACAATAATTTCTCCAGTTTCGTTCGGCAACTGAATACTTACGTGAGCTTTTGCTAATCGAATCCTTCGATCTGTAACGAGGAATTTTGGTTTTTTTTTGTTTCGGTTATTGATTGAGTTGCTTATCTGATGTTTTTTTAGGGATTTGGGAGGGTTATGCCTGATCGGTGGGAGTTCTCCAATGAATGCTTTCGAAAAGACGAGAAAAGGCCGTTGTGCGAAATCCAGCGCCGGAAAATTGCTACGACGCTGCACCACAGCGGACGGTGTCTCCGTCGGACTCCGGCGAGGAGCAAGTACTTTCCTCATCTAATTTATCCGGCACCGTCCGCGAGATCCGTATAAATTTCTGGTTTTGAGAGGTTTGCAGATTTTTTGGTAGTGGGTTTGTGGGGATAGTGTTTTAACGGGAAAATATGGTGGGATTTGATATTATTTCAAAAGGTAAAATAACGTGATTTGTGGGATTTGATTGAGGGTACTTATGTAATTTAGAAAAGTTTGGGTTTTTATCAAAATGACAAATTTAAATTTGGGTCTACCCCTATTATTTGAATGTCTAAGGGGGTTATATCTAATAGACCCTTTTTTTTATGTATTTCAGTTCAAATAATTATCTAGATCATGTGTTCAGCGTATTCATTATTGCTTGTGTTGGAGCTTTGACTTTGCAAGTTGTATTTGGTCAAACAAAATGGGCAATGATGAAGGGCAATTTAAAAATCTTTTGTAGAATTTGACTTGTAACTTTTGAATAGTCCTTTTTTAAGATTTAGTCATATGAATGATCTCTTATTGGTTGATGCCCGGAGGTTGCCTTTTGAAGTTGTAATTGATAATTTAAGAAAGGTAAATTACACATATACCCCTGCAGTAGGCTAAAATAACTTTATTGTCTCTATAGAATCGGTAATTACAATGATTACCATGAAACATTATTAGAAATTATAATGGAATAATTCATTGGATAAGTTATCCCGTTAGGGTTCAAACAAATTATTAGTTTCAGAAAGTGGTGTAGACAACATAAAATTAGGGGGTGACAAGGCTGCCCCAACATTTCTTAAATCCTTATTATTTTATTTAAAATTTATAAATTTTCATCTATGGTAGCGTGAACGGCCACGCGGAAAACAAATAAAGTGCATATTGGTCTCCAAGACATGAAATCCTGGTTCTAGTGATTGTTTAAGGGATGTAACTGTAATTACTAACATCACATATTATTTTAACATACTTGAGGGGTGTAGGTATAATTTATCCATTTAAGAAGCTCATTGGTAGTTTATTTTATTTGTAAGTTGTAATTGATAATTTAAGAATTTTCTGTATAAGTTACTTTGTTTGCAAGTTGTAATTGGTAATTTAAGAATCTTGTGCGGAAGTTGACTTTATAATATTTTTAACCTCCAATAATCTCTCAACAAACAATCATCACGACTACTTGACTACTTAGGTGGTGTTTGCAAATGTTTTTTAAAAGTGATTATGCGGTTTTTTTTGCTCATAATCTGTTTTTATATGTTTGCAAAATCAACTTTTGCTTTTGCTTCTCTTAAAATAATCTGCTTTAAACTATTTTTTTAAAAGCACCCATAACCCTGTTTTTTCAATTTTAGTTCATTTTCTGAAATATTTGCATACACCCTCAACTTTTAGAAATAAGCACTTAAAACTAACTTTAATCACAATTACTAACTTCTGCTTTTAAATAATCATTTGCAAACACCACCTTAAACTACAGGGTAAATTAAAACCACTCCTAACGTATGGTCAATTTACGAAAAAGTCCCTATTGTTTGGATAATTACATCTACCCCTCAACTATGACTTTTTCTTATACCTCGACCCTTATTGTATCAAATTCAACGTAAGCATCTAGATTTCGTGGAATGTGCTCTAGTTTGTACTTGTTTTGTGTAAGAATACAGTTTCCGATGCACCACAATATGATATAAACAAGCCAAAAAACACGTATTATGATCATTTTGCTTCAAAATACGACATTTGAATGTGATAAAGTAGGCACAAAAGTGATAATATTCTATATAATCTAAAAAAATCCTCTAAATTTGAAACCGCAAGGGTGGACGTGTAAGAAGATTTATAGTTGAGGGGGTGGTTGTAATTACCCAAACAAGAGGGGAGTTTTCGTAATTTGACCATACATCAGGGGTGGTTGCAATTTAGCCTAAACTATATTAATGATTTTTATATTTTCAAGAAAAAGAAAAAGACTAGGTAAACTATACTAAGAAAATAGATTATCACAATTTAGACGGTCTTGGGCTAAATTTATAAGATGTTAAAACGAACTTATAAGATGTTTAACAGCTTATAACTTCTTCAAAAGTCTTTGATAATTTAAAAAAAAAAAACTTTTTCTTTTAATATAAGTTGTTGGAGAGCAAGTAAGATATTTTGTAAATAACACCTCCACCCATCTTTTTATTTAAAATCTTATAATGAGTAAAAATAGCAAATAAACTCATTATCCAAACACTTTAAAAATTAATTTCTGAAAACTAAGATGTAACAACTTATCGGCTCTTAAAATATCTTATCAGCCATAAGAGCTTCTCAACTATTTAAAAAAAGTCGGGTTACACTGATTCTAACCGCGGTCTAAGCGACGGTTAGTGGTTACAAAAATGGGGAACCGGAACCGAACTGATTTTTCAGTTCCCGTTCTGGTTCGGCTAAAAAACCATTGACCCCGGTTCGGTTTCGGTTCTAATCGAACCATTGGTCATGTCTAGCCTCACCACGACTCTCTCTTTTTTTCAACCTCTCTCTCTCTCTCTCTCTCTCTCTCTCTCTCTCTCTCTCTCTCTCTCTCTCTCTCTCTCTCTCTCTCTCTCTCTCTCTCTCTCTCTCTCTCTCTCTCTCTCTCTCTCTCTCTCTCTCTCTCTCTCTCTCTCTCGGTAGTGTTGACTTGTTCGGAATGGGGGTTGAAGAGGAAAAGTTTCATACCCAGACGAGTACCGGATTGGATCTGGGATTGACGACGGCAGCGGCGTGTTTTACGGGCAACAATGACGGGCAACGGGAGGAGTATGACGCGGCGCGTGGAGAAGAGAAGACCCACTTCGCCGTCAGATGAGTCTAATGTGACGATGTTCGAGAGTGTGTTTGTGTGTGGTCCAAATTTATAGCAGATCTACCGCCTGCAATTGTTCGTGAGTGTTTGTGAATGGGTGGCGGCTAGAGTTCAAATGAGAGCTGGAATTTTCAGATGGTGTGACTATAAATGACTATAGGTGACTACAAATTACTACGGTTTGCTACAAATAATGTCTATAGATGACTACGGTCGAAGAAAACTAAAAAAAAAAGAATATCTTACTTTCATAGTTTTCAATATTATGTAGAAATATTTAGTTATAATAGTGAGAAAAAAAGACTACAATGAAAAAAAAAAATAGAAACGTGAAAAAGAATTAACAAAAAATAATTAGATGCAAATTTGAAGATATTAACTGCAAAAAATAAAATAAAAAATTGCAGTTTGAATATTACTTGGTGCATATTTTATTGTTTGTGTGTGGAGGGTATTTTTGGACTGAATTTATCAAAGGATGTGAAGCAAATGTTTAGTTGGAATCGTCATTTAATTATAATAAGTTTTGTCACGAGGGACCTATATTTTAAAACATTTTAATACTATTACTAATATATAAAAGGGTATAAAAAATGTTGAATGGCTAACTCAAACACGCCCGCTCCTTGGTCTTACCGTATTGAATGACAAAAAAAACCTTAAGCTTTTAATGAAATCTATCATTTAATATAATTTTTTTTTATATAGAAATGGATAAAAATACACAATGTGTCAAAATAAATTTGAAAGCTGAGATTTAATGGAGATTACAAACAACTCTGCAGATAACGAATCTAAAGATGAACGAACACGCTTATTTTCTCGGGTGTGGCGTCGGAATATATACATTCATTCATTCATGGGTATTCAGTATTCACTTCCTTAGCTAGTAATTTAGCTCTAGCATGTCCAGCCTCTATCCTGAACTGCTCTCCCAACCCAAAATGTGCCATTTGCAGCCACACGAACACGATCAGTTCCCCGCCTTCACTGAGTTGCCTAGCGTGCTCGTTAGCGCGGCAGTGACTGGCGGCATAGGCCAACAGTTCCACCCACACTTTGCTCATCATCTCCCATTTCCTAACCTCCCCAAATTTCTCCAGCTCATGCGCAAGCATACACGCATCGAACAGCAGCGATTTACTTCTATCACCCTTCACTTCTCTAGGCTTCACGACTGTCTTCACACTCATAAGCTTTTCGCATGCCGAAACTTTACGATCGCCAATATTGGTGGGCGTTGACCATGTTGATATTAATTCGTGCCGCCACCTCTGGAAAAAAATTTTAGCTTCCTCACAGGTGTCGGTGAAGCGTATCTGCCCTATACCTGCGACCGCGGACATCAATTTCGGCCTCATGACCAAGAGGTACAACATGTAGTCCGAGAGGACTTTGCATATTTCGCGATTCGGATTGTTGTTCGATTGGTCGGTGCTCGTGAAATAGCAAAGTTCGGTGGCGATGTGCCACATCAGCAGGCTCTCGTCGTACTCTGACTCGAGATCGCTCACGCTGGACGAGATCAAAGGATAGGAGTAGTGACGTGGGTAGTCCAAGAGAACACATTCGCCCCTTGCTGAATATATCTCCTTGGCCATTTTGTTGGTTTGTGCTTTCTGAGCCTTAGTTCGAAGCTCGTTGAAAATGAACTCCTTTAGGTTCTGCTCGCAGACGATGCTTTTCTTGTACTTGCACTCATCAAGGATATCCTTAACTCCGAGAAAATCAGCTACGGTGTTCACCCATCTGAACCGTGGTTTCAGACAGAAACTAATGAAGCTGTGTTGAGACATGGCATTGGACCATCGGTGGTTTCGTTTGCCGAACGGTGATCTAATAAGGAACCTCGACATGGCCTGTTTGGCCGAGACAATAGTCCAGTCGGAGAAAAGGAGGTTGAAATAAGCAACCAAATCCAAACAAACAGCACCGCCAAGCAAAACATATGTGACGATTTTATCAGACAGGCTGATGTTGTGTTTAGGAAGGCATATGAATTGCTGCAAACACATACCTATGAGGACAGAGCATGCACCACGTAGTAGATACACAAAAATGGAATTGACCATCACCATCTTGGTGTAGAGTGCATCGTACATGAAATTCAGCTCCACCTCCAATACCGAAAACGCGTCAGCCGCCTGGCGCCGGAAGAAGAAGTCGCGGCTTTCGTTCCGCTCGTGGAAGCTGAACATGTGGTCAACAATGAGTCCCTTAAAGATGTTGAAGAACTTGTACCCGTTCAGCACGATTTCCATGGGGCTCAATATTTCCGTTTCGAAAATATTATTATTGTCATTGTTGTTTGTCGACAATGAAGAAGAGCCCCTCTCGGGTTCCTTCGCAATCGTAACAGGGACACGAGCGGCCACCATTGCGGAGTATTCCTCCATAAGCCGAGCGTAGTTGGGTCCCGCGTCGGGATTTGGAAGAAGGGCAGCCTTGAAATTACTCAGACATGCTCCGTACAGAGCGCGTGTGCGCTCGGTGTACTTATATGCTCCGGCGAGCAGCATGAGGACTGTCAGCAGCCAGAACTGAGAGTTGGGGAGGGACTGAAAGAAAACGTAGACAACAGCAATAAGCTGGATGATAAAGCCGAGCAGATGCCTGATCCACAGTTCGTTGTCTTCAAGAGAGAAGGCGGTGATGGCGTCGGGGCCGCCTAGGTGGAGCAGTAGAAATGGCGCCCAAAAAGATGCAAGTTCCTTGCTGATGGCGTTGGATTGGCCGTGGGAGATCAGCCCCACAGCGAAAGCGGCCATCCAATCGGCGAGGAGATAACAGATCCATATGAACCATGTTAACCAGAGGCTCGCCCTTCGTTTTCTTGAACCTGCTAAAAATATTAGAACCACTTGAAACAAGAGACTAATTAGGACAACACAACGGAGATTCCACTCGTCCCACAGTTTCTTGGCCCTTGTTGGCACATGGTCTGACATTCTCTATCTTTAACAAAGAAAAGTTAAAGACCAAGACTATTCGCCTGTCAGCTGTAAATGGAAGGACAAGGTCTTCTTATATCAACACGATTCTTGACAGCTTGTTACTACTGCTGTATTTGTATTTCTTTATTTCCCTATTTGAAAGAAAAATAATTGGTTAATAGTTTAACAAGGAATAAAAGTAAAAATTGATGTGTTTGAGAGAGAGGGATTCTGAACAACCACACTTGTTCTTTCGTACAGATTTCATTTTTTTTCTTCACAGCAGATTCTAATGTCGATCAGGAAGAAACCCGAGGAAGCAGTGTCGGTGCTTCTGGGCCGGCTCAAAAAGGCAAAGGAAGCAGCAACAGAAAACGCTGTCGATTCTTGTTTGGTTTTCAAGTTCAACGAAATCGAGAAAGAGCTAAACGGCATTAAAGAATTCTATCCAAAGATAAAAAGCTGGGAGAAGGGAGTCACGGATCAGTTCTGTGCCTTGGAACAAGGCCTAGACGACGACATCTTTAAGGATCCTGAGATGGAAACTGAGATCTCCCGAAAGCTGGATCTCATAAAAACTGATATTGAGGAACTGAAGAGTTTGATTTCAACGGTTGACATTTCATTTCAGCCCAACTACGAGCCTGCCACCAGGGGTTATGACCATGATCAGACAGTCTCCGAGGAGTGGGTGAATCTCGGGATAGAGGATAAAATATTTGAGAGCAAGGGCATGTCCAGGCTCTTAGCGAGTTTCCACTGCGTGGAGAGCCCCCAAGTGAAAATGTGTTTGTTGTGCCTCTCGATTTTTCCAGAAAAAAGTGTGATAAAGAAAAAACCCATCATTTATTGGTGGATGGGGGAGGGACTTGTCGCCAAAAACAACAATCAAACTGCCGAGGAGGTCGGAGAACAAGTCTTTCAACAACTGATCTACCAAGGCTTCATCAAACCCAACATAGACCCCCGAGCAAAGTGGAGCGTAAACAGCTTCGTCGTGTATCCTTGGGTTCGTCGCATGCTGATCATCGTGGCGAAGGAAAACGGGTTCCTGCAATTTACTACTCCACCGCGAAGGCCTCTCAACTGCAAACGCAGAGCATTCCTGTGGCAAGAAAACGACACGTACAACAGCATCGTGAGTGATGGGGAGAGAGAGCAGGATCTGCTGACCGTGTTCAACGTGAAGGTTCAATACCTGGGGACGAGAATCGACTGGCTTGCAAAGCTGAAGAAGGCGGAGGTCCTGCAGATGGGGCGTTGGCAAAACTCCTCCTCCCATCACATAGAAGTCGAAGATCAGGCACTGTTACTCAACGATTTGGGGTCGCAGAAGAAGCTGAAATACCTCAGCCTCAGAGGAATTTCAAGGATCGAAGCTCTCCCCCCATCAATCGTGAAGCTCGTCAGCCTCCAGATTCTCGATCTGAGGGCGTGCCACAACCTCGAGAAACTGCCTAAAGACATGTCAGCAATGAAGAACCTCACGCATTTGGACATATCCGAGTGTTACCTGCTGGAGAGCATGCCCAAGGGACTACAACACCTCCTTGATCTACAAGTTTTAAAGGGATTCGTGCTAGGGGACATTTCTTGCACCATCGGGGATCTAGCAAGAATTAAAAACTTGAGGAAATTGAGCATACGGGTCAGCAATCAGGGAGACACTGGTCCGCTAATGACCCTCGTCGGTTTGTCTGATCTCAGGATCCTGACAATATCGTGGACCGGAGAGTCGTCGTCGACATCGTCATTGGCGGCGCTTCCGCAGAGTCTGAGGAAACTAGACCTCCGGTGCGTGCCGTTCGAGGCGGTTCCGGAGTGGTTGTGGCCAAGCAGGTTGCCGGATTTGGAGAAGTTGTATATCAGAGGAGGAAAACTCAGCAGCTTGGACCACACGGATACTGACAGGGAATGGAAGGCCGTCAAATATTTACGATTGGAGTATCTCACGGAATTTGAGATTGACCAATGTTCATTGTTCCCACAACTTGTGGATTTCAAGATTAATCTCATCCCCGTACCACTACAGTCTTGAACAGAGGTGGATAAATATCATTTCAAATAATTCGGCTACAAGAATGCTGCTCATGTCCATTCAACGGTGTAACATAAAGTTGCGTCGCCTCTATGTTTTCATTTTATTTTGAAGAAGTTATTTTGAGAGAACAATTTGATAAGAAAAATATATTTGTTTTTATTTTGATTAAAAAAAAAAAAAATACGCAATTTACAGTGTAACTTGTAAGATCAGATCATGTTTAAAGATGTTTGGAGGAAGGTGTTATTCTTCTAAAATAACACCAAGCTCATAAACTTACACAAACACCATATAAACCATCACACAAACACCATATAAACAGCACCATCCTGCCTCACAGTCTAAAGTCTAAACAGAATAATTGTTCCAATTTTCAAAAATCGGAAAAACTAGATCAAAATTAGATCTCTTAATCCTCTACTGGCATTAGTGACTATGAACAGCATCAACATTCACAGATCACACATCAACTACTGTTCCCAGAAAAAAACATAGCATCCAATAAAACTCGAAAACGATATGGAAATTGTCTGAATTCAAAGCTAGTACAGAATAATCCAAAACACTGAAAACAAAAACAAAAAAAACAAAATTGTCATTACTTAACATATAAATTTCCAAAAAAAAAAACAAATTGCATATTTATAAGCGCCATAAGGGCTTATTATAAGCAAATACATTGAACATGTGTGTTTGTTAGGTGTACTCGATGATTCCACTCTAACAAAGCAAATTTAATAATATAAGATAAACTCTGACCCGTTGTTTATCACTCTGTTTTCGCCTCTGCTGATCCATGCTTTTCATCTGATTTCACGTCTGCAGAACAACAACCACCACCGTGATGGTGGTGGTGGTGGCCGTGGTGGTGGTGCTGCTTCTTACCCTTCAATTGCTTCCTCATATCATAAGCATCCTCTCCATCGGCGTAATATTTTGCCTCCATATCGTTAATTTGGTACCCTAATGTCCCAGTGTATAAATTAAATGCAGCCTTATTGCTTTTCCTTACATGCAGCGACACATACTCGGAACCATATACCTGTTTATCAATCAAGAACCCAATATAAGTTCGCTATCTATATATAGAGGACAAAATATAAATCCAAAACATCGTGCATTAATCAAAAAGTATATCCAAAACATTAATAAAATATATATCCAAAACTTTGTGCATTAAACCAAAAATTAAAAGCAAAATGACGTATCGAAGAAAAATATCCAAATCAGAATATATGTCCGAAACATGGCACATTAAGCAAATAGTAGCAAAATAAAACGTTTACTGTAGAGATAGTCAATCATGAACAGTGATACAAATCAGACCATGCAAACGAGCAGTGGGGAAGCCAGTGTAGGGGTCAGGGGGGCCATGGCCCCCCCTCAAATTTTAATTTTTTTTACTACTATATATGTATGTATAGTTTTTTATTTTGCATTTGCATTGTCCTCTTATAGTAAATGGATCTAACAAGTAGGATAAAGAAGTTACGAATTATGACATGGAACCGGGGGCGAATCTACACTCGGGAAGTGATGGACTCGAGCCATCCTCAATTGTAAAAATTTCCACAGTATTACGCCTTTATATTATTAAGTCCACCAATTTTTTATTATTTAGTGCATCTAAAATCCAAATAAATGCAAAAAAAAGTACTAAAATTTTCTTTTCCTATCTTCTGGTTTTGTAAAAATTTTTTTTTTTTTCGGGGGCGCTGCCCCCAGACCTCCAAAAACTTAAATCCACCATGTAGCAACATCTTAGATTCACCAATCTTGGAACAATAATTATTTTCATTAATTTTCTTACGTTATTTTTTAATACATATCTGGTCCCCCCAGCTTCGCCACTGCAAAACGAGAGCTATAACTACAATATCTTCCTGCAATTATAGCCTGAATAATTGCAACAAACCAATAGCCGATTTTAAGATTACATCGATTACTCTCGTTTTCAAAAGATTCGATTATACATCGAGAGAGTAGTCCGGTATAAAAGGCATTTCCAAATTAGTAAATAAAATCAACATAATAGGATTATCAAAATGACGCAACATAAAAGCAGCAAAATCACGGCTTGTCGAGGCAGCGAAGTGGTCATTTATGTGCGTAAATTTCCTAATATAGATAGATATAACTACAAAAACCAAACAATTAGAACAAAAGAAGAAAAAATGATCAATTTGAACACAAATGCAACAAGCAAAAAAAAAAAAAAAAAAAAAAAAAAAAAAAACAGAAATCAAAGAGCTGATTAAATAGGTTTACGATAACTTAAAAAATCACCTGCTCCATGGCGTTTTGGGCGGCGGTCATGAGCTTAGTGGCGATGCCGAGTTTCCGGTGAGTCCTGAGCACGGCGAGGGAGGTGATGTGGCCGTGGCACTCGGTCGATTCCTCCTCCATCTTGGCCAAAACGTAGCCGACGATTTTGCCGTTGTAATCCTCGGCAACGTAGAGGAGCTGCGGCCACGAGAGGATGTGGTATATGTAGTATTTCATCTGGTAGTTCTCCGGCAGGCAGAACAAATTGCACTCCTGCATCGCCAGCAAATCATCCACCGTTGCTTTTCTGATGCACACCATTGTTCAGTCAATTGGGGGTTTCTAGATTGGGGCAGAGGATTAACGGGTTAGGGTTCTTCGATTTCTAATTTAAGGATTTGGAAATGGGGTTAAGAATTGCGTTATTGGCACTTTGCACCCTTTAAATATACATACTTCGCACATTGCACCCCTTACATTATAAATATGGCACTTTGCATCCTCTAATTACCAGTAACTTGGTTATTTCTATGCTACATCCGGTGAAGACTACACGCTTGGCAGAGTGCACCCTTAATATCTTTCCGGCACGGATTTCACCTGAAATTAGTGGCGGGGTTTATAGTGACCTATTTTTTATGTCGGTGAATCTGTCAGTGATTCCATTTAGCGACTGAATTCTTTTGATCACCGACGGAAAATTATGTCGGTGAAGCCATGTTTTCTTATAGTGAACAATGTATATTCGTTTGGGTTTTACTCACTAATTTATTAAGTGTTCTTGAATTTATTGTAAAATTAGAGTTTTAGTCTAAAATTTGTACCAACACAATCTCCGCCCACAAGTTAGCATCAATTTCGACTGTTATACGAGTTATCTCAAACTTTTGTTTTCGGAATGCAATCCGATTATCCAACAAAACCCAAAGATGACAGAGTCTTAAAACTGTCCGACTCACCAAGATTATGTTTTTCTTGGTTTTGTTGAACTTATCCCACTCAAGATCACTACGGATTTTGCTCTTTAAAGCAACTAATTGAGAATTGATGCTTGCGGAAAAGATCTAAAAGGAAATCATGCTTAGTTGGTAAAAGAATTGATTATTTTGTGATGAGTAGTAAAAGAATAGACAAACGAGGGCAATCTTCCTATTACTTGAAAATGGAGGAATATATCTACGTTCTTCGCCTTTAGGTTAGGCCAAATAGTATCCGATGTAATTTTCATATTTTCAATGGGAAATTGTCGTACGGTGCAGTTTGCCAAGCTAGTGGTAATTTGAGGGTGCAAAATGTCATTTTATAATTTAGGAGTGCCTATGTGCCAAATGGATATGTTAGAAGGGTGCAAAGTGCCAATTACCCTTAGATATTGGGGGGAAATGGTGCGGAGAGATGACGGTTCAAAAGGTCGATGGGGCAAATAGCAAATAAGCAATGTTTTGAAAACCGGAACAAACAGTTACCTGAATAAGATATTGGGTCATGGTTGGATAAGTTCAATCGGGGTCCAACCATTTTTTTCATTTTTATTTTATAATTATGTATACATAGTTTTTATAGTAAATAATTATACACATTTTATTTTACATACATTAACTCATTGCTCATTTCGTTTATTAAACCTATTTTTCTTGGGGTTGTCTAGGGTCCGAGAGGCATTGTACTTCTCGGACCAAAACGATTGAATCTGGTGCATTGATAATATTTAGTAAGTAATTAAAACCGTTGATCTTAAGTACGACCTAGTACAACCTAGTACAAACCCTATGAATTTATAAAATAAAGTACGAACCTAGTAAAAATGGATGGTACATCATCGTACTTACATTGTACTTTGTGTAAATTACGTTTTTAACCTTAAAAATCAATTAAGAAATTCAATTTTCGTTCCATTACTAATATTAAATCAAACTAAATACTAGTAATCATATTAATTGTAAAACAAAATTATTAACAAATTAGACGTCCAAAACTTTTTCCCCCAAATCAAAATCCCCCTCTACACAAAGGCAGCAGATCGAGAAATGCCATCAAGCCACCTTCCTCACCTCCTTCTTGCCATGGAAGTTAAGGAAGCGGTTGTTTTTCGGCTGCCGAACCACTGTCAAGATTGGGCAGAAACATATATAGGACTTCTTCAAAACCACCAAACGTAATTCTTTCATCAAATCAAACACGGTTCTTCGATTCGTGTAATACGTTGTAGATAGATTCTCCAAATAAGAATGAAGTGAGTACTTGTGTATTATTGTGATTCGTTTCTTCATTGCACTTATCGAGATATGATTTTTTGTATTGTGATTCTTGTTATCAACTTAAATTTGTACATATCAAGTGAAAAATGTTCAATCTCGTTGAATGAATGCTCAAAACATAATATTGTTCATATGTACTTATGTCTGTGTTTTTTACATAATATTGTGTTTTTTGTAGTTGTTAATTACATGATTCCTCCATTTTTTAATGTTAAGGTCACATTACCCATGATGAGAGCAAAATTGAAATTAGAAATTGTCCAGAAGAGCATACAAATGCAAGATTTTCGAACAAAATGTTGGGCTGATGTTGGTAATGCTCTGGGATTTAGTAGCCATTGGTTATTCAGTTACGTTGTCTGGTTTGGGAGCATGTGAAAAAACTGATCAAGATAGCAAAAAAGCAGATACTGTGGAACTGCATCAGATCCAGGCTTCATTCCTTGGGCTTGATAAAATTATTGATTTGATTTTGTTTCCCTATATTATAATTGTAGACGAAATTAATAGAATTAAATATCATGTATTTTACATTAACTTCTCAAACTGTAACTATTGTAAAAGAACAAAATTTATGTATATCTTAAACTTGCAGTACATAATGTAACACAACTAAATATGTAACCAATATAGTTAGTAATAGTTTGTAAGTGACAATCTAAAATCGAGTAACAAGTAGAACACCAGATGGTAAAAAATAAATCTTCAAATAAATTTCCAGTTTAAAGGTTGTCATTACATCATGGGTACTAAAGTAGTTTACAAATATAATAAAAATGTAGAAATTATATAATTGAATATCAAACTGTTAATGATAGTAATGTTTCGTTTATTACTGTAGATTGTGTCTTCTTTGTAGCAAATCATAATCAGACTAACAGAAACATAATTGTTGTTAATCTAAACATAAATGAATTAAGGTACATGTTCTGTAAATAAATTAGGTTTATATATTCCATGTTTAAAGGCCATCCTCTGGACCCGATTTATTTACCAATACAATAGGTACATGGTCTGCAAATTAAGAAAAGTGTAATACAGTAAATGTCTATGTAACAAAAAGATCGAAAAAGATATTATTACAATGACAGATTATTAAAGAATAGAACCGCTGAATACTATGCCTATCTTCATCAACTAAAATTGTTAAACATAAGTGGATTTGTCCATGTGGAACAATTTTCTTAAATGAAATCTACATGAGAAACTCGGCTCCAAGACTAAGTTATAGAAGCTCGACGTCTCTTCAAATTTGTTATGCAGCCCGATCCCTCCGAATCTTTGCCTCAGCGACCCAATTCGTATTCAAACAACAAGCTCGATGTCTCAATACCACTCGGATTCGCTCGTTTCCTACAAGAAAAGTTTAACTGTATCAGATGAAAATAATAGTTGTTGCAACAAGGGCTTTTGCTGAAAAAACTTGATCTAACTGTATATGTGCAATTATCAACATTTTTTGTTCTTTTGATTGTTTTATCTTGTATGACATGAGAAGCTGCTAAGAAATTTTTTTACTGATCATTGAAAAAAAAAGATAAGCTAAGAATATTAAGAATAAAACAAGGACAAAAACTCAATAAGTACAGGTATAGCACTAAATTAACAGCCAAATACGCCTAACAACTAAAAGCAATAGATTGAGACTTTGAGCAAATTAACAGAAACAATCTCCCAGAATAATGCACAAAGCATTCAATCCAAAAAAAAAAAACAAGACTGAAAGTCTACATCAACAAGATCAAAACCAAAGAGAAAAATTAATTGCACATAGAGTGACAACACAGATACATACAGGCTACACAGTTTATAAATATACTCTTTTAAATTCAAGCATGGAGCGCAAAAACAAAAGAAAGAATCTGCAATTTCAAACAGATATCTATAGTTTGCTGCCTGACACACTAATTAAACGGACAAATACTCGAAACATATCCATTATAAGAACAACGAAGAAATTGATAGGAGATTATAACTTTAAGCAACTTTTGGACCTTGGATTTGTGATTCTGCCAATTTTTTTTTTTGGGGGAGACGATCTGCCTGCGGGCAAGTAGTAAACGATGATTAGGGTTTATTAAAAAAAAAAAAAAATGACAGAAGAGAGAAGCAAGATTCTCATTTCTTCAAGCCGATTTAATTGATAAGTAAGGTTTTTGTTTTATTTTAATTATTATTGTTATAAAATCCAATTTTATTTACTGATTAATAATTACTAGTTTTTTTAATTATGTTTAAGTTCTAAGGATTTTTATGTAATTTCACTAATGAGGTAAGTATCGTACTTTTTTGTATGGGGTTCGTACTTATCCTATGTGGCGTAATTTTATTAGTAGATTACGGTCCGAGAAGTACACATATCAACGTACACATATCATATCCAATCATTTAAGAGATTATAGATATTATAATCTACAATAATACGTCTTCTAATAAAAAAAAATATTTACATTTTTTTTAATTGGGCAATAAAAAGACATCCTTTTACCCATTTTACTTGTTTATTTAAAAAAAAATGCAAAATTTTGCGCAAAAAAATCCGATTTTCGCTCGGGCTCCAATATTATTGTTTAATCGAACAAACTGGACCGAACAAGCAATGGTTCGCAGTTTAATCAGTTCAACTGACCGATCGGTCTGGGTTTCAAAACACTGCAAATAAGCCACTTCATTAAAAATGACCCGATTTTTTTTTATTTGTAAATAAATTCATTTCTTCAAAAAGAATTCTACTATATATATAGTATATACCAAAATTGACCTTAAACATTTTGAACACATTAACATTTTTTTTACATGTTTATTTTTTATGTTTTGTTTAATATTGTTGTTTTAACTGGCAATATTATGTTAATTTGTCAACACAACTAAATTTATTTATTTTTCACAATATTTTAATTTTGCTATTATACTGTGGTCAATAGTAAAATAGCACTATTATGTTATGACCAACGGTAGAATAGCGCTATAAGACTCTGATCAACAGTAAAATAGGGGGAATACGATGCTACACCCGGTGATTTTCACCGGGTGGCTCTTTTCTTGACATGTGTCATTTTTTATTTATTTTATAATTATATTTCTAAAATCCATTGGGCCATAACTAAACCCGTAGTGGGAATCTTATTAATTAGGGTGCCTGGTTATATTCACCAGGTGTAGCATAGAATTTCCCGTAAACGTAAAATAGTGGGTCAACACAATAATATTAACGAGAAAAGAGAGAAAAAAAACAAAAAAAAAACAAATTAAAAACAATAGTATACAATAAAGTATTGTCTCCATATCGTATCATAAAATATTTAACTAGAAATAGTACAAAATATATATATCTATATAATAATGTACAATAAACATGTAAAATATAATATTTTAAAATCAAACCACACGGAAAAAAAAAGATTTGAATTCAAGTTTTAACGTCATATTAGATAGGACAAAAATCATAAATCTTAGAAATGCTTGTGTTAATTTTAGAGTTAAGTACACTTTGCTCGTGAAGTATAGCTAGCATATATAACGCTTACCCCTTAAAGTATCATTTATAACATTTACCCTCTCAACATAAATTATTTTAGGGGCCATTTGATATACACCCTTAGAATGGAAAATATATAGGGATATGTTCACCCCTAAAATTCTTTCTTTGAGATACACCCCTGGAGAGGCAAAAGTACAATTGTGCCCTTATTTGTAATTTTCGCCCTATTGCATTCAGCAATTCGCCAACTACATTCAGCATAATAGCCAACTGCAATTAGCATTGTTGAACCTGCATTTATCATTTTTCAGTTTTATTAATAAAAAATTATAAATTTTTATTTTATTATTATTTTTTATTTTTTTAAAATTATCTTTTTTAATTTTTTTAATTTTTTTAATTTTATTATTTTTTTAATTTTTAATTTTTTTTATTATTTTTATAATTTTTTTAATTGTTTAAATTTTTGAATTTTTTGAATTTTTTTAATTTTTTTAAATTTTTTTTTTTTTATTTTAAAAATAATTTTTCAATAAGTTTCCAGCATAAAAATTGACTACAAATGACTACAGTATAGTACATGCTCTATAGTCATGTGTAGTTATATATAATCATGTACCTTCTTTTTAATTACTCCGAAGACCGATTATGTGGACCGATGATTATATACAAAAAAGAACTTCATCGACACCAACAACAAAAATCACAATTTAAATCATGATATTATAAATTAACTTGTAAAAATGTAAATCAAAATACACAATCACATGCATATGTTCTTCAACAAAGAACAAATCATCATCATCAATTAGTACCGAACAAAAAATTGGAAAAACAGAATCATCAACTATATATAACTATATGTTACTACATGTTACTATATATGGCTATATGTATATGACCACATGTGACTATATATGACTATATGTATATGACCACATGTGACTATATATGACTACATGTATATGACCACATGTGACTATAGGAGTATAGTCATATATAGTGTAGTTTGTAGTCTGTAGCTTCAAATCCCACTTTTCAATACCACTTTTCAATACCACTTTTCATTTATCAGTTGCAAAAAAACTATTTTAAATTGACGAACACCATGTCCTCTTGACAAATAGTGCATAGAAGTTGTTCAAACATCGAGACATGTGACAAAAAATCAGCTTCAGTTAAAAACATTTACATTATAAATCAACAAATACATATCAAAATGCACACTCACATATTTTTTTAGATAAATTAGCTTCTCTACTTTTAGACACGGAATAAAAATTAAAACTTGTTTCTTCTTCACCGAAAAAATCCGACAATTTTTAGATCTTAAAACCGCAATAATGAAGCTGCGTATTCATAGGAAAACCAATTGCAGACACAATACATAGAAAATTAAACACTTAATTCCAAAAAATACAAAAAAACAATAAAAAATAATTTATTGATAAATTTCCTATACTGTAAAGGACTATAAATGGCTATAGTATAGTGGAAGTTATATAGTCATGTATAGTTACATGTAGTCATGACTATAGTTATCTATAGTTACATATAGTCATATATAGATTTATATACAACTAAATGTGAATCAAATCTCATTTCTCCACACAACGACTCTGATCTATCAGTTGCAACGAAGTTGTTTTGAATGACGAACACCATTTAAAAATTGAGTTCAGGAAAATATAATGAAAAACGAAATATACAAAATAATCCCTATGGTTATTAGATCAAAGCACACAATTTTTAATCTCGATTATATGTTTCTTCGAAATAATTGTTTTATTGCGACAGAAGAAACGGCAAGTTTACGAACAAATCTGCGAAAGAACTCATAAGAAGCCAACACAAAATCGAAAGCACAAAAAAATAAAAATGGAATCAGTAATAGAAACATAAATCAAACTATATACACTCATATATATATATATATATATATATATATATATATATATATATATATATATATATATATATATATATATATATGGATCATGGATTTGTTTATTCAAAGCTTTCACCAGACAAAAATAAAAAAATAAATAAAATCTAGTCCTCTGTCATTATATGTAATAATAATAATAAATAAATAAACCTATCAAACCAAGTGGAAAGTCACCTTCTCTGTAATTTGGCCATCAAACTCACGTACAAACAATTATCAAAATATCAGCGATAATAACTTACAATTTTAGCAACATATTTCATCTGTGACGGCAAGGTTTAGGAGAGTGACGAGCTCAGCTTCGTTGGCGGAGGCGGAGTCACATCAGAACATATTCATGGCGCCGAAATAGAGGTGAAATAGAAACTAGATGCCAATGCTTCTCTCGAAACATCTTCCCTTCTTGTGGTCTCAGATCTCGCAACGACGGCGGCGGCAGCAGAGACTCGCCAACAGCTCCTACCTATCATCTCCAAACTCCGACGATTTGATGGCGATGAGAGCTTCGGTGAGAGTGGCGGAGGAAGAGAGGGAAACAACGCGGCGATTTGCCTAGGCAGAGATTGGCCGCTAATAATCGCGGCGGAATGAGAAATATCACGGCAGCGGCACAAGAGAGAAGATATCGAGAGAAGAGAGAGTGAGAGAGGGATAGGGTTTGGGGAGTGGAGAGAGAACGTTGAATGAATATGAATTGGGGACCAACGTGGCATTCTAAAAACTGATTCTATAAGGGCAAAATAGGTACTTCAAGTGTGCTCACGGGGTCTACCAAATTAAAATCAAAATTTAGGTTTTTGACTAGGACAAAAAAAATCAATTGGACCTCTTCATATATATTTTCAAAACTAGGGGGTTAATCACTCATTTATCCATTAGAGTATACTGTAAAAGTTCACACATAATAAACATGAGAATCTGATGAGTATAAGATCATATAGAGATGGAAGTAACTGAGATAAAAATGTAAGTATATATATATATATATATATATATATATATATATATATATATATATATATATTGTATAAATTATGAATGAAAATATATTTTAAGAAATTAATGAACTAAAAAAATTTAAATACTTGAGATTATTATTAGTTATGTATTGATTTCTTAAAATTTATCCATATATATTCGAATAATTGGTCCAACAACAATTAGATGTTATGTATTAAATATGTACCAAACCGAAGATAATATTTTTAAATTTTACAAAATTGCTTTTTTAAACCTATACTTTAATTATATCATCTAATTATTCTTTTAGTTATTTCTTTCAATAAATGAGAAAATTTTAAGGTATTAGAATTGAAAATACAAATTAAATTGTGCTTGAGGGGGTAAGTGTCATAAATAATATTTAAAAGGGTAAGTGTTACATAAAACATATTTTAGGGGTGTAAACTATATTTAACCCTTAATTTTATTACATTTACCCATACAAATTGCTTTTGATTTATGTAACGTTGAACAAATTTTGTTGATTTTGACTTGAACAACAATATAATTTATCTAAAGCAATTTATTTTGACTTTGTTTTCATTATAAAAAAAATTGTTTTAAACAATACGAATATGCTAAAAATAGCATACATCACTACAAATATACAGAATATCTTACAAATCACCCCAAGTATGCTGCAAATAGCATAAATCACTGCAAATATACTTAAAATCATACAAATCACCCCAAATATGCTGAAAATCAAATCACCGAAAAATGTGCTAACAACACAAGTCACCCCCAAAATAAAAATCGGTTGTACCGCGATATTGACTACACAAACATCAGTGGTAGTGATTTACACAATATTGATCTACTTGTGTCCCTCTTCACTTGTACTTCAATTCACACTCATAAAAAGCTTTTTACATGCATGTTAATATATATTACTCGTGATATTGCAAACAAATCTTGCCCCTAACCAAAGATGTAAGTAGGGGTGGATTCGGTACGGTTGCCAAACATTTAGCGCAATACCGTGTACCTACCGTACATTGCGGTATTGAAAAATTTCATACCGTTACCGTACCAAAAAGTTCGGTATACCAATGTTCGGTATACCGTTATTTTCGGTACGGTACAATCGGTACGTGGTATTCTACCGTACTTGGCGATGCATCAAAGATA
>NW_012194164.1:41494-83414 GCF_000504015.1 Erythranthe guttata | reverse complement strand
TATACGCAACAAATGATATCCTTTCATTGTTCATTGCCTATGTAGGAAGGACGTGGATACGGTGATACAAGGAACGGAAAAAACCGAATACGGGGAAACGACATGTTCCGAAAATGAGTATACGAGAACTTAGGGGAGACATGTAAATATTAAAAGTATGAACATATATCAGTTTTTATTTATATATAAATTATTTTTATATTTTTTATACAAACATATTCAAAATAAATTTTAGGAGTGAATTGCATTTGCTACCCCTGTTTAAATCGCTTAGGCGTCCCCCTATCATAATAAAATTAGCAAAACCCCATGTTAATTTTTAGGTTGCACATTTGACCCATTTATCTTTTGCCCACTGACTAGCTCTGAAAAGAGGGTTTTGCAAAAACAAAAGACTCAGTCCTTCAATGATTAATTTTTTAAACTTGGGGACCAAATTGAATTTATGAAAACTTAAAGAGGTTAAATTGTAATTTTTAAAACCTAATTAAAGAAAAACAAAATTCATCTTCTTCACAGGACCAGCCTCCACCACCACCACGCAACTCATCTCCGCCGCCATATTTGCTCAGCAACCCACCACCCACCGCCCAACCATCTACGCTGCCATCTTTTCTCAGCAGCCCACCACCCACCATCTCCGCCGCCATTCTTTCTCAACAGCCCACCACCAACAGCATACCCCATCTATGTATGTCGCCATTCTTTCTCAACAGGAAGCATATTCACCGCCATTGCTATAAAACTGCATAAACACTAATTTCTTTTTGGTGAAGAAAATTGAAACCAATGATTCTTTTGCTGATGCGAAGCTTTGCCCATTTATGTTTGGAAATCTTCCATTAATGAACATGGTTAGAAGATTTATTCCAAAGAAAAAAGGACAAGAAGTCGAAGAAGACGTAGAAGAGAGGAGAGGGGAGAGATAGTGTATGCTTTTGGGGGTAATTGTGTCACTTCCATGCAAAAGTGAAGAAAAAAATCAAACAATCCGCGAGTGCGACACACGATATGCTCCGAAGGGGGTTTTTCGCCTTTGACTAATTAGTACAGAGGGTTTTTGCTAACTTTTTTATAACAAGGGAAATCGCACAGATACGATTTACACAAGAGTATATAGTAAATGCAATTCACTCTAAATTTTAGTATCAACTATACATTTGTTGTTGATTATTAAATCACTTACTAAATAGGGAAACAATAAAAACGTATTAAAATTTTGCTATTCAAACATGTTTCTAACTGTTTACAAATTGCAAAACGGCTCATAAGATGTTCGGCAGGTGTCTTGAGTTTTTGACACGCAAAAACGTTAAAAAGTTGAAATTTTTGTGCTATATAGTTCATTACTCGATCCTTCCGATCGAATGCAACATTTTCTTGAAAATTATTAGCTTTAGTAGTTACCTTCTTATCATCACTCAGTCTCTGTGTATGTCCAAAAGCAGCAACAATTATATATTACTTTTGTCCATCAGTATTCAATGACTCAAAAAAAATTAATTATTCTACTTAAATAAACTATACAATAAAAAAATATTATTTATAAATTAATATTACTTAGTTACCCTACAAATGATCTTACCTATTAAAAATCTATTCGTAGGGGCACTTTAGTACCTGCAAAAAATAGAAAAATCCTTTCTAATATTTACACTTTTATAGATCATATCAGAAACCCGTTGGAATTTTTAAAAGTTCACTGCTATATTTTGTTAAACTATTCAAATTTAAGAAGTTTACTATCAATGCTCACCCAAATTTCATAAATTCTTAAGCCATTTTTTTGAAAGTTCACTATCCTATTTATAAATTACATAATTTTCAGAGATTCGTTACCAATTTTAAAAAATTTACTGTTATCATAAACTTACTATATATCATATTTCGTTAAAGTAATCAATTTTCATGAGCTCAATGTCATATTGTTTGGTGAAAGTTAAGGAACACAAAAAACTTAAAGCCTAATAGAATTTGAAATTCAAAGAGCAATTTAATTACGGGATTAAAGTGCAGAAAGTTATTATGACTTCAAAAATTACAATAAACAAGAAAAAATATGTTTCTCAAATCCTAAATAACATCGAATTGCCAGAATCTAACGTTCATCGGCATCATAGTTGTCTGGTTATTCGCAATCCTGAGAAAAGGGTGATCCCTTTTGGTAATAATTTGGGAATGATTAGATAATTTACCTTTATTCGATGAGCAACTCATCCTCAAAGGGATTTGGTAAATGTCGTTTTACTTTTAATAATACTGTTTCGATTTCAAACGTGGTTTTGACCATTTAAGAGGGCAAATGAATTTGGCAAAACTTAAAGTATGGAATTTGTAGTTAGTTTCGTAATTCAACTTGAATCACGAAGATTGAAAGTCAGGTGAGAATGATGTACATGAATCAATGAACACTGCCTGCAACTTTGACCAAGAATATATATCTATGTGGGATTGGTTCGAAGCCCTGAAGCAGTTATTGTCGGTGGAACAGCGTACTCTGGAACGATTGCGGAAAACCGAAACAAGAATGTCAAGGCCGAGCATGCACTTCGACCATCCGAGATACTAAGTTGGTGTCACAACTACATTGGTATTTTCAATAATGCCCCAGAGTCGGACTGCAAGACGACCACCCGAGTGTGTGGAAGCCACCTCCAACTGGTGCGGTGAAACTCAACTTCGACGCAAGTATTCCAGTGGACGAGAATTTTTTTTCAACGGCATTCAGTTGTTGCTCGGACAGCACTGGGTGTTGTTTGTGGAGGAATGTATCTCTTGTGCGAATTTTTTTTACTCATGCTCTTTTCAATTTATCAAACGTTCGGGTAATTATTTAGCTCATAATCTTGCTAAGATTCATTGTAACGACATTATAGAGAATTTTAATCTCCCACCTGCTTTAGCAGATATCGTCTAATAATAAAAAGTTTTTTCGATAAAAAGAAAAAGAAAAGTTATCTAAAATGTTACAGTTCCACATTCCAATGTTTGAATTCTGCCAAAATTAAATTAGAAAACGGTCAAAATTAGGTTGGAAGTCCACATAGAATTAGTGAAATTGAAATGCTTGATTAAAAAAAAAAAAAAAGAATTCAATTTTCAAAACCACGTTTAATTACTTGCGACTGAGGTCATGAGAATTAAATTGAAGAATAAAATTGAAATATATAATAAAGTTGACGTGTATTATATGATTAGAAGTGGGATTTGTTTGAACGATGATAAAATTTAGCGTGCAAAAGAAGCAGACACCACCAACAAGTGGACCCAGTTGTGGCCGAATCCGTGTGCAAATTGATAAACACTACTACAATTTGACCACTCAACCCACCTTTTTCTATTTATTCCCTGGTTTTATGCCCCCATTTTATATTAAATAAACATATATATTATATAATAACACCACTTGTTATTATTCCATATATATATATATTGTAGAAAGAATAGAATAGGAGAAAGAGAGAAATAATAATACCTCATATTAGAAAATCCCCATTGAATTATGGGTTGATTTACATGAAATATATATAAAGAAATAATACGAGATAAGTTTCACTAGGTAACTAAATCATAACTAATCTAGGTAACCGAATCATAATATCCTATAATATCTAATATTATAATATACTCTAACATATATATATATATATATATATAAACAACACACACCAAAATACACACAAAAAAAACATCTTATACTAAAGAAAACCAATGGTACTCTTAGTACAAAAACTAGCTCGTCCCTTCAAATTCCCTTCCAGGCTGGAGAATCGCCACCGGAGCTCCGGCGACCCGTTACGCGATTTCCGATCGAAAATCTCCGGTTTCATCACCCAAACATGGACGAAACCCGAGTCAGGACGACCGGAGAAGTTTCTCTCCCGGACCGGGTTCGATAAATGTTTCGAGCTGGTTCAGATCACCAACAGGGCTTTCGCGAAGCTGGTGGTGGAAATCGACCACCCCATGAGCCGGTGGAGCGGCAAACTGACGGAGCGTTACCTCAGCCACACGTTAATCTCCCTGGACATTCTAAACGCCGTCAGCTCTTCCGTTTCCCATCTCAACCAGGCCAGGATTTCCGTTTCCCACGCCGTGAGTTCGTCCGCTAACCACCTGAAGAAGATCGCCGGAGAAAACCAATGCAAGAACTTCAAACCCAAATCGACATCATCATCATCATCAATCAGGTTTCAATCAAGGCCTGGTTCCGACAAGCAAGAAAGTGCCGTTTTTCAGGCCCTGGTTTTGTCCGAGAAAATCGGGTTTATGGCGCTCGGTTTCGTCTTATCGGGTTTTTGCGGCGATGCGAAAACGTACATGGAAATCAGGAAACTCGCCGGAGGATACGATGATTCCCTGATAAAAGACCTGGATTTGACATTCTGCCAAGAAATCCAGGGAAATACAATAGTTATGGAAGAGGTGAGACAAGTAAACAGGGCTATCGAAGAATTTTCGGTGGAGGAATTGAAGATTCGATTAAACGAGATGGAAAATTTAATCGAGAGCGTCGAAAAGCAAACGAATCATCTGTTTTCGGAAATTTTAGCTGCCAGAAATAAGTTGCTAGACAATCTTAGGCTAAGTACAGGACATAATTAATTCCTAATTACCTCTGATTTTTAGTGGTTTAATTAGGGGAAAACCCCTCACATATTTAATTATGATTCTTAAATTCATTAGACAAACATACACATGCGTTAAATTTGGTTCATATTTGATATTACTCAATTTTATGGTGTTTTAATTGGCTGAAATTTCACGATTCGTGAAATTGTTATGAATTTAAATGTAATTATGAATGAGACACATATAGGCCTGAAAATCTAAGTTTTGTTTATTATTTGATGAAGATAAATAGTACTTGGAAATTGGAGATATTGACTTCAACTATGAATAATCATGGTTTTCAACTAAAAATAATAATTTGATTGTAATTAGATTGTAATTCTTGTTTTGAATTGGATTTTCTCTCTGAAAAGGTGATTTGTTGTAGTGGATTATGTTAATTCCGTAGTGGTTTACGCTACTATTTTAGTGAATTTCGATATAATTGAACTCAATTTTGTCTTTGAAAAGGGGATTTGTCGTAGTGAATTAGTTTAATTTCGTAGTGAATTACATTAATATTTTTGCAATTATTTTGTAGTGGATTAGGGTAATTTCGCAGTGGATTATGTTAATATTTTGGTGGATTTCGATATTTTTTGTAGTGGGCTTGGATGAGATTGTAGTAGATTTAAAATTCTTGCTTTGTAGATCGATTTTGTTTTGAATGAATTAAATTTACACGTTATTTGTCTTCTTTTCCTTTGGTTCAAGTTCTTGCACAAGGAGTGATGGCAACAAGTGGGACGAGGTTGGGTGATGCCCGGGTGAATCTACTATTGTATGCGATGACATTGTTTATTAGAGGGACTTTTGTAGTGGATTTAGGCAAGTTTTTAGTGGATTTTCTCTTTGTAAAGTGATTCTTTTATAATGAATTTATATATTTTTGTAGTGTTTTTGATGAATTTTGTAGTGGATTTCAAACAAAATATACTATGCAGGCGCGAGCAATAGAGGAGGGGTGTCAATGCGCTTACAGTAAATAGTGGTTTTTGAATTCTCATCCGACATTAAATAGTGGATTTCGAACAGTGAATAGTGGCTTTCAAATTCAGACAATAAATAGTTTTAAAATTCAGACAATAAATAGTGAATTTCAAACAGTGAATAGTGGATTTCAAATTTATAAAGTGAATAGTGGATTTCAAATTCAGGCAGTAAAATAGTGGATTGTGTTAATTTTATAGTATTTCATTAAATTTTGAAATATTTATAGTGAAATTCGATAAGTATAGTGAATTTCAATTTGGTAAAGTGAAAAAAATCAATAAAAAATATTAATTAAAAGAATAAATCGAAAAAAAATTAATATTAAAAAAAACGAATATTAAAAATAATAAACAAATAAAAATAATTGAAAAAACTAAAAATAATAAATAAATAACTATTTTTTTTAAGTAGAAATAAAAAAAAATCAATTTTTATTTAAAGGAAATCGAAAGAAAAAAAACTGAATGTGGGTGTTTGCATATATTAATCTAATTGACATTAATTTTTAATATTTTTTATGAATATAATAGGGATAAATGGGTATTATGCTAAGTAAGGGATTGTTCCTAATAGTGAATATAAAAATGGATTTAAACCTCTAATGAAATTGTATGATGGGTTATCTCATATAACCCCTTTAATTAGTTACTTGTACATTTAACTAGTATTAATAAATGTAACATATCTGTAAATGCAACAGCTGAGAAAATCAAGAAGATGTAAATTAATTAGTAATAAAGAAAGTACTAATGAAATAAAATGTTTATGATTTATTTGACTCTATAGTACTCAACACTCTGCATGGTAGTTGCAATATAATTTTGCTAACTAGTAAATCACTAATAATTCCTCGTCTTAGTATTTAGTCCTACGTTAGGTTCTCATGTTCTAATTATCTCATTATCATCCTTCAACTCTACTTCAATATAGTCCTTCGTTGTATAACTTAGTTAACTTTAACGAATTTTTTTTAATGTAATGAAATATTATATTCTTACAATTAATTGAATAAACTATAAATAAATTAATAAATACTAGAAATACATATATAATTGAATTAGTTCTTTAAATATTAACATAAGATCATGAAAAATATATATACATTTTTGATTGAGAATAGATGTAGATGACATTTAGGGCAAATTACGGTCACCCTCTGAGCTATGGTCAAATTACGAACCCCCCCCCCCCCCCCCCCCTGTTTGGGTAGTTACAGCCACCTCCTCAACTATGTATTTATCTTACGAAAAGACCCCTCCAGAGGTAAATTTAGGGATATTAATTTGGTAAAACCGCAACAAAATTTCGGTACGTCAACATTTCATACCATTTACCGAACTAAATATACGATTTGGTTCGGTAAATAACCGAATTACATAAATTTTACGTTAAAATATTTGATTTATCGAATAATTTAATGATAAAAAGTTTATTTGATTTTATTTATTATTTTCAGTTATCGAGTGTAATTTTTATCATTTCGACATTTGTGTACTAGAAATTAGGTTGGAGGTTGAAGAAAATAACAATTTAATTTATTATTTTTCATCGCAGAAAAAAAAAAGACCAATAAAAAATGAATTATCATTTTCATTCAATTTATGATGAATTGTGAATAATTTATTGTATTTTAATGTTGCCAAGTGCTATTATTATTTTTCAATGGTGCAAAGTGTCAAAAATCTTCATTTCAATGGTGCAAAATTGGAATTAAACTTCATTTGAGTCACGTTGGGTTCAACTCGTTCAACCGGGTTCTTGATTTGTATTGTTTACTTTCTTTATATTTTTAAATCTTCCAAAAAGAGAGAATAATAAATCATAATTATCGGGTGATGATGATTAGCGTGGAGAAGAAGCACCAAATAGACCCAATCGCGGCCCAGCGCGTGTGCACCGGATAAGACTGTTTGACTTTGACCAGCAAACCAACATTAAACAAAACAACACGTCAACACGTCAATAAACCAGTACAAGAAACTTGGTACCACCACTTGTTTTCAGACAAAAACCATCTACTCCTTACCTATATATATATATATAGATACAATACACACACCAAAACACACACACACACACACACACCAAATTAGATAAACATAACTTTGGACCCAAAAACTTCTGTTGTACTTTTCTAAACCCATGGTACTCTTACTACACAAACTAGCCCTTCCCCTCAAATTCCCCTCCTCCAACCACCGGAGCTCCGGCAACCTGTCAGCTTCTCTGCACAATTTCCGGTCAAGAATCTCCGGTTTCATCACCCAAACATGGTCGAAACCCGAGAAGTACTTTCTCTCCCGGACCGGGTTCGACAAATGTTTCGAGCTGATTCAGACCACCAACAGGGCTTTCGCGAAGCTGGTGGTGGAAATCGACCACCCCATGAGCCGGTGGAGCGGCAAACTAACGGAGAGTTACCTCAGCCACACGTTAATCTCCCTGGACATTCTAAACGCCGTCAGCTCCTCCGTTTCTCATCTCAACCAGGCCAAGATTTCCATTTCACACGCCGTGAGCCTGATCCAGAACTCATCACCGCCTTCCTCCGCCGCCGCTAGCCGCCTGAAGAAGATCGCCGGCGAAAATCCCTACTCATGCAAGAAGTTCAAATCTGAAGGGTTATCATCATCATCATCATCATCATCAATCAGGTTTCAAGAAAGGCCTGGTTTTGAGAATGATCAAGAAAGTGTTGTTTTACAGGCCCTGGTTTTGTGCAAGAAAATCGTGCTTATGGCGTTGGGTTCTGTTCTATCGGGTTTCTGCGGCGATGCAAAAACGTACATGGAAATCAGGGAACTCGCCGGAGGATTTGATGATTCCCTGATAAAAGACCTGGATTTGAAATTCTGCCAAGAAATCCAGGGAAATTTAATAGTTATGGAAGAGGTGAAAGAGATAAACAACGCAATCGAAGAATTTTCGGTGGAGGTACTCAAGATTCGATTAGACGAGCTGGAAAATTTAATCCAGAGCATCGAAAAGCAAACGAATCATTTGTTTTCGGAAATTTTAGCTGCGAGGAATAAGTTGCTAGACAATCTTAGGTTCTGATTTAGTAGTTTTGTTGTACATAAGTAGTATAAAAATGTAACATATTTGTAAATAGATTATGCTTGTGTAAATATAGTGAATGATTTATCAATTTTCATGGGTGTAAATTGCTAATAAATTACAGTTAAATTCTATTAATGAAGCTACATAATTTTTAGCTGAGTGGGATTGGGAAGAAATAAATATTATTTAAACGAGGTTATTAATTTATCGAAGTTAATGCCGTAGCTACTAAAGTGCACTTCAAAAGAAAACTGAAGGAGTATGTATTACTTCTAAAATTTTGTGAAGTATGAGATTTATAACTAATTAAATTGTATTAGTTAAAGAAATGTGTCCCATTAATAACTAATTAAATCAACAGGGGGTATGTTTGATCTAATAAATAAATATTCAAAATAATATATAATTTTTTATTTGTAATATTAATTGTTAATTCATCAATTTCATATTTTGAATTCATTTGGTTAAAATATTATTTAAGCAAATTTTAATTCGTTTTTAAGCATGCATACATGAGAGTAAATTGAGATAATGAAAATACAATATATGCTAAAGCAAAACACGCTTTATGAAGTAAAGATGTTTCTGTGTAGCTAGAGAAAAATAAAAGGGAAAAAATAGTTGAATAAAAGAATATGTCTAAACAAACTAACAATACACTCAGTAACTTCGTTGTATATCTATTGCCTCCTAATACAACATATGCGCAACTTGGAGCAATATTTGATTTTGATTTTGTTTTTTATCCTCAAGGCCGAAAATTTTATATCGTGCCGTCCGAATCTTGATCCTCCGGCTTATCATTGAATTCCGTTCGTCGTCCGTTTTGCCTACAAACATACGTGTAGCAAACATTAAAATTGCGAATTATAAGTTGAAGGAAAACATTAATTATATATATTGCGTGCGTGCGTGCGTGCGTACCTTATCTGAAGAACCATTGTTTGCAATTCGACCCCAAACAATTCATCGATGTCGAGACCTAAGCTATTGAAGTCTAAACCTGCGATTTGCCTACAATCACACATAACAGCCAATGTTGTATACGAGGATTAAGTAAGTAGCGATATAATATTTTTTGCCGTAAAAATATTATATATATATATATATATATATATATATATATATATATACAAGGGAATCGTTCGTACAGCTGGTTAAGAAAGACCATTTTAAATTCCTTTTTGAGAGCATCCACCGCCGCCTCCTGATGATTGACGACCTCCTGCATGCGCGATTAAGGTAATTAATTTAGAGTTGTAAACGTTATCTCTTCTGCCAATACATCGAATTAAATTGGCCGGCCGGCCTTATACAAGTTCTATGTTGATTACGAGAGAGAGAGAGAGAGAGAGAGAGAGAGAGAGAGAGAGAGAGAGAGAGAGAGAGAGAGAGAGAGAGAGAACCTTCTTCTCTTCCAATAATGCAGGAGGACCCTTCTTCGTTTCTTCCGCTGCTGCAGAAACCTCCTTATTCTCCTCTTCCAGCTGTACTGTAGGAATATTATTCTCTTCAATCTTCTGATCTTCAATTGTAACTTCAACTGTAGGAATCTTCTTCTCAACATCAACTGTAGGAATCTTCTTCTTAACTTCAACTGTAGGAACTTTCTTCTCAGCATCAACTGTAGGAATCTTCTTCTCAACTTCAACTGTAGGAATCTTCTTCTGATCTTCAACTGTAGGAATCTTCTTCTCAACTTCAACTGTAGGAATCTTTTTCTCAACTTCAACTGTAGGAACATTCTTCTTCTCTTGCACTGTAGGATTAATCTTCTTAACTTCCACCTTAGGAATCTTCTTCTTCCCTTTCACTTGAGGAATCTTCTTCTTCCCAGCTTTCACTGTAGGAACATTGTTCTCAACTTCAACTGCAGGAACATTGTTCTCAACTTCAACTACTGTAGGAACATTGTTCTCAACTTCAACTGTAGGAACCGTGTTTTCTTCAACTGCAGGGACGACAGCGCTATTTCTTCTCAAGTACTCCAAGAAATTATCAACTCTTGTAAATGCATTCCTCCTCCTGTTCAATATACATATTTTTATTCCACCAACCAAAAATTAAATAAATTCATGATGATTTCAAACCCCAAGAAATCCAATTAATTTAATTCACAATTAAACGAAAACCCATTAAACGAGTAAAAAATCGAAACTCAATCTATCTACAAAACCCCAGCAGCAAGAAAGATAATATCCAACAACAACACGAATTATAATCCACAAGAAACATCGAAAATAAAAAAAAAATAAACAAAAAAGAAGGAAATTAAATAGCAGAATTTCATTTTTACCGACGAGCAGTGGAGAAGATGGTAAACCCTAATTGACGAGCCATGTTGAACAACCCATTACTAATTCTCAAGATTAATGTTCTAATTACTTCTTCCAAGCTACGCCTACGTCTACGCCTACGCCTACGCCTACACACCATTTTCTTCTCTCTCTCTCTCTCTCTCTCTCTCTCTCTCTCTCTCTCTCTCTCTCTCTCTCTCTACTGTGTGTTTTGTGCGTGTTCTTATTTGACTAAAAGTGGGAAAAGAAAAATATACGGTTTCCAATCGGTGTGGAGCATTGGATTTTATACTGAAAAAATGAAACTGAAAATTGCAAAGCTGTTCGTCTACATGCACTCAACAGACAACTGCATGTTAGTCAGTTTATTCAGTTATGCTAATTAATTCACTAATTCCCCCCTAATTTTATTTAATTTATTTTCTACCAACCAATATATATATATATATATATATATTTTTTAATTATACATTTTTATGTCTTTCTGGTGAAAATAAATAAAAGGAAAAGAAAATAAATATAATATAATGTTTATTTTTCTACATCGGGACATGAAGGATTGATTTAGATATTATCATAAATTTGTATGTGCTAATCTGAGTGATCAGTGTATGTATTATATGACTAGGAGTGGTAATCGAACCAATCGATTGAGAATTAGCAGTTTAATTTAAGGGGAAAATCATTTCTTTTTTCAGAAGAGAAAAACAATTATTATTCTGTTCCAAAACAATTTCAATTAAAAGAAGAAAAAAAAAAACAGACTTTTAAAAATTGGAATGGAAAATTTTGTTACAAAATTGGAATTTTTTTATTGAATAATTTTTATTTTTTTTGAGTAAATTGAAGTCCATTACCAGGGAAGTAGGGGAGGGGGAGGGGTACTCGAACCCTAGACCTTTACCCTATTAGTAAAGGTTATGTACCGACTCTTCTAATGAGGATTGATACAATAATATTAATATTGTAATCTTTTATTATTTTTAATGCATTCAGTCATCAGAAATTTAAAAATCATGGCTCATCATCTAGTAATAAAAATACCGACCACCTGAATTATTTCAAAATTTAACAAAAATTTAACAAAAATAATCAAACCCGCCCGAATTCGTGATTTAAAAGCAACCAAATACCAACCCGAATTCGTGATTTAAAACCCTAGAAATTCATCCAATTCAAATCGCAACAAATAAATACCAAATTGGAGTAGACACCGAAACTCAATCGACAAAATCCAGTAAGAAATTAAGATATCCAATAACCAACACGAATAATTATAAACCAACGAAAAGTAAAACGGTGCAAATTAAAGGAAAGAAGAGCCGAAGATATTTTACCGATTAGTACTAAAATAATCGTACAACTCTTGATACGTGGCATTAAGGATAAACGCCAGTTCACGATCCTCGTCCGAATCCGTCAAACGACGCTGCGTCCATCCTGCAGGTGGAAGTTCCGAAGATTTTTGCGACATTTTTTTTTTCTCTCCGATTATCGAGCTTTTTTTTATATTGAACGATGTTCTTCTACTCCTCCTTTTTTTTTTTTTTTTTGATGGACTCCTCCTCCTATTTATATATCTCTAAACAAATTCAAAATATTGAAGGAATCTATATATATTCCAACACATCCGATAAAGAGAAATAGTCCAATTAGGATATATATTATTACCTTAATGGTGCATGTTTTTTTAATTTTAATAGAATATTGAAAAACTTATATAGCTATATTATTGCACTTAAGAAGAATTGTACTAGATAACGAATTGTGTCCCATTAATAATTAATTATATTAATAAGGGGCTATCGGGTATGTTTGATCTAACAAATAAATATATTAGATTAGACAATTTTTTTATAATATTAATTCAAATCTAATTAACATCACATCTATTTAATTTTAATAATATGATTACAAATTTTGCAGTTTTAAGTTATAAATTGGTATGTACCGAATATTATTACGACGGTTTATTTTTCTTTGCGCAAACTCGTTGGCATCGAATCCGTTATGTGCTTGTATTTCACAACCAAATTAAACGTGCGACTGAACTTTGATTAGAATAAACTTCGAGCTTTAATTTAATATAAAGTCTTGCACCAAATACCTTGCACTGAAAAAAAGTGAACGCCGATTTTTCGCCTAGTAAGAAAATTTGCATAAAGTCCCAATTTAATTTTATTTCTGCACGAAACGAAACACTTCCTATAAATAGCGTTGTTATTTGTTAAGGAAAAAATGGATTTCATGCAAAAAAAGGAAATAAATAAAATAAAAAAAGTAAAGTTTACACAATAAAATAATTTGAGGGGGTTCGGTGCAAATTTTCGTGAAAATACGTATTTACACTTATTGTCCAATAAATTAAATGGTCAATCTCATATCATCCGAGGTTGGTATGCAAATGAATTTCCTTGCCCATTTCAAATAAATTATGAGAATTTTTTTTATTGTTTTTTTTAACTTGAAGGGTAAATTATGGCCAATCCATTGGGGTAAGGTTAAATGACAAAAAAAGTCCATTATGTTTGGATAATTATAACCACCTCTCAATTATGAATTTTTTACACGTCCATCACTAATTCAACAGAATCTTCTACATTATGTGGACTGTTCTCTAATGGTGTACTCATTTTGTACAAAATTTAGTTTTCGATGAACCACAATCTGATATTTACAATCTTTTAAAATGTGGAGTTCAAATGGGGGTAAAATGGGTACAAATTGAAGAATATTTCACATATTCTAAAAGATTCCACCAAATTTAACACAACAAGAGTTGAGATGTAAGAAGATTCATAGTTGAAAGGAATGATTGTAATTACCCAAACATGTAAAGTTTTTTCGTAACCTTTATCTCAGGGGATAGTTACAACCACCTCTCAACCATGAATCTTTTTACACGTACAACCTTATGGTGTTAAATTCAGTAGAATCTTCTAGATTTCGTGCAATGTTCTCTAGTTTGTACTCGCCTTATGCAGAATGCGGTTTTTGATGCACCACAATCTGATATTTACAAGCCAAGAGACAAATCTTATGATCATCTTCTCTCAAAATGTGGAACACGAATGAGAGAAAATGGGTATAAAACTGGAAAATATATCACATAATCTAGAGGATTCGACTAAATTTAACACCACAAGAATAAACGCGTAAAAAAATTCATAGTACACGACATAAGTAATTCCTAATTAGCTCTGATTTTTAGTATTTTAATTACTTGTACATATAACTAGTATTAATAAATGTAACATATCTGTAAATGCAACAACTGAGAAAATCAAGAAGATGTAAATTAATTAGTAATCAAGAAAGTACTAATGAAATAAAAAAAAATTATGATTATTTGACTCTATAAAACTCCACACTCTGCATGGTAGTTGCAATATAATTTTGCTAACTAGTATACCACAAATTGCATCTTGTTGTTTGTTTTGTGTGTAATAAAATTAGCATATATATAATAATGATGTTAACTTAATCGATGTATAGTAGGAGTAGTTGATCATAAGAAGCAATGTTGTCAGAATCGGACATGCTATGTATCCTGACAATCATTTGAGTCACGGTTCGATGAGGTCACCGAGTTTTTGATTTTTTTTTTTGTTTTTTTACTTTATTTCATCCCCACTTTTTATTTAGGTAATTAATTTAGAGTTGTAAACGATATCTCTTCCGCCAATACACATCGAAAAAAATAAACGTGCAAATTTGTTGCGTTCGACTGCAATATTACTGTCTCATGGAATAATATTACTGTTTGGGAGAGTAATATTTGTAATATTCTTGTTCGGAAAATAATATTCATAATATTACTGTCTCCGACAGTTAAATAACTGCTGGAGACAGTAATTTCGCAGCCAATACAGTAATATTAATTAAAATATTTTTTCAAGAAAAAAAAAAAAGTCAACGCAGTGATGGCGGTTCAAAATTGGTTAATTGGTGAAATTGGGCTAAATTGAGGTGTAAATCATGAAATTGAAATTGAATATTCTCAAATTGGATTGTTCGCTGCGCAATAATTCGAATGTTTCAAAATACAACAAAAGAATCGAATTAAAGATCGATTAATATAATTCTCAATATAATTATTTGAGACAAATTTTATTTTGAAAAAGTAATAAGAGGTAATTAATTAGAGAGTGAAGGTGGTGGCTTAAGACACTCGTTGGCTGAATAATAACAATTGCAGATATTATTTTGTGGGTTACAATGCGAAGTTGGAGAATAAAAATGTAACGCTTCATCGCAAAAACTCGCGCACTCCTCCTCGTTACAATTACTCGTTGGTGCTGATAGAATACATGCTGCACATATCAAATTTAAATTTAAATTAAAATTAAATTAAATTTACAAAATAAAATAAAAAATTAAATAAATGAAAGTGTGAATAAATAATTAAGTACCTTGAGTGGCTGAAGCAGAATTCACAGCAAAGGTGAATAAAAGAATGCAAAGGAAAGCACCACATAAAATCTTCTTCTCCATACCTTGAGTATTGTTTTTTTTTTTTTTCTGTTTTATTACAAATTAATGTGAATTTGTTCAACTTATGACACGATATATATATATATATATATATACATAGGCATAGATAATCATATTTAATTAAATAATCTAATTAATTAAATGCTCAATCCCACAGAGATATTGTAATATTTTGTGCTGATTTATATGTATATATTTAAAGAATCCAATAAATTAAATGGTCAATCCCACTGAGATATTGTTATATCATCCGAGGATGGTATGCAAATGAATTTCCTTGCCCATTTCAAATAAATATTTTTTATTGTTTTCATTTTAACTTTAAGGGTAAATTATGGTCAACAAGGTTAAATTATGAAAAAAATCTTTTGTGTTTGGATATTTACAACTACTTTTCAATTATGATTTTTTTTGCACATTTACCCTTATGATACCAAATTCAGCTGAATCTTCCAGATTCCGTGGAATATTCTCTAATTTGTACTCGTTTTGTATAAAAATGCAATTTATGATGCACCACAATATGATATTCACAAACCAAGAGACACATCTTATGATCATCTTCTTTTAAAATGTGGAGCTCGAATATGGTAAAAATTGGTGAATATTCTACATAATCTAGAACATTCCACTATATTTGATACCATAAAAATGGACGTGTAAGAAGATTCATACTTGAGGGGACGATTGTAATTACCCAAACATGAGGGATATTTTCGTAACTTGACATTTCCTCAAGGTGACCGTAATTTATCCTAACTTTGAAACATAATTATGTACGCAATTAACAACGTATATACATAATATATATTTTAAAATGTGCTAATTAGTGGTAGAAATCAGAAAGATTGGATCGAAATTAAAATTTTCGGAAAATTTAAATATGTTTGGAAGCAATTTTAATGAGAAATCAAAGACTCGAAGATCATAAATGAACTTTCATCTACATTCGAATCGAAATAAACAGGTATCGAAAATTTCATTTCGATACTGCAATTTCTAATATAAAATACATAATGATATAAGAAATACATAATATCAATAGTATACATGTAGTTTTTTTTTTTTCTAGAAAAAAAAATATTTTTTTCTAAACAAATTATCTTTGGAAAATATCGAACTTAAAACTTATTTCATATCTAATAAATAACAAGTAAAATGGAACAAACTCCAAATTATTCCAATTCAAGTAGTGTACTACTAAACAAGGAGTTGACAAATAAGACAGAAAATTGCTGCCCAAGTCTTGTGAAAGTAGAGTTGACTATATATTATTGAAGTTGACCTCCTAAAAGTGATTCATTCCAATGCATAACATTCCAAAACTTGTACACGCTCAAGAACCAAAACTAGTGTTTTTTCACTTCGACCCGACCCGTTTAAGGGTTCGGGTAGAACCCGACTCGTTGGATGATTAACCTAATGCAGTTAATGTAATGCTAAACAAAACGTAAAATAAACAAAGGCATGACAGTGAGGAAGGAATCTTAATGTGCTGTCGAAAAAACCTGCAAACTCGAAGATCCATTCCGGCAAGAAAAAGACAGTAAAGTAGTAACAAAGTAAGATCAATAATGGAATCTCAGTTGGAACAGAGATATAATACTAAAAACAATCATACGACGCGACAAAAGATCGAATGCGCGTACAAATCATCTACCGAATTTCTCTCCCAAACGCCGGAAATTTTATTACAAGAAGAAGCTTCATTACAATCTACAACGAAAAAGCAAATGCAGTTCATTTGCTTGAAAACAATAAAACAACATGCTCGATTAGCGCACCGAGTTGCGCCCCGCAATCTACGATCTTTTTGCTCGTCTTAAATAAACAAGAAATACTTTAAAAGAATTGCAATTACACATTCTATGCTGGTGTAACGAAACCCGATCATCGAGTTATCTAGCCATGGTGTATTTCAAATTTCAAGAACCGTCAATCAAGAACCATTGACCGAACACTATTCCTCTCGGCTAACCTACCGATCTCGAATCTCAAACTCGATCCCTTTTTCCCCGATTCGACTTTATTTTCCAGCACATCATCACCCTCACCACCGAATCGAGACTCGCAATCAGGACTAGCCATCAACTCCATCAGATTGCTCCGAAACCCTAAATCCGAATACACTCTCCCGTTTTTCCTCAACGCCCTCGTCACTCTAGCATCTCCTTCATCAAGATTCCCCGTCTTCTTCGATTCGCTTCTTGATTGAACGACGGGTCTCCCCACATTCTCAACCATCATACAAGGATTAGCCAAACCGTTCCAAGAATGCAACGGGACCAATCGACTCAACTCGCTCAAGCACTCGACCACCTCCTTCATCGACAATCGCCTCTCTCTACAAGACCTCACGCACTTCGCCGCCACCACCGCCAGCATCTTCCTCACCGTAGCATCCTTAGGCGGCGGAACCCTAGGATCGAAAATAGACAACAACTTCCCTCTCCTTATCAACGGGATAGCCCAATCCACAATCGAAGGGGGCGAATTCCCCATGTCGATTGCCTTCCTCCCGCTAATTATCTCCAAGAGCAAAATCCCGAAACTGAACACGTCGGTTTTCGTGCTCAGATTATCGGGGGTGACATAACATGGATCTAGATAACCCATTGTACCCGCGGGAGGAGTCGATCTCAGCTTATAATCATCGACGCACCGCAGAGCAAGCCCGAAATCGCCCAATCGAGCATTGAAGTTTCGATCGATCAAGATATTCGCGGATTTAATATCGCGGTGGATCACAGGTGGTGTTAAAGAATGGAGGGTGTCGACTGCTTTGGCGGTTTGAAGAGCCAATTTAATCCTTCTCCCCCAATTCAATGGCCGCGAATTGGAATTGGAATTGGAATTGGAATGGAGAATATCGTAGAGAGTGCCGTTGCTCATGAATTCGACGACCAAGAGCCGATCTTTGGAGCCGATTTTGGTGAAGCCGACGAGGTTGACCAACCCGGGGCTGTGGAGTTTGGACAGGATGTCGATTTCGTTCTCGACCTCGTTAGGGTTGTCGGAAATGGGGGTTTTGTGGGCGGCTCTGGAGGATTTCTTGACGGCGACGCGGCGGCCGCCGCGGAGGACGCCTTTGTAGACGAGGCCGTGGCTGCCGCGGCCGAGGAGCTTCGAGTCGGAGAAGTTGTTGGTGGCTAATTCGAGATCTTTGTAGTTGAATTCCTTGATTTTAATTGGGTTCTTCTCTTCCCCCTTGTCGGAGTTGTGGTGGCGGCGGTGGTGGCGACGGTGGTGGGGTGGTGGTGATTTAGAGGAAGAAGATGGGTGGTTGGAATCGGAAATCGAAACCGATGATTCTGCATTACACGAGAGATAACCCATCAAAAAGATTACTTTTTTTTTGTTTTTTGAGATGTGTGATTTGGGAATTGAATCTGAAATTGAAGAAGCTGGTTTTCTTGGTGGTTGTGTGTGTGTGTGTGTGAGAGAGAGAAAGGGAAGAGAGAGAAAGGGGTGAGAGTTGACTAACCACCAATACTGAAAATGGAATCCGAAGATTTTGTATGGAAGGAAGCGAGGGTTTGTATGTAGTGTAGTAATTAAAACAGGATCGCCATTGTTTGCAAGATTTGGTGGTTTGTTAATAATTTGTAATAAATGCTCTCTACTTGTCTTCTTCGACGATGGAAGGAAAATTCGTTTGTTTTGTGTTCATTTCTCTTATCTTCTTTTTTCTTGAAGTACTTCCTCCATTCCATTTTAACTGCAGCCGAAAATCGGAATTGGCACTCCCATCTTGTTTTAATTAGGGTGAAAATTGAATAGAATTTTTGAATTCTGTCAATTCGAATATGATGATATTATTCAAATTTACATTTCGATTTTTTGAATTTATTTAGAACGGAATCGGGATGGTTTATAAAATTATCGGAAATTTCAATTTCCTATCCGATTTTAGTATTGGATATTTCTATGGTTTTCCTAAATATATATATTATATAAATATGGGTAAATTATAACCATCCCTGAGGTATGGTCAATTTACGAAAAACCCTCTCTTGTTTGGATAATTACATCTACCCCTTCAACTATGATTTTTTCTTACATCTCCACCCTTATGGTGTCAAATTCAACATAATCATCTAGATTTCGTGCAATGTGCTCTAGTTTGTACTCGTTTTGAAAAATACACTTTCTGATGCACCACAATCTGATATATACAAGTCAAAAAACACATATTACGATCATCTTGCTTCAAAATGTAGAGTTCCAATGAGATAGAATGGGTGCAAAAGTGATAATATTTCATATAATCTTGAAGAATCCACTAAATTTGAAAACGCAACGGTGGACATGTAAAAAGTTTTATAGTAGAGGGATGGTTGTAATTACCCAACAAGAGGGGGATTTTTGTAATTTGACCATACATCAAAGAGTGGTTGTAATTTACCCTATAAATATAATTTATGATATGTTTTGTAATTCAAGAATATAACCTATGTTATATTTTATATGAAAAATATATATAACGAAGGGCTAAGTAAATTAAAACCTTATAAATCAGAAACTTTATGTTGCATTTTTATTTATAAAAAAAAAACTGTTTTTATTTATTGTATTTTGTCGAACTTTCTATTGAATTTTCCTGCAAAATTTCGAAAAAGAAAAAATATTGTGAAAAATTTCATTATATCTGAATTTGGAAAGAGATTATAAACTAATGTTATTTTCAAAATTTTCAAAATTCTGTTGATTCCAAGGCATTCCGAAATCGAAAAGAATTTTAACATTCTAGTTTTTTTGGAACAGAAATTGGAACCCAATTTTTACTTCCGAAAAAATCATTTCCGATTCATTCCGTCCGATTTTCACCCTTAATTTAACTGTCATTTTTTTAGCTTTGCACAAGAATTAAGAATTTCATCAGACGTGTCTTGATTTTGGGAAAAATATGTTTTTAGACTAAAATGACATTGTCTTCTAATTAAGAGAAATGAGTTTACAAAACAGAGTATTGAGAAAAGCTAATAAGGGTATAAAGTATAAATGCAAATTAAGTAATTGATGAGTATTTGAAATTTAAAATAAATTATAATATCGAACAATATTCTTTTTCTCAAAAGTAAGATATTATGGAACGAAGCAGTAACATCGTAGAGACACCATTTTGTGATAACTACACGGCTACACTCTAATACGACATCGGTCCGATTTATTCAGGCACCTATTAGCGGGTCGGGTACTCTATTATTTTGGGTAAGTGTGTATGAAAATTGACTTTTCGAGTACCCGACCCTAAATTTAATGGACCTCATAACTATACAAAATTTTGTAACAATATTTTAGTATTTTAACAATATAGCTATGATATTCTAATCTAAGTGAAATGTAGGTAACAAAAAGTTATATTATTTTATCATATCATCGTGGGTAATATTTAATTAAAATTGAATGCTAAAAATTAAAAACGAGATTTTTATATAAATATAATTTAACTTTATATCACTTTTTACTTGCTTTAGGCCATATGATAATTAAGATGGCCCTCACTTATATTCTAATCATAAGAGTATAGTGGTGTGCGACTATGTTATAGGGTGTGCAATTTCTAGTAGTCGTTAGAATTATAAAAAATAGAAAGTTTTTCTTCAACGAGTAATCATTTATTAAATTAAAATGCAAATATCTATATTAAATAATAGGGGGTCAATCTATAATTTTATTAATATACGCAGCATTTACAGTTAGTGATCATTATCATTAGACTATTTAATTTTACCTTGCGTAATATCTTATCTTGGCAACCAAACAAGGCGTCGTTTGTTATCATTTTTTTGAATTTCTTATCTTAATATTGAATAGTATTTGATGTACAATTTTCTCAACAACAACCCAATTACTCAAAATGACCAAACTACCCTTTATTATTGTAAATAGTTTTTTTCTTCTTTTCAATATTATATTTTTCCATTCTCAAAAAAAAATATTATATTTTTTCATTTTTTTATTTTCAAAAATATTAAATAAATAAATGTTTTTTTTTCTTTTCTGTATAAAAAAAAGTTTTTCAAAAATAATAATTTTTTATTTTCGAAAAATCTTTTTTTAATTTTTTTTGAAAAAAATGGCACCAATGTAAGTAAGAATTTAGTAAGAAATTGAATTATTAACAAAGAAAACAACATTGTTTTATGCTAATAAAAGGATTAAAGTACAATCCAATGGCTTCATAAAAACATATGCAAGACTTTGTGACAAATTACAACAGTCTAGACTCAAAATGTATCTATATCTCAAAACTAAATATATTATGTGAAGCACAGTTGCAATAACTATCATAGTCCTTCAGAACTATCTTTACTTTCGACTGTTCTCAAAGAATCCCAACGAAATTAAAGCCAAAAAAAAAAAAGATTTAACAGGTCAGATGAGTAAAATAAAAGTTAAAAAAAACGGAAAACCCGCATGCTATCCAACAACATAAATTCTTAAATACCGAAGTCATTCGAACACGATTCCAAAACTACAAATGAACCTAAATCACAAGTTCTGCAAGAAGAGTTGATTGATAGATCGTTCATCTGAAGTTCTGTCTTGTCTTGATCATTCTTTTAAGTGTTGCTAACCAGAAGTTGCATTCATCCCAATCACTTGTTGTCAGAAGCACCTATACATACAACACAAAAAAATGCAAAAAAGCGTAGTTTGTAATTGATCAAGCACATATAGACTAAAAAAAACGGATAAGTATTATCGTAGGACAATTTCTCCTGTACCTGGATTTGAAGGGCTGTGGCAAAATCACCCCCGTCCAATGCCTGACAGAGTTGAACAAGCTTTTCTGCAGCATTTTTAGATATGTCTCCACTGTTGAGTTTTGCAAACAAGGCCCCTAACTTTTTTGAGTTGTCCTCTATTTCCCGCTTCTTAGCTGGATTTGCTCGTGCCCCTCCCAATGCTTCGGATGTCTCGTTAAAAAGTCTTGTTAAAGTTGCAATAACAGGCCTCTGATGAGCTGTACCAGATTTAAAACATAATGTAAGGTGACTAAATGAGTGGAATCTTCAGAGAATAAATAAATTAAACTTCAAGAATCATAAAGATAATTGCAATTCCTCTATCCTACGTCACATACAAAGGAAGCAGAGGTTGCAAACCTAAACATTATACTGGGAGATTGCACCCATCTCTTCTTGTTAATTTATCTCAGTCCTCAAAAAATTATTTTTTTTACATTTGTCCTAAAAATACATGATTGATTTTTTATAATTCATGCACTGATGGTATATCATTGGCTACGACACCAAAATAAAGTTGTACCAAGTAGCATACACTCCCCACAATCAGAAAACAAACAGACCAATTAAGAGATCATATTCCAATCCAACTTTAACATCGTTCAAGGCAACCGCTTCATAAGATAATAATAACAATAAAAAAAAAATCACGCAATCACAGAAATCCAACACAGGGAAGAGAAAAAATAGTTTACCAGGTACATTCGAAGTATCAACAGTCTGCACAGTAGGTGGAGGAGCGGCAGGGGCAACTGCAGCCTGCACTGGAGCAGGCTGAGTAGGACTAGGAGGTTGCACTGGGTTCATCCCAGGTCTTTGAACCCCTGCATTATTCACTGGCATGAATCCTCTAGGTGCTGGTGTAGGAGCCAATACATGGGGCATTTGTTGCCCAACCGTTGGCCCAACTTGAGATGTGTTAACACCATAGGCAGGAATTCCCGGTGGACCAGCTTGATAACTAGGGTTAGCAGTTCCCTGGATAATGGATATAAACCAAAACTCAGCATTGTGGTTAAATTAACAAGAATAATTTAAGTGAAAGGTGGGTAGCAGCAGCATACTGGATATAGCTGGGAACCTAAAGTCGATGGCTGCTGATATTGCTCCACGTTTCTCAAAATAGGAGGATTTGATGGAACAAATTTGGCAGGAGGCTGAGTATTAACAGGGGGTGGAGGGAAGTTGCCCTGCAAGTTGAAACACGTGTCATCATTATCCAGATTATAATATTGCCACAATAGTCAAAACAACTTTATAGACCAACTTAATAAACAACTGAACCAAAAGGGATTATTACCGCTTGAACAGGGGCAGCAGGAGAAGGGATAAACATGCCAGGCTGTGGTATATTAGGCTGCGGAACTTGCTGATATGCGGGAGGCTGATTATAACCCCTTCCAAATGGAGCGGCGGGTGGCTGCTGATAATTTTCACCATATGGACTGCTTGGGATACTTGGTTGCATCTGGGATGGAGCAGTCTCCTGAGAAAGATAAAGAAGAGAACGGTATCTTTTAAGCACTAATCGGAAATCAGCCCAAGAAAATAAAATAAGGGCTGAGAAGCTAGAAACAAATACCGGATAATAACGTTGAGAGGCATCAGCAACACCATAACTCGATTGATCATTGTATGCAGGTCCGGTTTGTAATTGACTATTCTCGTAAGTCACAGGCTTCTCAATCTCTTTCTCTGCAAATGTATAAACAAACCAAATTTGTGAACATAAAGCTTAGGCATAGAAGGTTAGATTTATCATGTAGATTACTGTAACGAATGCATTAATACAAAACCAGACACACGAGATAATTTTCAGCTGGATTTTTTATGGAGAATAATATATCAAACGAAATCTCATAAAGACACACCTTGAATAGTGGAACGAGCAATACGATCACGTAATATAACAAGTTCAGTGGACAATTCTTCAGTTCCGAGAAGATTCAAGTACTCCATCGCTGTAGTTAGAAGACCTTGACTTGCTAATATTTCAGCATATTTCTCAACAAGTTTACATAATGAAGCGCTAAATCGCTTCTGTCCAGTAGCGAAAGCAAAGACGATAGTCTTCTCCATTAGATCCTTTAGAATAGAAAAAATACATATAAGTCCATAACAAAAACCACTACCTGATAACATTTAGGCAATTGATACAAACCTGGAGACGGTCTACATAGGGCTTTCCATCATGCTCGGCTGACAGATTCTTCGACCAGATTTCCACAGTTTTGTCAATATTTCCAGCACATATATAACACAGTGTAGCAGAAGTTGTATCACCAGCAGCCATGAGTCTAGCAGCAAGAGTGTCACATAGTAGAGTCCACTCATCTGTCTGTGCAAACTGGTGATAGCAAACAAAATTTAGATATAATTTAGATATAGGAAGATGCCTTCGGTGCTAGTACAAAAAAAAACAAAATAAAGGGCAGGATAGTTCTTCAAATATGCTCCAATGAGAAATAACGCACAGACAGTCATACATACTCTCTTAATGACAGTACCACTAGATAGAGTGATTTTATCAAACATGAATGCAAGGGAAGAATGAAGTCCCAAAGCATAATCTTACAGAAACGACCCTTAATTTTGAAACAAATATCGTTTACTAATGCCTTAGGTTGCAAATAGATCTTCTTTTACAGGCAAGGTGCCAGCCTGTCTGATCTTATTCCGAGTAACAAGCCAGTCAATAAGTATAGGGTCTCAAGTCTTGAAAGATTTACAAACTACAGAATGATCCCAATTTTACACTGGACGTGACCACCTTTTGAAGCATTATAATCCAATGTGATTCTTCAGGGGGGGAGAGACTTACAGTACAAAAGAGAGCAAGTGTCTCCTTCCATGACTTTAGAGGTCTGGTGTTCGCTAAGCTAATCAGGTCATTGTTTACCATGGCAGAGACAACCTGCAGCAACAAGAAACAAAAGAAACCAGTAGAAACAATCAGCAATGATAAATGTGCTCATATTCAGAAACCGGAGATGTTTCACCACCTTTAGATATGGAGAACGACTTGTCTTGAGGTACTGATCACGTGTTTTCTCCCACAACGAAGTACCACCAACATGAGCAATGACCAAAGCATCTGCCAATCTATTTGCAGAAATGCATTGTGCAACTGCCCCCTTGTAGTCTCCAACAACCAAAGCACGTTGAACAGCATCATCAAATGAAGGATCAGAACTCTCCTCTTGTCCGTCAATTCCTTGTTGAGATTCCTTTACAGATTCTTCAACGACAAAATCATTCTTTGAATTGGCCAAAGGTGTATCCGCCTTGGGACTTGGAAGATTGTTGAAGAAATCTTCCCCATTGTCAGTTGCAAATAAGGTGGATTCCTTTTTCCCAGAAATATCCGTAGCAGTTGAACTCTCATCAAGACCAAGAGCATTCACCTTCTCAGATACATCATTCTGTGAAGCATCACTTTCTTCAATAGGCAGACTGAAACCAAGATGCGAAAGCAGCTTCGACCTTGCAGTCCCTTCCTCGTTGAACATAACCTTCATGAAGCCCCATGTTTCTCTCTCATCCTCAGATCTGACCATCAAATAATGATTAAAGATAAGTCTGGAGATAATTATGGATGCCATAGTAATCTAATCATTAAATAACACCAGGTTTGGACCACATACTCTTCTTGAGATTTCTTTTCGCACAGAAGTCTCAGTGCTGATCTATCCCCATTTTGTATTGCGGCTTCAAATTCAGAAGATCGACTCATCAAACCCTGTTCAGTAACTAAATTGTGCACATAAACCTGGAAGTAGGAAAAACAGTCACAATGTGTACAATATGTCAGGAGAAAACAACAGTGTAGAACTCTCTCGTGTACCTCGGAAGATCCAGCTGGAGATTCAGTAGCGTTAAATGAAACAAGCTTGCCTCCAAAACCAAATGAAACTCCAGCTTTTCGCTTGTACCACTTTGGGGCCCTCAAAGGTGCTACAGAAAACATGGCACATAAGACCAACTGAAACCCCAAATTAATACAAGTTAAAGGAAAAACGTTAATTTACTTCCTTTCCCTATCAGACAATTCAACCTCCTCTATAAATTAAATCAAGAGAAAAACTGTATCCTGCAACATCTACCGGCATTATTTTGAGTCCTCTACCTAGAACTTGTTCAATAGAAGAACCAAATGATACTCATCATATGCTTGACTGGCAGCAGCAGTAGAAGCCAAAAAGAGCCACCCAAATCACTCTTATTACAATCCCACTCAAACAATCAAAGCCATAAAAAGCCAAGAATATCACCCTTAAAATATAAAATTCCACTCAAGCAAATTGTAGCTACAACATGCAGAGAGATTATTGCCAGAACTGTTAATTCAGCTCCATGTCGGGCCAAGAGATTGGTACACAACAAACATTTTACCATCTAAAACACATTATGATACCTGCTCCAAAATCACCCTCTCCAACGCCATATCTACCAGAACCCTGCATTTAAAGAGAGAGAAAGTCACTATAAAGAAACCCAGGCCCGCAGTTGTTAAAAAGGGTTATTAAGCAAGCTAAAAAAACAACAAGAACACCAAATATTTCGTATTTTGAATTGCAACCAATTATAACTGCATTTATTCCAAACATTAGCAAAATTGAGTTACGTTTATAGTCAGATTTGTCTCAGTATGTGCCTCTAAAGAAAAATGTCCATCCATCTTCAGCAAGTCAAAGAACTCCAAAAAGCTCAAACTTCAGCTAACCCCAAAAAACGTGTGTAGTCGTAATACATTAGGAGAAAGTAAATAGAACAAGTAATAGGTATTAGTTGCAATATTAATTAGTGAAGCTACACAAGTTTACGAAAATGTGGAGATTGATGAATGGTCCATGTCAAGAATTGTCGTTTACTGCACCATTAATCACAAGAATCAACAACGAAGAAGCACTAATAGTGTGGCATGCGAATAGGAAATAACCTCTATATTATAGATGCCAACTTTCCCATCAAATGAAGATGCTGATATGACTCCAGGAATCTTAGAGTACCAGTGTACATCGAAATTCCAGTTGGTTCCAGCAGGTAGTTCGGCCACAATCTACAAAAGAACATATAACTATCAAGCGTGTCCAAATGCTCAGAATCAAAGAATCTGAAAAGGAAACCTTCTGCGGAATGGAAATGATAACACAATCAGTTCAGGGGAATTATAAGAATCAAAATATTTACCTCCCCAGATACTGTGTCCCAGCAAATAGTGCGGTTATCTTTGGCGCAAGTAAGCAGATAAGAACTGTCAATAGGGCACCATGACATAGCAATCACACCTGATGCAGTCAGTCATACAAACTAATGAAATCCCAACATGTACATGATATTACTAATAAATCAAAAGCATAGTATCAGAATATTAAAGGCGTTTTTTTAACACTTCAAAATAACTAAATCAGCATAATAGGGACAAAAGGGTTGACATTCTGAAAGGTAAAAAAATCTCATCCCATCACTTGTCAGAAGTATGGAAGGAAATGAATATTCGACGGTAGGTAGAGCGAGAGCCGATAACAGGAATAACTACTACTCCCTAGACCAGTACAGACTAGTGTACTCATAAAAAAAGTGAAGTGAAGGCTGGTTTTCTAACACTCCAGAATAAAATAATGTTTAATCAGTTTCTAGAAATGCATTACGAAATAGATTTGTTACAGGCTTACAGCAATCTCAAATGATCAGAATCATTTACTGGCATTAACAGTCCCCGAGCCATTCCCCATTTCGGGGGGCAGATGAACAAAAAATTGTTTATCAATTCAGCAGATATCATTTAGCCTCAACTTATTGGAAACCTGAACCTATCTCTTTGATATGACCAACTTCCATAGCATAGAGCACATAAATCAAATAAGTTGCAATCTGACGCCTACAAGTTTTCCCTAAATTAAATCAAGCAGCAATCCCATAGGGATGGCTATGCTGAAGTTCACTGAAAGTTTTCCTTTAAATTTGAAGAAGCAACCATTTGGTGATCCTTTACCATTGAGGCAATATATTTGGCAGAACTTACTAGATGGTAGCGTACACACGAACATTTACACATTGTTTTCTAAACCATGATATATTATGACACAATCTACTTCATAAACCAGAGAAGAGAAATCAACTAGAAACATATTAAAAATCAATTTGGGACAAAAAGTTTATGAAATATTAGAAGTGAACCCCTTAGACATAACATACCTTTGCTGTGCCCAGCAAACTCTTTTACTGGAGTCATTGTATTCCGCATATCCCACAGCTGAAGAAGAATGCAGTGCAATTACAAAGATCATAAACAAAAGCAGATCTTGGACAAATTTCAACCAAGAAGTTAAATAGGAGTTTGTATTCTTTTACCCTGAGAGAAGGTGAACTATCTTCATCTGAAGCAACAATGAGCTGAGTAGCAACATCTGGATTCCACTGTAAAACAGAACACCTCCTTCTGATTGAATCTGAGAAACTGCGAAGGAGGCACATTAGGGATCAGAATAGGGGAAGAACCAAATCTCCGCAGTCAATGGTTGAAGTGCAATAACCCAACTTCACATTAATGGCAGACAATTTACCTTATAACTGGCTTTTGCTTCTTCAGATCCCACACAACTGAAATTACAGAGAAGGACTATATTTCAATGCAAAATGTAAAATGTAAGTGCATGAAATCTCATTAAACATTATCTTTCTTACCAGTTGTCCCATTAAATGAAGTGGAGGCCAGTATGTGCTGAACCTTGCTATTCCAGGACAAGAATGAAATTTCACCTTGTGTTGCAGATCCACTGCCCTGTGAAACAGTTTAAACAGTTTGAGCTTCAGTATATCTTGGTAGCGATAACAAAATATGTGTGAAAACTTTGAAGGCACTGTAATCCAAGAGTAAGAGAGAGACCAACAGAGATCTATAGGCAAAATTATCCATTAAGAGAGGAAAATGAATATGTCACATACTTTGCAAGTGCAAATAAAACAGCGGTGAATCATAAGTAAAACAATTTTGAGGGGTTTGTAAAACTAAGAATGTGACGAATCGCTGTTTGAAATGCAATGCTAGAAGTATTCCACAATGCACGAAGTATGCTTGTCACAAGATAAAACTGGCAAAGGAACTAAGCTGCTACTCTGATAACACATTTCCTTCAATTTCAGCAAGCTCTTTCCCTATCCATCAATTTTTGCTCTCGATATTTTTCCTTCCATCTATATCTTTTCATGTCCCTAAAATCAACCGAGGGCACATGCAGACACACAGCCTCCGCCCTCCCTCACACACATACAGTCTTGTGCATTTAAGTTTAACAAATAGTATACTGAAACAAGTGGAATAAAATAATATCATACAGTGTCTCTCCCTCTACACACCAGTCATACATTTCATGTCTGATAATACATAATAGTATTTGGAAACTAGAAAAACTTTCTTGCTTGATTTTTCCTAATTATTTGGGTTTTTTTTAAATTCTACTGATTAGATTTAAAAGCATAAAAATGGTGCTAGAGGTAATAAAAAATCAAACCTTGAGTGGAGGAAAATGACTCGGCTCTGATGGTTTTGTTATATCCCATATACAAATATCACCTTCATCGGCGCCAGAAGCAAGAAGATTTGGCGAAAGAGAGTTAAACTCCAAACCACGTACCTAAACCAAATAAAAAAAAATCAAATTGACCCACCATCTCATCATCCACATGATTAAATAAAATGATAAAACAATGCATAAACAACACAGGCTAAAGAGAGCAGAAGCTTACAGGTCCTTTGTGCCTTGAAAGATTCGTGACAAAAGCATTCTCACTTGTATCAGAACCCTTGTTAACGCCGTCGGAACTGCAAGCGAGATATAAATAAATAAATAAACAAACAAACAATATATGTATCAAGGAAAATTAAGAGCAGCAGCAACGGAATGCTAGAATTATTGGATGAAAATGAGGATTGCATATCAAACAAAGATACTGATTATTGGTTTAAATAATATTTGTTTTTTAATCCAGAAGACAAATTCAACAAAAAATAATATTGACAGTTAAGTATAAAACTCTCACAAGTCAATTATCACAGAAAATTAGTAATCGGATAATTTATCTATATTGAACTGAAAGCATCTTCAATTGTAAAAAAAAAAAAACCAAAGTTTGTAAAGAGTTCATCTTTACCCAAAAAAAAAATTGTCAGGTTTTCTTCATAATCAGTAGTAATTGCTTCTACAAGCACTCTCAAATTCTTATCTAGAATGTTTCCAATTAAATCCCATATTTTTCATGAAAAATTGCCAGTTTCTTCCTCCACTAATAAGGTTCAATGGACATTCAAAACATGAGGGAAACCAGATGAACCATATTGCCTTAAGCACCAATTAGGGAGATCAACAGAAATGTATGCAAAAACAGGCAAACAATGAAGCTAATCAATATTACTAAGATTCCACAGAACATAAAACCCAAAAGACCACAAACCATGTTTTTTACATACCAAAATCCTTGCAACTATTATTTTGACAATGAAGAATTTAACTACCTGTTCTATAGCAGACTTGCTAAATAATAACTTGGAAGATACAATTGATAAAGGAAAAACAATTAAAAAACGAATAAACATCATTAATTATATATTGTAATTGTTCTATTTTGACAGTATGGAACCTTTTTTGTGTATATATACTTGTTCATTAGCACTCTATCTTCCTGAGGGTATGAGTATGTTTCCCTCAAGTCCCATTAGTGTGAAAGTCAAAATTAATTAAATGAATATGAGAATCCCTAATCATTTATTTCAGCATACAGGGATTTTGCTATATTAAGTTCCTTTCAAATTTATCCAGAAAGCAAGTACATTTTTTTCATAAATACAAACATTGTTTATGTATGGGATAATTTTCTTAGTAATTAAATGTTCTTTATGAGGTAAAGTTCAAATCAGAATTGGTTTTGGAGTCCATCAGGAACCACATCACAGTGGTATGAATTAGCCTAAATTGGCCGTTTTCGTGACTTAAAAAAATTAGTTCATTAAGCTACCTCAACTGACCAATGTAAAATCAGAACTAATATTACTTCTTTTTTAACTCAAACTGAAAATAAAGCCTAGTGATCTTTCCTGGTACTTTGTCTAATTGCCATAGCCTACAACAAACTAAAATCAAGGTTTTTTTCCTATTCATTGTTTGGAGGAAATAAATACATATTGATGAAAGAAGCAATCAAAAATCGAAACCCAACCTATTGTTTTCATATACACAATTCTATTTTCATTTAAATTAAGCAATCACAAACTCTGTGATATTAATCATCACCAAATCCTAACTAATCCAAATAACACAAACACATAATCATCGAAACGCAGCCATAATCAAAACACGGAAACATAAATCATCCAATCATCCAAAACAAATTGCAATTGGCAACAAAAAATAATTCCAAAAAACTAAAAATTCACCAGATCAGGTTCTTCGGATTCCAAAGCCCAATGTTGCCATCAACAAGGCCACCGGCAATGAGACCAAGAGAATACTCCTCAGAATTCGCCGGACCCTTCTCCCACGAGAGCCGATTGAATCGCTCGGATGTCGGAACAGTGCCCGCAAGGATCAGCTGCCGATCGTCGGAGACGAAATCAAGCTCGAATATATCGAGACTGGCGGAGGAGCTGAATTGCAGATCCACCGCCCCCGCCATCGTCCCCGCGGCGATGTACGCGCCATCCGGCGAGAACGCCGTCGTGGCCGATCTGTTCACCCCCTTTATATAACCCGCCATCACAAAAACCTACGAATCTCTCAATCTGGATAAAAACTGAATTCAGGAAAGGGAGATTTTACATATATCAGTAGGAGAATTTAGATCTGCGCTTGAGAGATAATTGGGAAGTAGATCGAGAGAGAAGAGAGAAGGAGAGTGAGAGTTTTCTCTCTCTAGGGGTTTCTTTAATTTTCGTTTTATGTTAATTTAGGTTTTCATTTACCACTCTCTCTCTTACAGTTACAGTTTATCGATTTTAAGAGAGAACCGAGTGTGATTTTCATACCAGGCTGGGGGCACAATGGGAATTCAATAATTGTGATTTCTCCGGTAAATTATTATGATTGCGGAAAGACGAAATTGCCCCTACATGAGTTCCACGTACTAGGGCTTTATTTATTTATTTATTTATCCTTTTTTTGGTTTTGAGAATTTCTAATAATGATATTTTCCTTTTTTTTCTTATTAATAAGAATTAAATTACATTTGGTAAGGGGTGGCTCTAAGGCCCTAATTGGTGGAACACGATTGGTGGAACACACGTGTTATTTGTCTCGATTTCAAATTTATTTTTGGCCTTTCCAATACTCTTTTTTTTTTCAATATCAAATATAATATAAATTATATAATATTGACACTCCTTTAATTATTTAAATTTTTAACCACATTAAAAATCATATTCGAAATTAACTAATATATTTAATAATAATTATCAAATGCACTGCATCACAAAAAAAAAAAAACTATATATAGGTACATTGTATTATAATTATTTAACGCGTATAAATAAAAAACAATATTATAGAAATTAAAATATAAAGATTTTTACTTCATTTGAAAATTGAAGAATTTTTTTTTTCTATTGAAGAAAATTTAATATAACAAAAAATAGAAATGGTATAATTGATAAAAGTTCTTTGAGATGCTACACGTGATGAAATACATCGGGTAATTATTAATCATTGATGTAGTGAAATAATTTTCCACTAAGCACACATACACATACACATACACATAGGTGATAGGACCGCCAATTGAGTCAGGCCTACACGAAGCTCGATGACTCGGCCCGATTTTATTGAGCCGAGCTCGATAAACTGTGAGTCTGGCCAAGTTTGAGCCTCTTTATTAAACCCGGTTAAATTATGAGCCGAATTTGAGCTTATCATGGCTCAGATATTGGACAATTTCATACGAAAACACTTCTTATGGTTGTGTATAAAATGTGTGCCTCTTTTTTTCTCTCTTGTGTATTAAAGGTGGACAATTTACTCCTTTTTTTCTTCATGTCTCTTTCATAATTTTAATTTCCACAACCTTAACATTTCACCCATTTTTTTTTGAAAAAAAATATTTATGTTCTGAAAATTATTTATAATTTTCTTTTATATTTATGAAAATTTACAATTTTGTTCTGAGTCTAAAAAATTCACCCAAAAGCAGTAAATTTCTTTTATTTTGATAATAGTTTTAAAAATTCATGGTTATGTCCAAAATTTATGACATATTTTGTTCATGTAGTAATAATTCTCAAAATTCATGCATTTCATTTTTATTATGTCCAAATAAACATGGCATATATTTCTAGAACCACTTGTTAATGAAACCGGAGTGCTATGTAATAAAGAAAAATTGTCAAGTAATAAAGTCAAAAAATGACTATCATATAAATGTAAAGGTAAAAAGGTAACTATGCTACATAAGTTAATGGTGTTAGACATTTGAGGGTTCACCGTTAAGTTGAGGGGGCACTGTGTCGCATTTTGTAGTAACAGCAGGTTATATGCAAAAATAGTAATAGTAAAGAGGTGCAATTTGTATTTAACTCAAAAATATTCAATGGTAATTAGGGCTGGGACTGGGTTGGGTCGGTCGATTACTAGCCTAAAACCCGACCCATCCGTCAAACCATTTTTGCTCAAGTTTGAAAATCGTTGCCGACCCAACTTTTGAGGGTCGGTTGATGTTTGGCAACCGAATATTTGGTTGCGGAATGGTTCGGTTGATGGTTTATACCCGCCACCTAGTTCACTTAAAAAAAAATCAAATTTTGGAGTAAAAATATCCAAATTTTGCGTAATGCCACGGTGCGATCATCATTTATTAGTTCAAAATAATTAATAACAATTTAACGAAAAAATATAATGAAGAAATTCAAAGTAATTTCAACATGCACAAGAGATTCAGTGAAGTTTTGTGGGCGTTTTGTTTAAACTTGGGCATAAAGAAAATGGTTGAAGATTTAGGTCAAATTTTTTTTTCGTTTGTTGATTGTTTTAAAATTTAGAATACTAATTATTTTGATAATTTCAATAACCACTTAAGAAAACACGGCATTTATTTTATTTTTTAATAAAATTTTAATAGTATAGTTGGATAACCGATAATTATCGGTCAACCAACTTTTGATAATATTAGAAACCACCAACCGACCCATTATAGATGGGTTGGTTAAAATTTTCGACCCGATCCAATGGGTCGCTTAAAAATTGATTATCCGCCTAAAAATATGGTCGGTACTGGATCGGTTGGTGGATAAAAATCAACCCAATCCCAGCCCCAGATAATTGAATGTTTCAATTGTACAAGGGTGTAAGGAAAATATACTTGAATTAGTTTTTGTTGGCTAAAGATATGTGTGTTGTAACCACCTTTGGGAATGTTGATATAATATTATCTTGGATTTGATTAAATAATTCCTTTAATATGGGATTATACAATCTTTGTATTGTATAATATTCTTCATAGTATATTTTTCAGAAATAAGGATTTAGGTTTGAATCGTTATCATTCACATGTTCGATTAAATCACAAACTCGAATTTTAATCATGGACTACAAAACTTAGACCCCCCGGGTCTTTGTTAAATGTCTATCGAATCTTATCTGCATTTTCAAACAAGGCCTATTCAAACAAGATCTTCTTGATTAAAAAGTTAATTGTAGAATTCTACTCGGCCTCGTTTGAGAACGTTGATGATGGGATTGATATGATTGGTTGAGTTGTATAAGCTTACGTTGTTTTGCTAAGTTAACTGGATTTGAAATTATTTAGTCGACTAATTATGGTTAACTAATACTAGTCGACTAATTTTTTAAGAGAGAGAGAGAGCGCACGGCAAATTAATCGATCAATTTAGTTTACATCTGAAAATCTAAAAAAAAACTATTGTACGTTCAATCTAAAAAAATTAGTCAACTATATATTATTTGACTAATATGGCCGGCTACAATCTTTAGATAGAGCGTATGATAAATTATTCGACCTAGTTAGTTCATATAACATAAATTGACTTGAAGTTGAAATAATTTGTTCTTTACCAAATTACACTATTTTCCATTGTTTTAAGGTTTAAAAAAAAAAAAAAATTCAAATGTTGGGAACATATCACGTTCTAGAGCAAATTACGGCCACCCATGAGAAAATGTCAAGTTACGAAAACTCATCATGTTTGGATAATTTCAACCATCATCCTTAACTATATGAATCTTCTTACACGTGCACCCTTGTGTTGTTAAATTTAATGGAATCTTCTAAATTATGTGGAATGTTCTTCGGTTTGTACCCGTTTTTCCCCATTCGTGCTCATTATTTTGAAACAAGATGATCATAAGATATGTCTCTTGCCTTATAAATATCATATTGTGTTGCATCAGAAACTGCATTCTTGCACAAAATGGGTACAAACTAGAGAACATTACACATAATATAATAGATTATGTTGAATCTGACTGCATAAGAGTGGATGTGTCAGAAGATTCATAGTTGAAATGGTGGTTGTAATTACCATAACAAGGAGAGTTTTTTTTCTCTCCGTAATTTGACTTTACTTCAGAGGTGGCCGTACTTTATCCAACATTTAAAGTTACGTTATTTTAATTAAATTTAAAATATTTGTTATTTTGTATTTTATTATAAATATTTCTAAAAATATTTGGGGGCGCTGCTGCCCTAAAAACCTCGTCGATAATTTCCCCAAAATTAATCGGGGCAAGCTTGAACATTTGAGTTAATAAAAAAAGAAATATCTAAATAAAATGTATAATTTTAAACGTCGTTCAATAAACGTCGTTCGAGCTTTAATAATATCATTTCGACTTCAAATGTGATTTTGATCATTTTTTATTCCAAATTTGCAAAACTCAAAATATAGGATTTGTAGTATTATGAGTTAGTTTTCTAATCCAACTTGAATCACCAAAATTGGATGTCTGATGAGAAATATATACATGAATCAATGGATACTGCCCACAACTTTGATGTATTGATGTATCTAAAATTCAAAATGTGACTCATTCATGCATAACTTTGTCACACGACATTCAATCTAACGGATTTAAGTTGAATTAGAAAACTAACCCAAATGACTACAGTTTTCGTGTTTCAAATTTTACCAAAATTAAAATAGAAATATATCAAAATTATGTGCAAAGTCAAAACAGTATTAATAAAATTGGAACGGCATTTATGATTTAACATTTTCTTGAATTTTACTATTATATATAGTCAAAACAAGGAAAATTACATCATTTTCTTGAATAACCGACACCTCTACCCAATTCTTCCAATGGCCGAACCATGTTCACAAATTAATCACGAGAAGAACATTGCGTACACTCCACCTTTTCCACGCCTTCACATTAAAAGACAAATTATGACAGAGAAAATAAACACAAGACGACAATTGTGTTGCTTTGTTCGTTCCTCATGCTGCCTAAAATTTTCTTAATTGGCTTTTAAAGAAAGCTAATAGGGCTTTCTTTACCAAAATCCAATTATAAATTACTTTGTTTCTCCTGGAAGCTGGGAACTTCACTAATGACATCTGGGCTTTCTGCTTAGAGGTAAACAAGAACAGATAAAAATTGTTCTTTTTTGTTTTTTTGAGTTATTTTTCTATGATTCGCAGCTTTATTTGTAATTTAAAGTTCGAATCTTTAGTTCTTGTTTTTGTTTAATGATCTTGATTTGTCATAAAAAATAATGGGTCTGTTGATTTTATCCATGAATTTGTGTTATATATATTCTGTTGCAGTGTGATCATCATGTATCTGCAATATATTGGGCTAATTGAAACTCTCTCTCTCTCTCTCTCTCTCTCTCTCTCTCTCTCTCTCTCTCTCTCAGAGATTTGCTGTGGGGATGGAAATTATTTCTTGCCATACTACAAGCTGCTGTTATACTGTAAATTTTAGGGGCACAAAGTTCACAGATCCACATCACTCAAATAGGGGAAAAGGGTTTTCTTCTTCTCTCATAAAAACCAGTAATTTTGACCATCCGTACAGTTTAAGGTTAAATCGATTCACCCACCACAGAGTTCCAAATATCGTTTCCTCTCTTAACGAAGCTTACAACTCGAACGTTCTTGATGGTCAAGTGGGCACAACCAGTGTGACCGATCGTAATAATCGTTCGATACCTAAAGTCTCGATTCCTAGCTTGCCCGATAAAAACGGCGGCGATAGCGCAGCTCCCATAAGCAGCTGCTATTGGGAGTGGAGGCCGAAACTGAACGTGCATTACGAAAAATCGGGGTCTGGAAATGTCGACTCGCCCGCGGTTCTTTTTCTTCCGGGATTCGGTGTGGGCTCGTTTCATTACGAGAAACAGTTGAAAGATCTTGGCCGTGATTATAGGACGTGGGCAATGGATTTCCTTGGTCAAGGTATGTCTTTGCCGAACGAAGACCCGACTTTTCGGTCCGATGAATACGTGTTAGATGGGGAGAATGATCATTGGGGATTTGGAGATGAAAGCGAGACGTGGGCGAAGGAGCTAGTTTATTCGGCTGACTTGTGGAAGGACCAAGTGCACTATTTCGTAGAAGAGGTAGTACCTTAAAAGTTTATGCTCGCAATAGTTGGGAATTATTTGTTGCGGAAATAATTTACGGTTTGATGGTATTGTAGGTGATTAAAGAACCCGTTTATCTCGTCGGAAATTCACTCGGAGGATTTGTGGCGCTCTATTTTGCGGCATGCTATCCTCAATTAGTGAAAGGTGTAACTTTGCTTAATGCAACTCCGTTTTGGGGACTTCTCCCTAATCCCGAAAGATCTCCGATACTATCGAGACTATTTCCGTGGTCCGGATCGTTTCCTCTTCCTTCTGGTATTAGAAAGCTAATGGAAATTTTGTAAGTTTTTACTACACTAATTTTTTTCGATGTCTTTTTAGTTTTTTTTATATATCGAATTCCTGAAATATAAAGTAAAAAAGCCTCGAATTTAATTTAATTATGCATTTCAGGTGGCTGAAAATTAGTGATCCAAGAAGTATTGCAGAAATACTCAAGCAAGTGTACGCAGATCATTCAACGGATGTGGATGAAGTGTTTTCTCGTATTGTCGAAACAACACAACATCCGGCAGCGGCTGCATCGTTGGCTTCAATAATGTTTGCTCCTAAAGCACAATTATCGTTTGATGAAGCTTTATCTAGGTAGCTACAAATAATATGATTTTAAGATACCGGTTTTCTTTTTTTTTTTTACTAATACCGTTTTTTTTTAACGTGATTTTTGACCTTTTCTATTCCGATTTTGACAAAATCCAAAACACGGAATCTGTAGTGCTTTGAGTTAGTTTTCTAATCCAACTTAAATCAGCTAGATCGGATGTTGGGTGAAAAAGTTACACGCGAATGAGTTACATCAGAGTTGTGGGCAGTGTTCATTGATTTATGCATATCTTTCTCACCCGACATCCAATCTTTGTGATTCGAGTTGGATTAAAAAGCTAACTTAAAGAAACATAAACTTCGTGTTTTGAGTTTTTTTGCAATTCAGTCTCGCAAATGGTCAAAATCACGTTTGAAGTCGAAGCGGTATTATTAAAACTGAAACGGAATTGAATTTATCACACATCCCCTAAAATTTATGTTTCTTGTTTCAAAATAAAGAATACTAATAATGCATATGTAACTTATGATTTGCAGGTGTCAAATGAACAATATACCGATTTGTCTGATGTATGGTAAGGAAGATCCTTGGGTGATGCCCATATTCGGTTTGCAGGTGAAGAACCAAATGCCGGATGTGCCGTATTACGAAATTAGCCCTGCCGGTCACTGCCCTCATGATGAAGTTCCCGAGGTATGAAGAGTCTAATTATTTTGATAATATTTAGTTTTTTTGTATCTATTTCCATCAGGAAATAATTGTTTTTGGAATAAATTATTTCTTTTCAAATTCCAAAAATCAGATTTCCGTTTTCCTGACATTTTTGGATGGAAATTGAAATATATATGAAATTACGATTCCGATCCATTTAGTTTTCAAAAATAATTCCCAAGATTCGTTTTTTTTTTCGTGTTCTAAAAATTGCATTTGTAATATCAATATTATTATGTATTAAAAACTCTATAGTTTCCAAATTTCGCCAATTTTGATTGACAATTTTCCGATTTAAAAGTTTTTTCCTTCTAATTTAAAAAAATCTGATTTCCGATTTTATAATTTTCTTTTTCGAACGCAATTGGAAGTAGTTTTTTACTTCCGAAAATAATTAGAATTTTTCGAAAAATGACTAACTTTGAGCTCCGATACGATATCTATCCACCCCTAATCATATTAACTTGTATTTTCGCTTGATTCCCTGTTTATATTTCCAGGTAGTGAACTTTATTCTTCGTGGATGGCTAAAAAACGTGGAATCGGAAGGTCGTTTTGTGCTGCCTTTGCTTGACGACAACCCTGAATACACCTATTACAACGTCACAAAGGACTTGGAATTTTTCAGACAAGAAGGTTCTAGAAAATCGGTTCGTGTGAAGTTCCACGGATCCAATTTCTCTGTCTGGAATTGGTTTCTCTCTCAGTTCAAACCTCTTCTCACAGAAATGTCTCGATGGAATACTTAGTACTTAGCTGCCGTATAGAAGATTTAAGTGTATGTTCATATTGTATTCATCTGCTATACGGTAATTAGATTGTGTACGAAAGAAAGAACGATCGAACAAATTTTGTTGTAAATATGTCATGTGAAACTTTGAATTTACATTCATGTATTCAATTTGTTTCTCAGAAAATCGGATGATAACTAGCTAAATTACTGCTCGATGAATCTAGAAGTAAATGATTTTGTTGCCTAAAACACTGGAATAATCCCAACGGATTTTTTCTGATAATAAACAGCAGAGTTTGCACGTCTAAATACACAGTCGAAAAACGTAAACACTGGACTTGTATTCGATAATTTTCTTTACCCAACCTGAACCTGAACCTACAGTAAAATAGATCATCTGAGTAACTTGTTACTAAATTCTACTTGCAAGATTATCAGCAAATTGTACGCCTATTCTGTCGATGAATTGGTCTGCTTTCTCACAAAGAGCTTCGTTATGTCTTCAGTTACTACATTGCTCCTGCAAAACATCGTACGTATATAAGCCAACCAACAAAAAAAGGTGCGCTAAACGTAATATGTAGTCTTAACAGCATGCAATTTCATCTTTCGATCGGTTGCAGTTTGCCTAGAGGATGATCGTAAGGAAAAAAAGTTTCTCTTAGGGAATCAATTGGATGCCAAAGATGTTCGGGCAACTAAAGTTGACGATAAATTTAAAAGATACATAGCTAAAACAATGGTATCACTTAACGTATGAATAATTGACAGCATCCAACGGCAATCTAAAAGCGACCTTTTTTACTTAAAAACCATGTCGTCCAACCAAATGGAAGTTCACTAACAAAAAGCAGTAACTTATACACGAATGCACAATACAATTTTCCTCTGAATCTCGTAACTCGAACGAGCTCTTATATATATTGAAAATGTTACTCATCGATCATATTCCTCTTAGCAGCACTAAAACACCAATTTGCAAATATAGAGCGTAATACACTTTAGCTCGATCAAACGTGTAAATATTGACTACATAATAACTGTAAATTTATCATTAAAACTTGGTGTGTAAGTGATAAAACAAACCTTCCAGCCAGCTGAGGTGGCACCAAACGACCGCCCACAGTATCCGGAACATTCTTCGGGTGAGGCAATGTCCCTTTCGGAACTTTCCTACGAGGGTAATTAGCAGATGGTAAGTCTCTCTTCCGTGCCGCACCTTCCGCCATAGCAGCTGCTACTCGAGACGAGTGGTCCATCGGATTCAGTAGATGAGCTGGCGGCACAGCTGGCGAATTCAAGAGGAAAGAAGCATCCGGAAGTTTCATCACAGAAGGCTGATTAGAAACCGTCACCACTTGCTTTCTCGAATTTTGCATCCTAGTTACCGTAAACAACCTCATCAATCAACATCGATTCAAGAGTTTCGTACTCACAAACTTTACGACGAATAGTTAATGCACAGTTAAAAGTACAAACAAAACAATTTTTTTTTTTCTTTTTTTGCAATTCAAAAAATTCTCTCTTTTCGACTCCTTTCGATTTCGGCCAATACATCCAGTTGCCCAAAAAAAAAAGCAATTCAGATTTTGAATTACGATAATTAACAGAACAATAACATTACTACGTAATTGACACTTCGGATTAATTACCATACTTTATTTTCTGAAATTAAAATCCGCAACCCTAGAACACAAATTGACTGGAATCCACATAAATTCAACTTTAAATAACTAAAAAAATTCAGCATGGAAAAGAATTATTCGGGAGTTAACCTATTTTGTGCGCGAACTGAGTCTTCGTTTGGAGGCGCCGCCGATGAGGGTTCGGCGGAGGTAACCCCAAAACTGCGTCGTTTTTGTGAGTTTTCTTTCAGTTGTTCGGTTTCTTCTTCGCGAGCAAGGGTTTCGGGATCGTCTTCATCTGAAGAGGCTGCATAATCCACCAGCGACATAGCCAAACAACGATCTGCACCAGATTAAAAAAATTGGGCACACAAATTAAAATTTGGTTAAAATAAAATTTCCTCCCCAAATTCTAATCCTTTAGTGTATTTAGACTTGAAAATAAAGTTAGAATTTTATCCTTGAACTCAATATTAATATTTTTAATTAAACATTAAGCTTACATG
>NW_012194164.1:0-41394 GCF_000504015.1 Erythranthe guttata | reverse complement strand
TTAAATTATATAATTAAGAAAATTATTACTTAGCATTGAATCTATAATTAATATTTAGGAAATAAAATATTATAAAATTACGATTAACATTAGATTTACATTTTTGGGGTATATATGTTGAAATGCCATGGGAGACCAAACCAAATTCCATTTCCTATAAGTGGTGAAATGGTGAAATATTATTATTTTAATATTTGGTCTAAATTTTGGTGAAACCCATTGGAGACCAAAAACACAATTTTTCCACAAAAAATGGTGGAAGAGTAAAATGGTGTGCTACCGGTGGGAGATGAACCCATTTTTTCACCACCATAAATGGGATTTGATAAAAAAATGGTGAGACCGGTCGGAGATGCTCTTATAAAATTCATTTCAAAATGCCCCCATTCACAAATTTAAAATATGCTTTAATTAAAATTCATATTGCATTTATCATCTTTTTAGTTTGGGATATTTTTATTTTTCCATCTTATATTTTTATTTTTTATCTTTTCAAAATACACGTTTTTCTTTTCTGAAATGCTAAATCCCACATGAAAATTATTAAATCATGCACATAATAAAATTTACTTCTCAGTTCTTTCTCTAAAATCTCAAACGTATAGGTCTTTTATCTCTCCCCGAAATAAGTTCTTCTTCTCCCCTTATGCTTGCAGAAAAAAAATCATAAAAATAGTACTATAATTCGAGAACCGAACTTGAAGAAAATCTTCTCTAATTTATTCTACGGGAAAGGTTATCATTCCATCTCAAATTTATTCTACGAATTAAGCAGCTTGTTTTTTTTTTTTTTGAAGGTGGGGGCCGCCTGGGGTAGTAGTGCGATAGGTTTTGATTCTTTCAATTTTTTTCTCTTTTTTTTTTTTTTTTTTTTTTTTTTTAAATTCAATTTAATTAGTTTATTTGCTATAGAGGGGGTATAGGGTTATAAAGAGAGCTGCGCCTGCCATGAAATTGGCGTCCATGGCAGGCCACCAGCGTGTGTGGGATTTTCTTTTGGGTTGGGGGCGTTTAGATTAGAAGCGATAGATTTGTCTTCTTTCTTTTTTTTTTTTTTTTTTTTCAATTCAATTCAACTCAATTATTTCTTAAATGTTTTAATAAATATTTAATGGTTAATAAATTTTTATTAAATTTAATAATTTATAAATACTGAATAAATGTTAAAAATATTTATAAATTTAATAATTTAATAAATATTTAATAATTAATAAATATTTAAATATTTCGGTAACTTCATACTGCTTGTGTGAGAGTTGTTTAAAAAGACCATACTTGGAAGCCGGAGGATGATTATGCTTCCCGTAAACTATAGAGTTCCCATTTACCCTCTGCTTGTAGAGCCCCCTTCAGCTGGAAACCACAATTACATTTTTTCGTGTCAGTACATATTATACTTTTCTACATTCTTTCGTTTAACCTTACTTTTCCCAAATTGATCCCAGATGACGTATATTATATCACAAAAAGTATCACCTATACTTAGCTTAATACCATGATTTTCAGCTGCGCCTCTCGTCCACTGTATTAAATCGTCTCTACAATTAAACAATTGTACTCTTGGAAAATATTCAGAGTAATGAACTTTCCCATTAGTCTGAAAAATAAAATATAACAAAAACTAATTAAAAAAAAAAGAAAGAAAGATAAAAATGGATCGCGTCTAAAGTAGAAGCGGACGCATCAAAGACGGCGCCCACCTTGGACGCGAATACAGTATACAACGCGCCCAACATGTGCTCGCTATATGTTTCGTCTACCAGATTGTCCGCCCTCTGCGTATGACGATTTTTTGGCGAAAATGTTAAAATTTTACATTTTGTCGTTAGAAGGTGTTGGACACATTAGTTGATGATTATTACGTAACAAAAAATGACTTTTGATGACATCTTAGCATTTCGAAAACCTTAGAAAAAAGTTAGAGAGAAGTCGAGAAAATAGAGCGTAGAGAGAGACTATTTTTTTTTGTAGAGATAAAATATTTTTTTTATTGATGTGCGGGATTTAGTAACTGTTAGTGTGGAAAACCCTAGAAAAAAAAGTTCAAAAGAAGTCAGAGAAAATAGAGCGTAGAGAGAGAATATTTTTTTTGTAGAGAGAGAATACTTTTTTATTTATGTGCGAGATTTAGTAACTTTTAATGTGGAATTTAGCGCGCCCCTTTTCTTTTTTTTCTCTTTTTCTTTTTTTCTTTTCTCTTTCTTCATTTAAGCATTTTTTACACTAATATAATACAAAACAAAAATCCTCTTTTATCTATATAATATAGAAAATTACAAAAAAACATGTTTTTATTTTTTATTTTTTTTAATCCAATTTACATATGTTTTTATATTTTGTTTTAATTTTATCTGTTGTTAATAATATTGTAGTAGAATTTGGTGTACTATGATATACTACAATATACTATAGTTTACGATGTACTATAGTTTACTATTGTGTACTATGATTTACTGCGGTATACTATAATTTACTACGACGTAGTATTCCAAACCCTAGCATAAAAAAAAATTGTCAGCCGTCGGCACACCCCAGAGCAAACAAATCACAGCCGCCGCCAACTACTATCCAACAACCCTAGCCGTCAACCAAAACCCTAGCGCCGTAAAAAAACCCTAGGTTGATGCAATCGCCTCCAACTTTCGATCTAACCTCACACCACCATCTCCAATGGCCACCTCCACCATAACCATCATCTGATCTATAACCACGACCACCACCGCCATCGCCGTAGACCCACCTCCGCTGCCCCCTTCTACACCCTCTCCCTCCACCGCACCCTCGCCGAGGTCTCCAAGAACCTCGGATCTTCAGATCTATGCATCGCCTCCTTCACTCTACTCTACTGCTCGGCGACGGATCTGGATGGATCCCCAAAATCTTCAGATCTCGGCATAGTGGCGGTGGCATCCTCGGTTTGCACCCATTGATTTGCATGAGAGAGAAAACGTGATGGACTGACGACAAAAATATGAGAGAAGGAGAGAGAGATGTGGAACGATTGAGAAGAAGAGAGAAAAAAATGAGGTGTGGCGAGTGGGAAAAAAAAGATCGTGAGAAGAGAGAATGAGAGATAAATCTAATCTTTTACTATTTATATTAAGGGTATTTTCGGGTTAAACAAAAATAAAAGAATGTTGGTCAAATTTTATTTTGAACTAAGGATTTAGTTAAGATATTTTATTTAAGATCGTCGTCTAGTTCAAATTAAGTTTGTGTTGAAGGGCTCCTAACATATTACCCCTATATTTAAATGAGTTTTTGTCTATTTGTTATTACAATATAAAATAATAAGAATAAAAAAATATATTATTTGATTAACATCTATAACACTTATTCAAAAAAAAAAAAATCAAACTCAAACCCATAAAAAAAAAAAATGAATCCAAATTTTAGATTTATTCGTGCTACATCAAATTTAAGTAAAACAGGTAAAACCGTTCATTTGTACACACACGCGCGCACACATTTGAACGTGTGCATCACATGTAGCGAATACACACATAAAACACTTTCCGTTGTATTTTACCCACTCAAAAACTATAATTCTAGTGATTTGTACCTAAAACCACAAAAGTATAAAAGGAAGAACAAATAAAAAAGTAGTAATGAAATACATAAATTAGTCCCTCAAAAAAAAAAATTAGGCTCCAAGATAAAATCTCTTTCAACTAAGTAACTAAAAATTTGTAATAACAACTAAAAAATATCTTATTATCACAAATTATTTTATAAGCAGAGAAGGTCTGTAGACTGCATAGCGTTGCGCAATCAAAATCCGTTCTCGAGGATCGTTCATCGTTTCGTCTCTCAACGCTTGAAGAATTCCCTCGCAGGATATCTCCCTATTAATCAATTTTTGCACAACAACATTCATCAGATTACATTGCAAAAAAAAAAAAAAGGAAAAAAAAAGTTCCGATTTTTTCGATAACGACCCTAATATTTATTATTCAATGTACCTCAGAATAAGTATTTTATACAACGTCTGCAAGATCGGACATAGCTCAACCGGTGCAATGTGCTTGCTTCCATCGGGATGAAGAATATTTAAACAAGACTGACTAAGCAGCTCGTAGAAAGCTTTTACAGCCGAAACCCCCTGCAAATTGAAAAAAAATAAATAATTAAAAAAAAATCACATTTAATTAAATAAATTGAAAAGCATTATATATATATATATACCTGAATCATTCCCTTGCCTTTGATACTATCACCCATATCAAGATTTATTTCACCTTTAGCCAATTTCTGACCATACCACGCGTTTCGACCTTTCAATAATGTCACGTACGTATCGGCCAATAGAGGGCCCGCAAGCCTCTCGGGTTCTTCGGCCAAGAGATGTGTAATAAATATCATCTCCGATGTACAGTGAGCAAAGTAGACGGACTTGCTTGTCGCGCTCTCATTGGTCAGAGCTGCCACCATTCCTGTCAGCACGAAAAATGAATTTTTTATAGCTAATTAATTAATCCAATAAAATGGCTTAAGCAGTCGAATAATCGATTCTTGATTTTTGAGGTCGGAAAATATTTACCAGATCCAATTGCGTATACGTTTTTCAAACCCCCCATAACTTCGTGTGTGACGAGGTCGCCATTATCCCAAACAATAAAATGCGGCTGCCTTAGAAATCTCGCGAGTGGCTTTCTCCATTTTTCGGCTCCGCAAATACGAGCATTTGCGTATTCTTTGTTGTAGATTTCCGACGCAATATTCGGTCCTCCAAGATAGAGAATGTTTTCCATTGGAATCCCAGCTGCAAAAATACGGACGCATAAATCACCACATGATTTTAGAAATGACTCGTCTTTTTCAATTATCGCAAAATTACAAAACGGGAATAATCTAAAGACATCTATGCAGCATAACAATTTCAAGATTGATTTTTTCTTTTTTTTTTTCCTTTTTCTTGAACAATCATTAGAATGCAATACCAAATCAAATGCCGAAACGATAAAAAGGGATTTGCTTTCAGTGTTCATGCAGCTCCAAGAAAACTTGTCGAACATTAATCAGAAAGTTATGCCTATAAGATGAAGGACATTTCTCGTTTAACTTGCTTGACACTACACATAAAATTTTATAAATCCTACTTCAAATATGAGTAAACGAGTGAACACATTCGGCTGAACTAATCGCAACTGATTTATAAAAAAAAATCACATCGAAAGTTTCAGAAAATATTCAAAAACGGTAACCCGAACACGTGAAACAAGATTCCTCCATCATCTGTGTATTTCATACATAAAATCGAAGATCTAAACAATCCATTGATGCATAATCCAAGAAAGTAACTTTTATTTAATGCACATATAAAAACAGAATAAAACCGATCTTACTTGCTCGATTAATCATCTGAGTGGGAGTAACTATACGAGGCTCGGGTTCCAATTCAGCCTCGATTCCCTTCGCCAAAGAAATAACAACCGGAACATTAACCCGTTCCTTCAAATACCTACTAATCTCCTCAAACACTTCCCAAGTTTCGGTCGAAGGCAATCCATTAATAACAATATCCGCATCCCAAACCGCCTCTTGCAAATTCGTCACGACTTTCAAAGGGCAAATCGGGGTATCGACCATGTTCAAGCAAAACCCGTCTTTCAGAATCTCGTCGGCGTAAAGAACCCGATCGCCCAATCTACCCTCGACGTACTTCAAATAAGCGCACCTCCTTATCAGCCTCCTCAGCACATCTTCCCTCGAATTTATCACTTCGAATAAATGCTCGGCCGTTGCCCTATCGACCGATTTTCCGGGCCGTCTCCATATTCGGATCTGGATCTTATCGCGAAACGACCCATATGAATCTTGGAGCATTGCGGCGAATACACTGCCCCATGCTCCGGCACCTACACCGACGATCCTCAACGGGTCACCTTCGGTTTTACCGAATAATAAACGGAGTTCGTCAAGTTTATCTTCTAGAGAACCGTTTGTGCTTTGAATCAACCCGTTTGTATGCAGATCACCATCACTAACTAACTCATCACTTCCCTTCATTTTTCTTTTTTTCTTTTTTTCTTTTTTTCTTTTTTCCCCAATAATTTGATCAAACCCTAAAGTATGAATTTTTATTCACAAGATACAATATACTCAAATGTATTTCTACAAATCAATACAATCAAACCCGCAATTGAATTTGCTATTACCGCCGCTATTAAATGAGAAAAAAGAAATTAAAAATTAGCAATGTGAACAATTGATTTGAAGGTGGGGTTTCTCACCAAGAACACAGCGGCTTTCTGAAATCAGTAGATTCTAAAAAAGCTGATTAGAAAGAAAAACCCAGTGCGAAATTACATTTCCCACATGGGTTTTGTCAAAAAATTCAGTTCAGATTACATCACCATCTGAAAAAGAAGCAACGTCCAAGATTAACTGACTTTGTTAAATCCGTCAAAGAAAAAGAGGGAAGTTTGGCAAACTAACCTCACCTAGAGAGAGAGAGAGAGAGAGAGAGAGAGAGAGAGGAGAGAGGAGAGAGACAATCTGCGGTGTCTTGTAGTAACAAAGAATCAGACGGTGTTGTTTTTCGTTGTTTCTTGTTACATATAAGAGAAAGAAATGGGAATTCTTGAAACGTGTGATTTGATGATGTAGCTCGGAAAATTCAATGAAGGCCGAAGGGATTTGAGAAATTACAATTTCATTTTGCTCGTGTAGTACGTCCCGGTCCATAGACACGGAAAATTCAACTTTCTCAACGTATAGAATATAGATTCACTCATTTTCTGGATTATTTTGCAATTTTTATAAAGTTAAAAAAACCTATGAATAGCAAATTTTTAAATATTTTTGTTACTTCCCTAATTATTTACATGATTAATTACAAATTAAGAATTTGTGATACTCAATTCTTCCCATTTTAATTGTCGTTTGTGTCTAATTCACACGCATTAAGAAAACTAATAAATGTGCATTGATTCTACAAAAATCATAATAAAATGATTAAAAAACCGCTTTCATAAATATTTTACAATTAATTATCTTAAGAGTAGTAAGGGCATAATTGAGAAAAACATAATAAATAGTTAAATACTTCGTGAAATCCTAAAGTGCCAATTATTTTGAAATAAAAAAAAAAATTCTCTAAAAAGACAAATAAAATGGGAAGAAGGGAGTAATGTCTATTTTGAATATTTTTGTATATATATATATATATATTGTTGTTCCCGGTATATAAAATGGGTAGTGAATTTAGTAAAATGGTCGAACAAATTAATTAGTGAAAATACGAAAAGATTAGCCGAGGCGAGAATACTCTTTCCTTAAGACAATATTGCCCCGCTACGGTGCTTACGGTTATTTCGCAATGGTCTCCCAAGATACAACGGCTAACTCGGCATATGAGCATTCAAAATCCCGAGTACAGCGAACGTTACTTTGTGTCAAACTCTCGAATCGAATACGGAAGAAAATATTCTACGAAGAATATTTTCGGGCTAAAGAAAGAAGAATTCCATAGAACAAAATTATGGAATTGAATTGATTTTTTATGTTGTTTTTAAATCAAACATGTGGGGTTTTTATTTATAAATTTCCAATTGTTGTGATTAATGAACACAACCCTTGGGAAATTAAACAAGTGAAGAGGTGTGGCCACACCTCTTCATACTATTTGATCAAATAGGTGCCTAAAATATTTTTTAAGAGTAAAAAACAGTTTGCCCCCTAAACTAAGACCCCTTTTGCGCTTTGTCCCCTAAACAATTTTTTTTTGCACGTTTTTACCTAAACTCGTATTTTTGTTGCACGTTGCCTCAAAAGTGGTATTTTCCGGCAAAATTCACCGGAATGTTAAGCACGTGCTATTCACGTGAGTTTGGCAGGGGTGATTTTGTCTTTTCATTAGCAATAAAACACGTGGCGTCCACCTGTCTTCTTTTCTCCCTTCCCTCCTTGAATTCTTTCGTCAGAACCCACCTCCTTTCACTCCACCAGTGCTCTCTTTCTCAAATTCTTACCCAGAAGAAAATTATTAACTCCAAATGAAGAATAAATGATATCCCGTCGCGCCGAAATGGAGTCGTTTCGCGACGGGGTGGTGGGAGGTTGTGGGATGGGGTTTGGGCGATTGGTCTCATTGTCGGAGTTGGGTCCTGGGTTGCTGTGGTAGAGTTGATTAGGGGAATTCCGACGGCGGAAGGGGTGGGAATTGGAGGCGGCACAGAGGATGAATTTGGACTAAGCAAATCGGAAACAAGAATAAGAAAAATCAGGGGAAATGCAGAATTTGATACTCTGTAGTTGAGAATTAGAGAGAGAGAGAGAGAGATTTGGCAGATAAAAAAAATGAAAAATGAAAAAGAGAGATGAAAAAGAAAAAGGGAAAATTAAACCTTGGTCAAGATGTGAGTGAATAGACAATTTTAACCCTATCAATTTCACATGTGAATCGCGTGCACAAATTTTCAGTGAATTTTACCGGAATATACCACTTTTTGGGCACCGTGCAACAAAAACTCGAGTTTAGGTAAAAACGTGCAAATTTTTTTTGTTTAGGGGGCAAAGCTCAAAATGGGTCTTAGTTTAGGGGGCAAACTGCTTTTTACTCATTTTTTAATTTTCATTCAAAAAATAATTTTATTTTATTAAATAAAATTCCCAACAATCCCCCACATGAATGAAATTAACGAAAAACGATGGATTCTATCGAGAGTTCAAGTGGAAACTATTGCAATGGGGATAGATAGCTTTTGGCTTTGAACCTTCCTTAGTAGTATACCATCGGATTTACTTGGCTAGTTAGTGAACGCGATGTCTTGAACTGCCAGCCGTTTGTGTAAACCAAGACAATGATATCTCACACAATAGTTTTCCCACATTTCATCAGTTCTCATGGTTGCGTCCATTTTGGCCCTGGAGCACATCTTGGATTCATAAGTGTTTGTCTTTTTGAAGCGGCCCACACTTCTACACTTAGATAGATGATGTCTTATTAAAGGTATCCTGCCAATACCTCACCTTTTGTCAAGGTTTTGGAATCATTAAAAGCTTTCGCTTATCCTTTACCCTCTTTGCAGGCAGCACTAATGTCTATCACGGGAATGAGTTGGAAATATATAATTCCATAGGAATATATACTCCTTAGTGCATCACTGAATTTTCCATAACTTAGTTGTCCCTTTTGAACCAGTTCTTGGGATCTCCAGTCATCATGGTTGGGTTTCCACTATAGAAATTCTTAATTTGTGGGTTTTGATCTCACTCCCCTAGACATATGTTTGATCTCTTTAGTTGACTTTTAGTCGCGGATCCGCTATTAACCATTGATTTTCATAATCAATGTTATATTATTTATTTTGAGATCAATTGCCTAATGGTCTTATGTGTACGAGTGTGTCGATACTTGCCATTATACATGTCGTTTGTGCCCTTAACGTAACCGATTGGTTATCACAATTTATTCATAATTGTAGACACCGACTTCGTCCAACACGGAACATCCTCCAATATTTTTTTGAAGTTTATTCAACTTCTTTTCTAACCTTATATCAAGTTATATATTCGAATTCGACCATGAATCGAGCTATTCAATTTTGTTTGAGGATTTCCAAGATACATAATCTTAGTGGACTCATATATCCAATGTACTTTCCTAATACAATTGGATATTTTCTTTAATGTAATACATTTAAAGGCGATACTTAGATTACCTAAGAACCCTTATAATATCATTGAATGATTATTTATTTTGGAATTACATATTTACTAGTTCATTATGCTGCCAAACTATTCAAAAATATTTGTAATTGAACCATTGTTCATCATTATTTTTTGCAAGGTATCGACTTGGTCTTTAGATAACTAGATCAATTTTCTAGTAATGTATCAACATGAGACTTTCAATAAGACTATCTTTGTCTTAGTGACTTTAATCTATAAGATTACATCGTCTAGACCCTCGTCTTTTGACATCAAACATAATTTTATTTTTATTTTCAATATTTTCTCAACGTTCAAAATAATATCATGATCATTATCTCATGATTATAATGTCGTCTATAGACATATACTTCCATGTGCTTTTAATATAAACACACTGGTCACACTTGTTATTACGAGAATTATTTGATAACATAATTTTATCAAATATTACTTTTAACGGATTCCAATATCTTGTTATAAATAATCAAAAATTTCATAGCTACTAATTTAGCTTTATAGGACCATCTTTAATCATTATTTTGAATAGTCCATCTAAACCTTAATGGTTTACTACTTGGAAGAAGACAAACTAACTTCCACGTACATTCTTCCAATGTAGACAATATTTCAATAATTGTCATTTGTTCATTTTATAACTCATAAGTTATAAAATCAAATCAAATCAAACATATTGATTTTATTTGCCATCTTGTTGTGTCTTGGTTGTTCATCACTTTGATGATTTACCACTCACACATATTTTAACTTGGTTGTTCATCACTTTGATGATTTACCACTCACACATATATTTTAACTTGGTTGTTCATGTCCAACATAATGAATTGATATAAATTCTATAGCACGTAATCAATGCATGTCCATGTAATAACACAATTCTAAGGAATTAGTATGGCTTACGCAAATAATAATATGTATAATAATATTCCTCTTACTAAGTAGTTAATACTTAATATACGAGACAAGTCTAATCGTTCATAGATAATAAAAAAAACGTTAATAAAATCACGTACTCACAAATTTCATATAACATATTCGAAAATCAATCAACCGGATGGTTCCACATCAAATGAAAATTGGGAGAAAGCTAATCCCGTATCAAACTATATGCAATTTATGCAAATAAATATTGCATTTTCATGAGAAATGTCATGCGGTTTCTGATAAACTTATTCAAATAATTAACACATACCCTATCACTTTATTGCATTTATGATAAAATTGTTTATATCATTAATGTAGATACACAAACATAATGAATATTCATTAAGCATATATATTGTATATAGTTTACCATTCTTCCACATATTAAAATTAAACTATCATGCAATAATCCACCATTATATCATATAGCATTATCAATTTATTGCACAAATAGATATCTTATAATTAAAAAATGTACCCGATAAATTATATGTTCGTCAATTCAAATTTTGTGGGTAGCACCAAATCGAGTCAATATTATGGCAGTGCTGAATGATTTAATCATATCTCTTCCGTCTGAAGTCCGATTTTATTGATTCAATATGATCCGAATAGCCAACACAATTTTCTACAACTTTTATCTTTTACGTTTTCTGAGATTCGGACTGGATTATGATCAAAATAAGCCTCGAAGTCGGAATAGGTGTGCTGTAAATTTGCACCTACAATGGAACCAAAAAAAATATTAAATAATATTCATGAATCGAAAATAATATAAAACCTCATTATTAATCTTCGATTCAGTCTTCTTTCACCAAAATTTCGTGCATTGGACATTGGTGAGGCGTTAATATGCGACAAGTTGCATTGGTCACGAACGGTTGTATTTTTCATGAAAAGGTGCATTGGCAGTTCTCGCACCCTTTCGTATTTTCATCATAACTCCTCCATACGATCTCCGATTGTCACGATTTAACATGTTATGAAAAGCCAACTTGATTATCTACAACTTCTGTGAAATGTTAATTTTCCATATTCGGACTTTAACAGCTTCGAAAATGCGAAAGAACGTGGACTTCATATTCTGTCCGAAAATGAACTTTTTCCTCCTATTTGATTCTGTAACTTCTTGATTTTTGGCAGACTATCTTCTTCTCCATCCCGTTTACCAACGTGTGCAGAAAACACAATTTACTAAATCTCACAAAGATCTTGTCTTATGATTGTTGTTCCCGGTATATAAAACGGGTAGTGAATTTAGTAAAATGGTCGAACAAATTAATTAGTGAAAATACGAAAAGATTAGCCGAGGCGAGAATACTCTTTCCTTAAGACAATATTACCTCGCTACGGTGCTTACGGTTACTTTGCAATGGTCTCCCAAGATACAACGGCTAACTCGGCATACGAGCACTCAAAATCCCGAGTACAACGAACGTTACTTTGTGTCAAACTCTCGAATCAAATACGGAAGAAAATATTCTACGAAGAATATTTTCGGGCTAAAGAAAGAAGAATTCCATAGAACAAAATTATGGAATTGAATTGATTTTTTATGTTGTTTTTAAATCAAACATGTGGAGTTTTTATTTATAAGTTTCCAATGGTTGTGATTAATGAACACAACCCCTTAGAAAATTAAACAAGTGAAGAGGTGTGGCCACACCTCTTCATATTGTCACATCTATTTGATCAAATAGGTGCCTAAAATATTTTTTAATTTTCATTCAAAAAATAATTTTATTTTATTAAATAAAATTCCCAACACTATATTATGGGATGCACTTTGCCAAATAAACTGTAATTGGAGGGTGTATTCTACTATTTTTTTCCAATTTAAGGGTGTAAAGTGTCAATTTGAGAGTGCAAACTGTCAATTAACCAATATGTTTTCTACTTATTCTTTTCGTCTTATGTGTGACATTTTAGTAAGAGTAAACTGCAAAAGTATCCCTGTATAATCTCTAGTAAAAACTCTCGTGTGATAAATAAACTAGTAAAAACTCTCTGTGAAATTTTGTTAATGGCAGATAATTCACTGGTTGACTTTCGTGTGACTCACTCGTCAGATGTGCGGCTGATACCTGATTTTTGGACGTGAAATGACGAAATTGTCCCTCAAAAAATATTATTTAATGAAAAATTTATTAATTGCAAAACTCTGAGGATATTTGTGTCTTGTTATATCAAATCAACACTCAAATGAATATTGGACCGAGAGTGTTATATAAATAATTCAATAGGGAAGGGTTTGCTAGTTTATTTATCTCATAGGGGTTTCTGCAATTTGACGATTATAGAAGGATACTTTTTACAGTTTAGTCTATTTAGTTAGGACCATTAGCAATAGATCCTCAAATCGCTACAAAATAGCATTAAGTTCACATATAAAATTTACTATTTGTGAGACTTCCCTATCAATTGTATCAAAAATACCCCTCCCTTACGTAAATCAAATTTATTATTATTTAAACTGCATTTATCATTTTTCGTATTTTTTTAATAATTTTTTTATTTTAAAGGAATCGTTTTTTCCTATAAATTTACTACGTCAAATATGACTATAGTCGAATATGACTATATTTCACTATAGTCTCTAGTCATGTTTCTTATATTTTTCATTTATTTTTACATTTTATATCCAAAAGATAGTAATAGTATATAGCTTAGTATCACTAATTATGTATAAGAAACGAATATAAAAAAACTTCAATCCACAACCACAATATATGCGGAGTCCTGATGCACAACACTATATTTCTATAATTGTTATTATTATTCTTATATCCTATTTTCTCTAATTTTTCTTTGTTACATTTATTTAATGATCAATTTATATTATGGCAATAAAGTTTATATATAGTTTTTTCGAAATGAGTTTATATTATTAAATTTGCATAAATATTAATGTTGTTATCGATATCACTAATAAATTTTATTATAATTGTTATTATCCTGTATTAAACTAATGAATATTTTCACTTTTGAAATGATATCTCGTGCATCGCACGGGGAAAAAATGCTAGTATATATAATGGTACGTTTGAACATTGTTGCGGAGACCATCGTTCCAGATAATATGCAACGTCGCGGGGATTTAGATGCCAAAACAGACACTTTTTAATTAAAATGCTAAAAATAGATTTAAAAATTATAATAAGTTACTCAGGGCTAGGCATGGGTTGGGTTGGACAATTATCGACCTATTACTTACCCAAACTGGCCAACAGATTTTGATAAATATTGAAAACCATTATCGACCCGACCATTATGGGTCCGATAATGGTTGACAACCAACTTTGTCGGGGGTAAACAATGAGTCGGTTGGTTGGTATTATCCGCCATTTTTTATTTGATTTTTTTTTACAATAATAAGATATTTTAAAGTGTTTTTTCAGAAGATATAATATATTTTGGCAAATCTTTTATGTTGCAAAAATCTTAAATTTAAAATTAAAAGCTTTTTTTTTTTTAATTAAACTTCTACAATAAGTAAATATATAGAAAATAATATGAAATAAGAATTACAAAATAGAAATAGTACATGGATGTTTATAAGTTTGTGTTTCCAGTTTTTGAGTTTACTTATTTTATATATTTTTTTAACATTACAAAAATAAGAATTATAATTAAATATTTTCAATAAATTTTTATTATTAAAAAAGTCGGTTAACATATATTACCCGACCAAGCGACTTAGGGCTCGTTCGGTTACCGCTATAAGGTTCTACTGACTAAATAGTAGGGGCTAATAACATGTCCGGTTGGAAAGATTCACGCTTTTTCAAACCCGCTACTAAAATGAAAGCCCGCTATTAAATGCTACTATTTCATTAAATTAGTAGCACCCCTACCCCTGAGATTAATTTAATAGGGGGTGACTAAAAAGGAAAAGTACAATTTTATCCTTAAAATCATATTTTATTATTGTAAACTAAGTGGTTTTATAGACAATTCATATATAATAACCGATTTTAACAAATTTAATAGAAAATCTAATCTAAGAAACCGAACATGCTACTAACTAAATAATTAATTAGTCAGTAGGGAGTTAATCCAATCTCATGTAATCCAATCTAATCTAATATCGGTAACCGAACGAGCCCTTAAACTGAAAACCACCGATAGACATATTTATATATGAATCAGTTAAATTATCGGCCCGAAAAAAAAAATTATCGGCTAAAAAAAGTGGATTCAAAGTGGGTTGGTTGGCCGATAAAACCGACCAATACCGAGCCTTAAAGTTACTACTTACTAGTATTGAAATTGTAATATAATAATTCACAAAATAAAATTATAATAAAAAAAATAATGTTATATCAATGCTACAACAATCCCTGTAAAACCGTTAAATTTGCAAAAGGTGAAAAAAGAAAAGGGTAAATTCCACTTTACCCCCTTGTACTCTGCCCAAGAACCACTTTACCCCCTCGTACTCTTAATTTCGTCGATTTACCCCCTTGTACTTGTACAATTTCCCAATACAACCCTCGTCGTCAACTTTTTTCGATTTTGACTCTGACGCCATTTGGTCAAGAGTCAAAATATTGACGTAAATATTGAATTTTTTCGATTTTGGCTCTCGAGATTAGAAAAGAGAAAGTTTCACACATTCATATATTTTTTTTTTGCACTGGGTGGAATCGATCAATTTTTGGGTCTTGATTTTTACTAAGTTAGGGGTTCAATTGGGGATATCTTGGAAGGGGAAGTGGTGGGAGAAGAAGAAATGACAATATTGACGGAGGAGAAACGACGCGTTATAGGCAGTGGCAATTTTGTAATTTACAGAGTTGACCAAATGGCGTTAGAGTCAAAATTGACAAAAATTGAAGGAAAGGGTTGTATTGGGAAATTGTACAAGTACAAGGGGGTAAATCGATAAAATTGAGAGTACGAGGGGGTAAAGTGACTCTCAGGCAGAGTACGAGGGGGTAAAGTGGAATTTACCCAAAAGAAAATGCAGAAAATTCTAATTCAGTGGTTATAAAGTGTAAGTTTTGGATATATCTGTTCATTTTAATGGAAGTCATTAAATATAGGGACTAAATTGAAACATTTGAGAATTAAAATAAAATTGTCGGCGTCACCAGCCCTAATCTATTTCCGCCGCCACGAACACCGCCGGAAGCCGTCCGACCCCATTCTAGCCCGCCGTTCCGTCCGATAAATCGCCGCCACGGTGCGCGTGAGCCGCATATATCTCCGTTCCGTCGGATAAAAATCGCTTCTTTTATTATTTCAGAACACGCCAGCCGCTATATGCCTCCGTTCCGGCTCCGCTAACCCCGCTCCGGCCGATACAGCGGCGTTCCGGCGAGCCATGTAATTCTTATGCAGATAAGATGAAAGTTGTTTCCACCGTGAGCCGCCGGCACTTACTCTCTGCAGAATCGGCACCATCTTTGATTCAGTTCATCACCCCTTTAACATCAAGCAGAGCAGACACCCCTTCTGCAGAATCAGATACTACAATCAGAGAATCTCCTAGAAAGAGAAAATACATTAATCACGAAACTGCCATCAATTTGATCAAACGCGAGAAGAATCCAGAACAAGCGTTGGAAATCTTCAACAAGGTGTCGGCACAAAAGGGCTTTTGTCATAACAACTCCACTTACGCTGTAATTCTCCATAAGCTTGCGCAGTGCAAGAATTATCAATCCGTCGATGCCGTTCTTCATCGGATGTCGTACGAAACCTGCGAATTCCACGAGGGCGTGTTCCTCAATCTCATGAGGCATTTCTCGAAATCGTCTATGCACGAGAGGGTGATCGAAATGTTCGACTCCATTGTGCCGATTGTGCGTTCGAAGCCGTCCTTGAAAGCCGTGAGTACGTGTCTTAATCTTCTGGTCGAGGCGGATCGAATCGATTTGGCGAAGACTTTCCTATTGAGTACTCGAAAGGACTTCCGTCTTGAGCCCAATACGTGTATCTTCAACATTTTGGTCAAGCATCATTGTAAGAAGGGGGATTTGGAATCGGCTTTCGAGGTTTTGAAAGAGATGGAGAAAGCTCAAGTGTCGTATCCGAACTTGATCACGTACTCGACTTTGATAGACGGTCTCTGCAGAAACGACAGATTAGAAGAAGCAATCGACCTGTTCGAGAAAATGGTGTCGAAGCATCAGATACCGCCCGATGCATTGACTTATAACGTACTAATCAATGGATTTTCTCGCGGAGGGAAATCCGATAGAGCGAGGAAGATACTCGAATTTATGAAGAAAAATGGATGCAGCCCTAATGTATTCAACTACTCGTCCTTAATGAACGGGCTTTGCAAAGATGGAAAATTTGAAGAAGCGAAGAAAATTTTCGACGAGATGAAAGATGCTAATTTGAAGCCCGATACTGTTCTCTACACTACGTTGATTAACTTTTTGTGTAGGGCACGCAGAACCGACGAAGCTATTGAGCTGCTTAGAGAGATGAGAGAGAAAGACTGCAGAGCGGATGAGGTCACATTTAACGTAATTCTTGGTGGGTTGTGCAGGGAGTGCAGATTTATCGAGGCGATTAACATGGTCGAGAGATTGCCCAACGACGGTGTTTATCTTAACAAGGCTAGTTATAGGATCGTGTTGAATTTCTTGTGCAAAGAAGGCGAACTCGAGAAGGCGGTCGAGTTGTTGATTTTGATGCTGCATAGGGGTTTTGTTCCGCATTTTGGTACGTCGAATGAGTTGTTGGTTAGTCTTTGTGAGGCGGGAAATGCGAATGGTGCTGGTTTAGTGTTGTTTGGTTTGGTGGAGACGGGGTTTAAACCGGAGCCCGGTACGTGGAGCGTGCTGATTGATTTGATCTGTAGAGAGAGAAAGCTTTTGCCCGCTTTTCAACTTCTTGACGGGCTTGTTATGGATTGATCGTGGTTTATAAATCGGTGTAAATTAGCCGTTCGAAAAAAAGGGGTTCTACGAAAGGGACCAAAAGGATATAAGGTCCGATTAATCTTGCAAGCAAAGGCTGCAGCAGAACTAATGTTTGTTTTTTTTCGTCACGGAAGAGGGTGTTATATTTGAATCGATATTATTGTTGTTGATATTTCGTTCGATTCATAAAATTCGAGAATATCGGCAAAAATAATCGGAAGCTTGGGCAGTTGCAAATGAGGAAGCCGCCAAGTGTGAATAGGGAGAGGAACTAATACAAGCATTCGAATTCAAAGGTAATAATACAGTTGAACCTCGATAAACTAATAACCTCGCTTAAACAATAGTTTTTCTGATCCCGTCTCGATGAAAAACCTACTAAATTATTAGTTTGATAATTTAACATTTTGCTAAATTAATAAAATTTTGCTAGTCCCGACTGTATTAATTTATAGAGGTTTATATATATATATATATATATATATATATATATATATATATATATATATATATATATATATATATATATATATATATATATATATATATATATATATTAAGCGCGACAAGACACAGATTTTTGCAATGCCAGGAGAAGCAATCTGGCAGAGACGAGATAAAGCTGATTTAAATCTGCTTGAACTTTGCCGATTTTGCAGTTTATCAATTTTCGTCTCAAACAAGTAAAGATCTCCGTTATTGGTTCGAACGAGTGGATTCTATAAAACAATTGTCGAATCTCTAAATTTGAATGTGTGGAGCTAGTAGTGAAATTCAATCGAGTTCTTTGCCGATTTTTGATACAGATTTTTAAACATAAATTTCATTAAAACTGTTTTTTTAAGTTCTACATGGTTCATTTCATGCTGCACTTGATAAAATACATGGATAATATTTACAATACGTTTCATACGGAACCTTATATATATAGTGGGAATGGATTAAGGGTAAAATTGAGATGAAATAATTCAAAGGGGGTCAAGCCAAATTAAAACCAAAATTTGGGTCTATAAATGAAGGGTGTAAACCTCATGATACTTAAGTGTAATTTTAAAACTAAGTGGGTGTTGCATATTAACCCTTGTTTAATTCAACTCTTATTCATTTATATTATTTAATTTAGAGAAAATAAGGGAAAACCCCTCAATACGTAAAATAATATAGCTCAGATCCATTTTATAATTGGATATTTGTAAAGAAATCCCAAACTGATTTTATGAATATTTGGACCCTTCTGCCCTTTCTTTCTATATTTTTGCCTTCTTTATTTCTATATTTCCTTTTCTTCTGCTTTCACTATCTCTCATTTATTTACAAATATCGCGTGTTTTTAATTCATCTCACTTTTTGGTCATCAAAATAAATGTATTTTCTATTCTATAAATGCCATATGTTATAATTTTATCGCCGAATATAAGGTTTTTGTAGCTGGGATCCGATTTTTAGAACACCAGAATCTCGACCTTAAATTGGATATTGTAGTTAACTCATAATAAAATTATGGTTGACTGCTAAATTTTTATAGTTGATTATGGAGATTTTATAGTTGACTACCCAAATTGTATAGTTGATCTTGGAACGATATAATTGACTACCATTTTTTTTTACAGTTGACACTGAAAATTTATACAGTTTGTACTTCGTAGTTGTTTTTTTCAAACAGTATAGCAAATTTGGACAAATTGGTATATGGTTGTGTTGCTTTTTCACCATTCAACACGAAAAGAGAATGATGATCGGATCATTTTTTATGAAGTTTCATAGATTATTCATAAATATGCTATTTATTAAGGGGTCATTTAATTATACATATTATGGGTCTATATAAATTCTCGTAAAATATTATCCTACATATTCAATTAATTATTAATTTATCACGTTGTTATGATTTATGTATATTATTAATTAATCAAGTATTAACTGATGAATGTATATATATTGTCGTTCTAATTTTGATAAAAGTACTATATGGTTATTTTTAATAGAACCTATTTATCAATTAATAAATAAGTGAAAAAAGAAGTGTCTCTATGTACGGTCGAACTCGCTCGTGATAATACGTGGCATATAAGTGATTATCGAAGGGGATTCTGTCTCGCTGTTGCGTGGAGAGAGATATTAAAGGAATATTGAAAATTCACCCCTTTTTCTCATTCAAAATCGTGCATAAGACTTTCCTCTTCACGGTTCCCAAGTGATAAAAGAAATAAGAACTCATATTCTTTCTTTTTTGATTACCTCTCTCGTATATATTAATCTAAAAATAGAAAAGCAAAAAAAATAAAATTGATTGATAAACGTGTTGAAAATGAATATGATAATTTCAATTACTACAAAATCAAATTGAGATTCCAACCGATAACATTATCAACACGAAAAGAGAACAATAATCGAATCATTTTTTTACGAAGTTTCATATATTATTCATAAATATGCTATTTATTAAGGAGTCATTTAATTATTTTTATCATGGATCTCTCGTAAATATATTACCACGTTGTTATGACTTACGTATATTATTAACTAATCAAGTATTAATCGAACAAAGTTCTGTAAACAGTAGTTATGACTTGTGTATATATTTTGCCCTTCTAATTTTAATAAAAGTAATGTTATGATTACTTATTTATAGAAACTATTTATCAATCAATAAATAAGTCAAAAACAAGTATATCTACGTACGGCCGAACTCGCTCGTGATAAGACGTGGCATAAAGGGATTATCGAAAGGGGATTCTGTCTCGTTGCTACGTGGAGAGGGAAACACGTAGATAAAAAATAGTACATCTCTAGGAAAAAAAAGAAAAAAAGAATTGAAGATGAACTTCAATAATTTGAAATTAATCTCAATCCAAACAATAACTATTCATTAGAATGAAAATAATTATGTATTTTAACTAATTTATTGTATTAATCTATAAAAGAAAAACTAAATTGTTGTATTAACTCATTAAACTCACAATTTCATTGATATATAATTTAAATTAAAAACTATATTTTATACGAATAAGAAATTAATTAATTACAGCTGTATTTTTTTCTCATTTTCTTTGCAAAATCCAGATCCAGCAGAATAATTATTTAAATTATAATTCTGTTCAAAAAAATTTAAGTACATTCTAATTTTGCATATCCTAATATAATAATATTTATATGCCACAACAGAATAGAGAGTAGTGCAGTATCAAAATTCAAAACCCTAATTCCCAAACCCCAGCATCAATGGCGGACGTCAAAAAAGCTGATGAAGCAACTGAATTCCCGGAGAAGCGCAAGATCGACGTCCCGAAATCCATCAACGAAGTTCCCGAGGAGGAAACCGGTGAAGCCGACTCAAACAAGCGGCAGAAAGTCGACACCACCTCCGCCGAAAACGGCGCCGTTTCGCTCCCCGCCGGCGAAAATGTGGCTGAATGCGGTGACCATCTGAACGACGGCGCCGCCGTGGAAGACGAGGAGAATTCTGAGCAAGAGGAGGATGCGAATGGGGAAGTTGAAGATGATGTTGACAGAAAGGGGAAAGGGGTTTTGATAGACAGAAAAGGGAAGGGCAAAATGATCGAGGACTCTGAAGATGATGATTCCGACGGCGATGATGATTCCGACGATTCGAGCGATGATTCCGACGGCGATTTCTCCGATGGGCTTGATGACAGTGATTTGGAGTCAGATCCACTTGCTGAGGTTGATTTGGACAACATTTTGCCGTCCAGGACTAGGCGGCGCTCAATGCAGCCAGGGCTTCGAATTTTCGATGATTCCGACAAGGGTAACAATGCTTAATTGAAAATTCTTTTGAAACTAGGTTAAAAAAAAATTAGGGGAAAAAAACTATGTAGCTTTCAGACCTAGTACTATCGAGTAGTGTTGTAATCCGAAAGAGATGTTCTTTTGATCAGTTAATGGAGTTTTTTTTTTCCTTTTTGTTTGTGGCTGAAAATATGCAGTGATCTGCTTTTGGGAATATATTTTTATTTTAGATGATTGCTGCCTCTTTGCTGTTATGGTGATTGCTATATATGAAAGTGGACTTGCCGTTTTTTTTAATTAAGTTCGTTTATTAATCAAAGAAAAATACTCGAGTTCTTGAAATGACACGAGTCATTTGATTGCGGTAAACTTGTCGGAAGAAAAAAAAGTTGGGATTCTTGGAATATGAGTTGAATGGGAAACTTATTTACTATGAATTGCAAGTACACTATGATCCGATTTATTAGGAAAAATGATAGACAAAATATCTCGGCTGAATTGTCCGGATTCTTAAATGCGGTTATAGAATATTTTTTCGGATATAGGTGAAGAAACGAATGTGTCTCTTATCTTTATGAGTTTGAAGCAAATCTGAGCATACCGTGATCAAGTTAGCACTACTTGAAAAACCACTAATAAAGAAATTGATTCTATTCATAGCTCGATTGCAATTTGGTTAATGTACGTAAAAGCTTAATTTCGCTACACCATGCAGATTTATGCACGAGGTGTAGTAAATGGCTAATATATCGGCATATGTTGTTTTTATGAGTAAGTCTTATCCGTTAATCCATCTCACAAAGGATGTCCGTGTTGACTTTCTTTAGGAAATAAGTTCAGATTTACGTCTCTTTCTTGCAATGATACCCTTCATTTATCATATAAACGGTAGAATTATTAATAAAAAATGCACCGAATACTTTCCTACTTTTTTTAGAAAAAGAACAAGCTTCTCAAAACACATATGTATAGAACTCATATTAAATTATGTTGGAGGACAAACAAATAGAACTCTGTGCATATTTGTGGTATGACGGGGATTATTTGGTTAATGCTTCGTGTACGAATAAGTTAATGCTCTTTCTACCTTTTATTCTGCATGAATCGAGAATCAATTGAACTTGTTTTATTTGGCTTCCTTATGAAGTATTATCAATGCAAATCAAATTATTTTGTTGGAATGTAAATTTACTAAACTGGAATCAGTCTTCAGTGGTTATCTTTGTCAGTTCAATAAATGTTCGTATGTAAGAGCATAGCTTTGTATGCATGAGCCTAAAATATTTGTTTTTGGAAGCAAGTGGTAAGGAAGGATACGTATTAGCATTGCTTCGGTAAGTTACCATACTGGTTGATTTTTCATGCAAGAGGTTTTGTCGAACAAAATGGTTGAAGAAATTTGTGTTGCGTTATGTGAAAATATTGATATTCATTTGCGCTCTTTAGGGTGGTGACCTCGATATTAACATTATTAGACATTGTTGAAATATTTCAATTCATATACTATTGTTCGTGTTGATAATATTCTATAAACTTCAACTCTTTTTTTATTTATTTTATTTTATTTTATTTATATGCCTTTCTTTATTTCAAACTGTATTGTCGATGAGGTTCGTAAGATGCGTGATGATGATAATAAGCATATTATATTCTAGAGAAATTGATATTTGCTGCAGCTCTGTAGAACATGGATCCTGCTCGCTGTCTCTGTTTGGCGTGCAGTGGCTGCGAATTTTGCTGCATGATGCAGATTACGAGGTGTGTTTCTATTTTCGAGTCTCCCATTTTAATGTAAATTAGCAAAACTTCAAAACTTAACTGTACGTTGCAAAATGATTACGACTTTCTGGAGTACAAAGATGCTCGGCATTAAACGGAAAGAATGACAGCATGAATACCACTTATTAAAGTGTAATGTCCGAACTTTTTTTTTATATGCTCGAGCAGTTACTTAACGAAGCATTACATCCATTGATTTTTAGCTTAGACCGATTGATGGATCCAAGAACAGTAAAAGTTAGGCCTTTGCCCATTAATAGGATAAGTAATGTAGTTGAGCACATGCAGTGTTACTTTGGGCTTGTGGTAACGATATTATGCTAAGTCACAATCAAGAAATGTCGATGTATGGTGTCTCGTTTGATAGCGATGCTCCGTAATTAACTGTAGATTGTTTTATTGAAATAGAAGTCCGATTTTTTCAGCCAGTAGACCTCCACTGTATTATGTTTCAGAAAAGAGACAAAAAAGGAAAGAATAAAAGGTGAATGAATTAGGTTTGAGTTGAATTTGTTACAGTGATTATGAAGTTGTAGGAGAAAGGTAGTCGTAATATTAATTTGTTGCAGTTTCGACTTTTTGTAGCAGGATCAAATGGTGTAGTAAAATGACAGTAGAATCATGGAGTAGAATCGGACTAGTTAGAATGAAATCTTATTCGTTATTAATTGCATGCAAATAGTACCAACGAGCTTAGTGAAAAAAATAGCGGTAAATCGAACGTAAGAAGCAATTTAGCTGCTAAGTAACTACAATATAGTCAAACTCGTTGAAGTTTTTTTAACAACCCCAAGTTTTTCCTTCTCGTTTTTTAAGCATATGAAACATCTTATTATTTGAAGAATGTTTATTTTGAATTTATTTTTTGGGGTAATTTTTTCAACGATTCTCAATAATTGCACTCACTCCCTTGTGTATTTATTACATACTCACGTATAGAAAGACGGGTTCCTAGTACGGAGATTGTAGCTGTAATGATGCATAATATTTTCGGAGATACTAGTCTGTGTTCCACATTTTTCAATTGAGCTCATCATTTTTGCCAGCTTTTTACAGTTGGAAAGTTGAATAATGTTTCGAACACCGAGAAATAACCAGTAAATAAGCATAAGTTGCACTAGATACATTCATTATTAGAAGCCCTTTTCTGGATAAATACTTGATCCTTAGGCATGAATACTTGATCCTATTAAAAATAGTAATTGTTTTCGCATGATTCTTTTGGGCACAAATACTATATAAAATATTGGGTTTTTGAGAAGCAGTGGGGGGTGATGGCCCCCCGTTGCTCCATGTTGTCTCGACCACTGAATATGATCTGGAAATGATCATGTGAGCAGTACAATGCAATTAAAAGGAAACGAGTACGCTGTGCAATCTTGTTACAATTATGTCTGTTCTCGAAGTCAGTAAAATAAGCGTGTTACGAATCTTCTTGAAAGTGGCATTTTGGTTATTATGAGGAAAGTGCTTGTGTTGTACTTGTCTGAATCGTCAATGCACTACTCATGAATTAACAGAAACGGGGTTTGCCGTATTTGCCGCTGTAACTGCGAAAGTGAACCTGTGGCAAGAGGGCCACTAAATTAATTTGCTTTATTTTCTTTTCAAATTTTGCAATGATAAAAGGACGTTTGAGAGTTTGTTGACTTTCTTGTTTGGTGTCGATAAAACCAACATCGTTCGATACTGTCACCGTAAAAGCAACAAGCGATAAAGATACTCTGTAGTCTGTACAGGAAGGCTAAGATCCTCCTATATTAGATTAGATGGTGGTGGCTTATCTTCTCAAGTATAATGTTCACTACTTTTCTCTACTGTCATGCAATAGTTGATTTGAACTCTTACATTTTGCACCTTTCTATCATGTTTTTATGCACATTTTTCTGTATTCGATTGTCGAATTGATTTAGTAAAAAATGCTTTTATCGTGTTTTTTTTATTCTTGGATTTTAGTTAGAGTATAGTTTTTTTTTTTTGAACAAGCAAAATACTTCATATATTACATAAGCAAAAGAGTTTTAGTACAAGGTTTACTGGTTTTGCGTATATATAAAGTATCCTTATCTTTAGCCAAAAGATCAAGGAGAAACTGGGGTGGATTATCAAAAGTACAAACATGGTTAATTAAAAGAGACGTTTCCATTTTTGCAAGTGCATTAGCAACACTATTTGTTTCTCTATATCCGAATGTGATGCGGACACTTCAAAATTCATGCAGTAGATTCCTCGCGTCCTCCATGAGAGTTGTTAGCTTGATGTGGAATATTTTGTTCCTGATAAAACAAGATAAAAGAAAACAAGAATCAGTTTCGACAATCAAACGTTCAATCTCAAAATCTCGAGCGATTTTAAGACCGATTTTAAGATCCATAACGAGAGCCTTAGTTAGAGTATAGTTACTTCAAATGATTGTGGTACCTTGGATTTTATCTAACACTAGGTTTGATTTTGTATTAGTATTTGTTTCCAAAAAACTATGCGCTTGGCACAAAAATTTTAAGTATTTTAATGGTAGTATCGAATAAAATTAGGGGAAAAAAAACGGTTTTATCTATAACACATTAAAAAATAGGATATGAGTACTTTAGATGATCATATATATATATATATATATATATATATATATATATATATATATATATATATATATATATATATATATATATATATATATATATATATATATATATATATATATTATATATATATATATAGAATAAAAGCTTAAAGAGTTTAATTTATATTTTTTAACTCTGAAAAAAAAAAGTTGGGCAGGACGACGGATCTGGATCTATCCAAACTTTTCTGCTAAGCAGTTTTTGGATATCAAATGGACCTTCGCAGAAGTTAATTTTAATGTGGCCGATTTGCCCTTTTTTGAGTTAATTTTAATGTGGCCGATTTGCCCTTTTTTGCAATCAATTTTGCTACAGCACCCCTTTCCAAGTGTGATTTCTATATTATGTATAAAATTCTTAAAACCAATCTTCGAAACAAAACTAATTGTCCACCAACTAAATAAAAACTTGAATACAATTGGATAGATAAGTGTTGGTTACGAAAATAGAGAGAGTAACAACAACCCTTATTTGACTTCCATGCTCATTGTTGATCGTAAAAATAATTACTTTTGTTTACTTTATTTTTCTTTCTTGTTTTCTTGATTATTTGTAGAGTCGGGGAACTTTATTTGTTGTTTATTTCCTTGAATACAATTGGATAGATAAGTGTTGGTTACCGAAATAGAGAGAGTAACAACAACCCTTGTTTGACTTCCATGCTCATTGTTGATCGTAAAAATAATTACTTTTGTTCATTTCATTTTTCTTTCTTGTTTCTTGATTATTTGTAGAGTCGGGGAGCTTTATTTGTTGTTTATTTTGGGGGAGAGATCCAATCTAACAAGTTGGGGGCGACATTTACTATTATGTTCGAGTTTGCTTCAAGTACCGGCTTATTGCCGGATTTCGCATCATGGGTAAGAAGAAGGCACACTTTCAATAACATGGAGTATATCAACATACATTAGACTTTTTATTTTGATATAACAAATCTATGTGCTTTATTGCGTCTAGAAGTTTGTTTTGTTGATTTACAAATGAAATTTTACTTGGATATGTAGTATTTCACCTGTCCCTAAATGATGGTGAAATTGGTTTAATACTACGGTTATGATATATTTTATAGAGCATTTCATATTCTAGCTACATTTTAGAAGGTAAGTAAAACTGAGTTTTCTAAAAAGCGTCATTCTCAATCAATGCTCGTGCATCCCATACTTAACCACCGAATAACCATACACGTCCATCCCTAGGAAGTCATTTATCAACCTCAAATCTCTAACATCACGTTAGTTATGGCCACTATCATCATATTAATCGTAATCTGGCAAAAAATCTTTCAAGACATCCATACTAAGCAAAGCAAGTTTTTTTATGGAAGGGAATACATATATATTTCCTAAGCCAAAAAGCGACAGTACGGCGCGGGTTAGGCTAGGACCCCGCACCAAAATAAATCGCTGAAATCATAAATATAATACAAATTGACAACGAACCAAAACCCGCCTAATGGGGGAAAAAGTAATAAGTAGATAGATTGACAATAAGAATTAGGGATCATGATTATGAAACTGGAACGAAGATTAGGGCTCCAAAAATTGAGGCTATGTTTGTTACCATTTTCAAATTCTTTTCACACTTTCCCCAAATGAATATTATCTTTCTACACTATTTTAAAAAACTTTCCCCAAAACAAATTCAAATATTTCTCTCTCTAACAAACATGATTTGACCGCTACAGTGAATATTGTCTTCACTAAAATACAAATTCAAATCACTTTATCTTTTAAATTCTTCTTCCAAAATACTTTTTCCCAACACCTTTCAGACATGATTTGACTTGCTACAGTACAAATTATCTCCTCTCAAAACACAAACAAACTCAGAAGCTTACAAAACATATATTTTGATGGAATATTGGAATGCAATTCGATAATAGAGGCAGGCCGTCACCAACGACAACATTTTGTCGCACATTTTAATGTTTGGAAGCATTTTTGTTTTGTTTTCATTGTTTCCCCAAAACAAAATGGGATTTATTACACTTTTCAAATCATTTTCTCAAAACAATTTCAAAAGTTTCTCTCTCCTTCAGACATGATGTGACTGCTACAGTAAAATGATGTGACTGGTACAGTAAAAAATGTCTTCACTAAAAAACAAATAAACATCACTTCATCTTTCAATTTTTTTCTTCAAAAATACCTTTTTCTAACACCTTTAAACATGATTTGACTTCTACAGTGTATTTTGTCTCCTTCCAAAATACAAACAAACATTACTTTCATTCTCAAATTATTCCCCCAAAACATATTTCCTCAAAATGAAATCAAAATAAGATTCAAAACGCTTCCAAACATTGCCTAAGTTACTACTTACTAGGTAGAATTGGAAACCTTTGTGGAAATATCATGCAAGAGTTTGTTTTAAGCCTTTAAGTTGTTTTGCCTTGCATCGGGCGCTTAAAATAAGGGTAAATTACGGCTACCGACCTGAGATAATGTCAAATTATAAAAAATTCTTTATGTTGGATAATTACAACTACCCATCAACTCTAAATCTTCTTACATGAGATATCAAATATAGTAAAATCTTCTAGATTATGTGAAATATTCTTCACTTTGTACTCCGTTTTACCCTATTCGAACTCCAGTTTTTTAAACAAGATGATCATTGGATGAAAATTTTGAAGAATATCAATAATAATAAATTTTGAATTATCTGTTTTGAGTACTACATTTTTGGTAATGGTGTTTTTCTTACTTACAGTTCTTGAGAAGGTTGCCAAAAAAAACTATTGAATATGTAAAATAATTTACACATTAGGTTTCTTTCTCTCTGCTCTCCGATCTCTGCCTGCAGATTCTATAAAACGGATATGGATTTCTGAAAAATCCTCTGCCCCGGAGCAAGTATTGCCAGAGGATCATACGCCGATTTCCTCTGCACTAACGCCTCCCACCGCCGCGGCCCGTAGTGGGCCCGCCACTCTTCCTGCGTCGTGTAGTAGGGCAAATATTGCTTCACCCCCAATTTCTCCGTTTCGCAGAAATTCAATATTCTCTTGTTCAGATTCAACAGATTCTGCAAGCTGCCATTTCCGCCGCCGCCGCCGCCGGAGGGAACCGCCGCCGGAAGAAAAGCCACTAGGTAAAAAATATCCTCCCCTTCTTCTTCACCTCCTGGTGTTACAAATGATGTTCTGTTGTCCCATCTGCAAACCAAAAAAAAAAATCATTAAAAATCAGTTGTCTGAATTCGAATTCTGAATCTGATTACGTCCGCCTTGAGTTATGGTCAAATTACGAAAATTTCTCACTTGTTTGGGTAATTACAGTCACCCCTTAAATATGTATTATCTTACGAAAATACCCCTCCAGATGTAAATTTTTAGGAATATTAAATCAGTAAAATTGAACCGAAATTTTGGCACGCCAACATTTCATACCGTTTATCGAACTTAAAATACGATTTGGTTCAGTAAATATATGAATTACATAAATTTTATGTAAAAATACTTAAAAGGAGGGGTGGCTATAAATGTAATTACCCAAGTTTATTTTTCGTAATTTGGTCATACTTGAGGGTTGGCTTAATTTGCCCAAAAAAGATTGTTTTTTTAAAATGTTTTGTTTCTTACTTTGATTTGTTGACTGGATAGACAAGAACAGGGCCGTTGTTTGTGTCTGTAAGAATATTGCCGAAAATACCCTCAGCAAATGTATGAATATTTGTTCTTGGTACAAGAAGATTAAGCCATGGGTGTGGAAGATCCCATAGCCCTTTTGACCTAAGTTTCATTTCTGCTGCATGCACCCTGTCCAAGAATTCTACATACGTAACTTCCGTCACAAACAACGTCGATTCGATGTAGCTTAATTCCGACAATAACCTCTCAATTTCCTGCATATTCGAAAGAAAAAAGAATCCCCAAAAAAATCGTACATTAGCACCTTTTTTCTTATGTGTTTGTTGTGTTGTGTGCACTAACTGTAAAAGTTTTTCACCTTGTCCGTGTCAGTATCTTCGTCGGGGTCGAAGTTTTTCGTTAGTTCGAGGCAAAACAGCGTCTTTCCGTCCGATACGAATCGACTAGCTTGCTCTGGATCTTGTGGATTAAAAGACGACCTCCAATTATTTATGAGACCGGTTTTGTTTACTATAACAAGGCCTTCCACGTAATCGAACGTCTTTTCCGAAGATATTAAGTGCTCTTGATCCCTCACGAAAGTGGAGAAATCCGAATACAGCACCCTAATCCACTTCACCTGTAAGACGGACAAACATTAGTTTTCGATTTTTAAAATTCCGACCCAAAAAAAAAACACGAGTCGTCATTAGTGGATAATGTTTCTTGAATTACCATCTTCGGTGCCGTCTCTAGCGAAATCCTCGCCCGTGTTATAATACCAAACTGCCCTAGCCCGCCGAGTACGCCGTGAAAAAGATCGGCATTTTTCTCCTCCGAACAAACGACCACCTCTCCTTTTCCTGCATTAGCGTTTCGTTACACAAATATTACTTATTAGACCATGATCTTTTATTGCGAAATTTTTATGTAATTCGATTTTTGTTTTGTAATGAACGGTACAAACCTGTGACGACTTCGAGCTGACGAACGTTACTAATTTGTGGGCCATGCCTAAACGCCTGCCCACTAATCCCAGCATTAGACAAAGTGCCTCCGACAGTTAGATGCAAATAATCGGTCCAAGATTTCGGTGCTAACCCGTACTTCAAACATTCGTGCAGGATATTAATCCACAGCTCTCCCGACGAGACATCCACGTAAGGGGACACTCCGTCGTTATGGATCTGCATTTCTTGCCCGGTCAAAGATTCCATGTTGACCACGATCCCTTGCGGCGCCTGCGCTTGTCCTTGGAGTGAATGGCCGTGGCCTCGGGCCGCGACGGTCAAGCCCGAAGTGGGGCCCATCTGCCACACGTGCCGTATCGTCGAAGCTATGTCGGACACTTTCTTGGGGTGGAGGACCGCGAGAGGGAGGGAGTGGAATTGGTTTCCGAAATCTCTCGCCGCGAACTCGTTCTTCTCGAAAGTGAAGTAGCCGTGGAGATTGAGCGAATTCAAAGACGACGGGACGATAGAGAAAGAGAGGCTTAGTTTGATCGAAATGCAGCATAGTAACAAAACCGTGCAGCTTCGGCTGAAAACAACGTTGCTTTGTTTCGCAGACGAAATCGACGGCTTATGTATGATCATCTTTCTTGGCTTCTAGAAGTTAAGAAGGTACGAGATTACGTTTTTTTTTTCTTCGTCTTCGATTTTTCGAAATGGTTATGTGGGACGAAGAAATTGAAATGGAGAAGGGGGATTTTAAAAGATTTAAAGAGAGGTTTTTTTTCGAGAATCCGTAAGAAGACTGGCTACTTATGGGAGAAATATATAACTAGTGATAATATTTTATTTTTTTTTTGAAATTTATTTATTTAATTTAGAAGATGTATTTTTTGGTTTTGCAAATAGAAACAAACACAACTATATATATTCTCCAAGTTGAAGTGGGAAGAACAAAAAGTGTCACAAGAAAGGAAGAAAGATTTTCATAGATCTTGTTGCTTTTTTGCATACAGTTGCCACACCATTTCATTAACCCCCTTTTTTTTTTTTTTCTCAAAAATTCAATTAAAGACAAGATTATCTTTTAATCCCAACTCGTTTACGATGTTAAGGATAATCTTGCCATTTATGGAATGAAAAGCGCATTTTTTATCATTTTTTTTTTTTTTTTTTTTTTTTTTAAAATTTTTATTTAAAATTCTGAAATTTGTTGTAGCCCATCCACTATTATTGAAATTTCCTTGACCACCTTAAACTTAACCGTGTTTTCGGGGAGCTGGAAACAATTGTTTCCATTCGTTTCGATAAGCAGCCGTTACTTGTCTATAAAGCAAACACGGCGAATCCGAATTCAAAGATTTGCATGAGAGGGACTAAGGTTGTTTTAGCAGACATACTTGGCTCTCAGACCAGGTCCATATGGCACGTGACTGCACACTTTATTTATTTATTTAATTAATTGTTGCTGTATATTAATTGTATTTTTATTTTTATTTTTGTGGACCTATTTTTGCTTAAATGTGTTTGGCATGGGAAAGTTGAGTGATAAGAAGACTATTTATCCTCCAAAGTCTTCTCTTTCTTTTTTTCCCCATCACTTTACACTGCAAACGGACACGTTTACGGTATCGTTTTCAACTCTTCGTTCCTTCGTTCATTCTTACCGCGTAATTTTTTTTACACAGTTAAAAAAAATAAAACACCCAATTTTTTTTTAATATAAAAAAAAAAAATAATTTAATCCATGCAGAAAAGCAAGAAAAAAAAAAGGGGGGGGGGGGGGGGGGATCAAATCTTGTGAATTTGGATGAGTACTTGAGGGTAGATTCAGTGTGATGTGGGATTGTAGCAGAGATATTATTCTGTCCTAAAATCAGTATTATTATTACATGAGAGAAAGCTGATGAGGGGGCAGAATGATGGCCATTTTATTATATATTATATATTTTATATTTTTATTTAATTAATTAATAATTAATTAAAATGTGGTCTAAAAAGGCAAAACATAAGAAGAACTTTTAGAGTTAGTGTGCAAATAGTTAAATGTTTTGTAGATGACATAAAACAGATACCAAATCTTTCAGCAGTCATAACAAGTTTTTGTCTCCCACTTTTGGTTTTTTTTTTTTTTTTTTTGGTTGTTTATGGGAAATTCAGTGAGCAGTCATTCAAATATGGCATCTAATACTTCAATGATTCTTCCTATGGGATTTTTTGGTACTTCAATAAAATCCATTCATTAATATTTTATTTTTTTTTCAAATTATTTGTCACTTCAGAATTTGAATTGAAAGATAATTAATGGCGAAACAATTAACGGTAGGGGTGTTTTAGTCAATTTAGTAAAAATTTTCAAGTATCTATATTCCCTGCACATTTATTAATTTGTTTTTAATACGTGGACACTAGCGGGAGGCTACAACTAAAATAATGAGAGATTATTACCCCCTTTGTTCGTTAATAGGCGTTTCTTTTCACATTTGTAGAAGTATTAAGAAACTCAACAACTGTAGCTTGGTTTTTTAGGAAAAAATACATCGAAAAAGACTGAAAAAAGCCTTTATCATTGAATGATTTACAAGATAGAACTAATGTTAATAGTTGAATTAATAAGGTTAAAATAGGGAAACAAATGCATTTAATGTAGGATTAGAGAGATCTACAGTAACAAATAATATGATATTTTTTTTGTTAAAAATGACATTTATTATGAAACAAAATGAGTAATTTTTTTCCTTTAATGGAGAGGTGTTTGGTTTTTCCTCTAGAAATTGTGATCTTTTCGACCATACGACGCTTGTAAACGGAGGAGGAAGTATTTTCATACCGAACGAACCGAATTATATAACGGTATAACCTATCTTTTCTTATGACTCGGTTTGAAGGGAAAAATATCAAATTTCGAAAATCAATTAGTGCAACCAATTTTGAAAATAATAAATAAAATACTGGTAAAGTATTTTGTTTTTAAACTATCCACGTTTTTCTTGAACAAAATTTCTTTTTTTTTTCAAAATATTGGTATCTTTTTTTTTTTTTCTTATCTCACACATTGCCATGTCATCTTTTCTTCCTTTTTTTATTTTATTTAATTTTGTATAAAAAACATCATTAATTGTGCAACTACTTTTTTGTTGGAGATGGGGTGAAGTTCTTGTGTCCTTTAGTGGAGTTCAGGTGGAAAGTTTACTAAGGATTGCAGCTTATTTTTCTTCCTAATTTTATTTATTTATTTTATTTATTATTGCATCCACAAAGTGGGGCAAAATATTATTTTAATCCTCAAACAAAATCTCAATGTAATCTCACCCCATTCCTCACGGTCTTCAATTTTCCATACAAATTAACCCAATTTGGACCACAAATCTTTAAAATAAAAATAAAAAATAATAAAAAAAATAAGCCAAGTCATTCTACTAGACAATAAAGCATGGTAGAAACCCCACTAATATTGTCCATTCATTCATGATTCAGAGTTTATTCATTTCTAAATTAAAAAAAAAATTACAATTGTCATTAATATTTCTAATTTAAAAAAATTAAAGTATATTGTGTGAGAAATTGAAATTGAAATTGCAATTAACCATTGAGGTTTATAGTTATTTTACAAAGTTGCATTGCAACATTTAGTACTAGAACGGGCTGATTATGGGTTGTATTACTTATATTTGTGATCTATAGTTTTTTTTTTATGGATAATCAACCATCAGCCAATTTATCAAAGTTTGGTCAATAATGTAACAAACTCATGTATATATAGATAAGTCTATAATTGGAATATGCTAAAAAATTGGTTGATCGAGTAATAACGACAAATCAACTCTATTCATGTACTCCCTCCGTTCCTAAATAAGTGTTTTTTTTATCACTTTTCACAAAGATTAAGAAACTCAATAAATATATCTTGATTTTAGAAAAATCATATAAAAATACTAAAACAACCTTTATTATTTAATGATTTATAAGAGAAATTTAATGATTAGAGTTTCATTAATAAGGTTAAAACAGGAAAAATGCATTTAATGCAGTATTGAGAATCTAAAGTGACAGATAATATGAAACAAAAATATTTTTAAAAACATACAATTATTGTGAAACAGAGAGATAAGGAGTACTATATTTATTAATTTGAGTTTCAATTTTATACTTTATAACTCATTTATTATTGTCTTACCCCTCTCCATCTTTCTTCAGAATTCCACCTAAAATATTTGGATTTTACTGTAATATTATGGAACTATTTATGTTTAATTACAACACATATGACCCGTAATATTTTGGATGTTATCATTAATTCTAACATTATCGAAGACCTAATATACATGATTACATGTTTTCAAGAGACCGACTGTCATTAAAGAAATGATAAAAAGGTTAAATCCATCCCCTTAGGGTTAATTAAAGTGATTAACATTAGGGAATTGTTTAATCTAAAGTTAATCACCATGTAACACGTCATTAGGTTGCTTTTAGTCCACACCTTAATCCCTTTTTATGTGATCACACACTTGGAAAAAAGACAAAACACAAATAAGAAAGCATCATTTAATTAGGCCACTAACTAATATGATTGGTGGTGTGTAGATTGTAATTAACCAATGGTAAACCGGCAAGTAACTAGGTTAATTAAGTGACACTAAACCGGGCTTAATGGGTTGGACCGCCACATTAATTAATCACAATCCTTGTCATTATCATTAATCTATCTAGGAGACAATTGATTCTGTGTTTTGATGGGTTGTTAGGGTGCATATATGTTGTTGATTATTATGGATTAAATCGAGGGTAAATTAGTGAAAACCCTCGTCTTGAAATTGCATTGAGATATGCACACCATTTGGATATAATTAGTGGTAACAACATTTTTATGTTTTTTAACAAATTCTAGATTACCTTATGTTTTTTTGCAAAATTCTGGACTAAATCGGACATAAATCGACTACGCTGCTTGTGTAGTTGATTTATTAATACTATAGTTGATTAAAATATTCATGCTTGTGTAGTTGATTTATTAATACTATAGTTGATTAAAATGTTCATGTGTATATTAGAACTAAAAACAATAAATAGACTATAAAAGAAACATGATTGATTTATTAATTGATTATAGTCGATCACGTAAACTGTTACAAAATAGTTATCGGTTTCATGAGAGCAGGGCTATTTAGTTGCGGCGGTGGAGGTGTTAGAAGCCAGACAGTGGTTCATCGACAGCGGTGGAGATGTTTAGATGTCCAGACTGCTCGACTGTGGTGGATGTTTTTTATGTCCATATGGTGGTGCCTTCGCCACGGTGTACTTGTTTGATGTCCGAAGTCCCGACGGTGGTACTTTGTCGACGTCGTCGGTGAAGATGAGGTAATCGTTGGGATCTTATAAGATGAAGATGAGAATAGTATTAGAACTACTCAAAGAGTAGAACTTGTGTCTAATGAGAAAATAATATTGGACCTACAGCAGAACCTCTATATATTAATACTCAATAAATTAATAACCTCGATCAAATACTAGTTTCTATCGGTCTTGATTCGGTGAAAATTAGTTAAATTATTAACTCGATAATTCAATAATTCCCTAAATTAATAGAATTTCCCTAGTCCTTACTGTATTAATTTATAAAAGTTTAACTGTAATTTGGCTATTATTATAATATTTGAGGAGCTATACTCCTTAAATCAAAACCTATGGGCTTTGAGGATTATAATTAACTAAATTATCAAATGCATTATATACTAAATTCCTAAAGATTAATTAATATATTACGTTTTGTTGTCGACCGATAAATAAATGATTTTAATTTAGGAAATAAATCTCCTTATTCGTTTATCATATACTTAAACCTTTATAAAATTTACATAATGCGTCATTAATAAAAGAGTACAATTTGTGCATGTTGTGAATAGAACAATTAATAAAAGACTTAATTAAGTCGCACTAGTATGTGAATATATATTTAAATGTATAATAGTTTTCTTTTCTTAGGCATATATATATGTGTTATTAATATTAAACAAGATTTGTCTTGTTTGAAAAAATGTCGTAATAAAAAACTAAATCATATGGCACCAATTAAATAAGATTAGATTTATATAAGGTCACTAGCTAGCACGTGAAGAAATTAGATTTAATCATTTAAATAGTTATTTACTAATTTCTAGAAGCTAAATAATTTAAGGCCTTAAATAGAATACCGACTTACCACATAATTTAATGTCAAATTTGGTTGGGGCGATTAGTCATTGATTAACTAAATAATCGAACCTTATTCGATGTTTGGTTAACTCAATAACTTTCCAGGTCGGCTTGAAATATTATGTTATCATGTCTTATTTTGCCTTTTATGATACTTTTATGTTTAGAAGTCCCAGGCTCCGACAAAATAATTGAATTTTCGTTAGATTATTTAGAGGGTGCTAAGTTTATAAGCTGGTAAAAAGAGTTTATAAGATCTTTAAGAGCTTATAAGATCTTACAAAGTATTTGGTAATTTAAAAAAAAAATCCAAAAAAATAAAAAATTTAGCTGTTAGAGAGCAGATAAGATTTTTAAGAAAACAAATACACCCCACCCCATCTTTTTATTTAAGATCTACTATGTTTCAGGGGTGAGTGTAATTATCGATAACAGATGGACCTTAAAGTCAGTTTAACATAATTTAGGGGTGAAGGTGTAATTTACCCATGAATAAAAATAGCTTATAAAATCATTATCCGACCACTTTAAAAAATAATTCTAAAAATAAGACGTAACAACTTATCAGCTATCAAAACAACTTATCAATTGTAAAAGCTTATCAACTGTTAGACTTTGCTTAACCAAACGGGCCCTTAATTTTATTTTTACTAATCCTATTATGGCAACCAGATGTATGTACCTTAAATCATAATTTATCAGCACAAATTTCTCAGATTTTGGCTCAAATTGGTCACTAATTATCCAGCCTCCCCTATTTCTAGCCCTCCAAATTAAACTATCTCTAAACTCTAATGGACAATTAACAAATGCCTAATCATCTTAATTTTGACTCCAAGTCAACCAACAAGAACCATTGGGTAATAGCCACCATGGTCGGTTTCACACACACACACAACACACACTAATTAACATTAATTAATTAATTTGGTAAAATTAAAAGTAGCCATCAAGAGACTAATGATTAATGAGGGGCTTAATTTTTAGTGCTTTGTTCTTCTTTCATGCGAAGCTTTTTTGCCCATAGTTTCAAATCTATCTATACTATATATAAAAGTGTGAATGTTAGATGGTTTCTTTCATTCTATGTATGGACAAAAATGCCTCGTAAAATAATTAAAACTTCAATGTCAATTAAGTAAATTATATAATAATTAAATAGTTCATTAATGCATATTAAATACAATAATTAATAATATATGATTCATTAAAAAATTGTAACCACAACAACTTAAATCAGTCGATAACCGTAGGTTGAACCAACACTCGATTTGTGAAATTGCATTTTAGAATCATAATCAAACTCTTAACTTGGGTTGGTTAATGGTCTTGTATTTTTGAATTGTGAACTTCGATCGATTATGACTCGTGAACAGTTGGTTCACGACAATGATCATGTTTCCATCCAATTTTTCATTTATGTTTAATTTTTCATTAATATTTATTTGTCATTTGTTCTAAAAATAAAAATATATAATAAACAATCAAGACTAAATGAGACAATTCGAAATGAGAGTAATCACAAGATCGAAAAGTTCTAATTAAAAAGAGAAAAAAAATCACTACGCATGATATTCAAGACGATGATAAATAATTACTGGAAATAATCTAAGAAGAAATAAATATTGTAAAATAAATATAATAGTTTTATGTATATCAATATTAAATAAAATTACATTCTATTATTTCAATATATTTTAATATATACATAAATTAATAGAGACGTGAACGTACGTCACACCTTACTAGTTAAATGAAAATATGAATTGTAAAGATTTTGGAATTGTACTTATTTTATTTGACTTTGAATAAGTTATAAGTTGACGAACTTAACTTTTTTTTTTCTTTGGGTTTTGTTATTAAAGTATCACGAATAAATTCTCTTGTGCATAAAAGAATTAGTCTACTAGTCAAGGATGGAGGCTACTTATTAATTAGTCGTATTGGCAACATAGATTCACTAATAGCCGTCAAATGTTAGTAGTGCATGACTTTTTAGAAGATTCTTACTAAAACACTAATTTTTTGGGTCAATTTCATTACTGGTTTGACTGTATTAGATTTTATGTGAATAAATTTAAATCATAAATTTCATTTCAATTAAGTTTATTATTTTTAGTAGTGGCGAATCCAGAATTTTTGTTAAGGGTGTTTGAAATTGAACGTAGTAAGAAATATAAATAACATTTAATAAAAATGGTGGACCAAAAGTTTACGGGGTTCGGGGACAGCGCCCCCTTTTTTTAATAGTATATACGTAAGACAATAAAAATATGTGAACAAAATTAAAACTAAAAAAATTGTTTGCAAAATTTTTAAGAATTTTGGAAAGATTCAGAAAAAAAAATGGTGAAAATATTAAACGAGTGGTAGAAATTTGCATGTTTCAATACAATCCTTGCAAATTTTTGAATTATGAAAAAAATTGATAAAAAATATAAAGTGTTGAACAAGTGTCAAACCCCAACATGCTGATGTGCAAATTTCACTTACTACCACCTGACCTACAACATCGTTACAAAATAATTTCATATTTAATATTATATATAATAACAATATATATAATTCCCAAAATCAAGGGTGTGCAGTTGCACATCCTTACACACAAGTAGATCTGTCAATGTTTTCTAGGGATGAAAGCGAGATGGAACGGATCAGAATTAACCTTTTGAAAAAAAAAAAATAAAAAAAATTCATAAGTAAATAATTTATTCCAATTCCAGCTCCAAAAGATATGGATAATTCTGAAATTCGAAAATTACATGAGTATTAACATAAAACTAATATTTGACAATTTTTATTTTTTTATAAAATAACTATAAATTCCCATGCAAGTCCCACATACGAAAATGGCATTGGTTAATTATAATTTATACATATATATAATTAGGATCTTAATATATATAATATGATATGGGTCCTGTATATTCCACATTCTTCTCAAACATCCTTTTTTCTAGGTATTGTGGGTTACCATAGCGATGCATGCAACTTGTGTTGAAAGATCTTAAAGAACCCTACTTCCAAAAGAAGAAAGATTATCTTGAGTTATATATATATATATATATATATATATATATATATATATATATATATATATATATATATATATTCGACGTCTAATGATTCGAATTCGATTTCGATCTCACCTGCCAACATTTTTTATCGATCAGAGCTCATTGGACAGGTTTAATTTTGCCAATATTTGATTTACATCTCTCGCTTAATTTATGGATTATTGCACAAGAGCGAAATTTATCCAGTACACATAATCTGAGGTGAGTTCCTTTTGTCTAACAAAAGAAATATAAAGAGTAACAAGGAATATTAATGGATATAGATGATATATATATATATATATATATATATATAATATTTTAGAATATTCAAGCCATGTGCTCACAATGTCACTTGAAAAGGTTCATATTTCTACTATTGATAGTGTTGATACACAGTGTTTATGTATGTATAATGTTGTGATTCTCTGTAAAAGTTGAAAGAAACCCTATCTTCCACACAATGAGCTTTCCTAATACAATATATTTATATTTGTAAGTATATATATTGTAATTATGAGAATATATAATTAATAATTATATATATAAGATGTAGGATTATCATTATTTGATAAGAATATTCTCTGTACTGTACCAACAAATTATTGAATTTTGTGAATAAGTCTATGGTGCACACAAGCTCCTTCACTCCCACCTCCAACAAAGGGGAAAAAAAAAGAATTAAAAAAAACCCAAAAAAGCAAAAGTGATAAAGTATATTCATCAGCTAATTATCATATTTCAAAAAAGAATTACCAAGTCCAAATAAATATAATTTGTGTCATACCATGTTTTAGAAATAAGAATAACTTTATTAGAAAACTTTTAACAAGCCATACATTACTATCCGCTAATTATTTTTTGATTGACGTAAACCACACTAGGTTGACTATGTGCGACAAGTTCCACCTATCGACCGTTGGCAAGGGGATTTGAACCTAGATTAATTGATTCAGACTCAGTTGCTCCAACCGCTAGATTATCAATTACGGGACGAAAAAAGGCTAATCTATATATAATATAAAAAGAGAATCTATGCCCTCAATGATTGACATGTGGCAAATGATGATGTCATTTGTCAAAATTGCTTAGTTGGAGTTCAATTGATTAGGTGGATTCTTCAATTGATTAGGTGGCATTTTTATTTATGGATGTTTTTAAGTTTTTTCCTATTTTACATTTACACAATCATTTAATAATTGCCACATGTATATATATTATTTCCAAAGTTAATATTTTATAAATTCGAAATAAAAAAATCTTATTTATATTTTCAGTATTTCAAAATATATTTATTCAAATAAATTCATGAAACTTATGAATATTCAAATAATTTTCATAAAAAAAATATATTTTTAAATACTAAAATATTAAAATAAAAGAATATGTTGTTTTTTTTTTTTTTTTAATTTTCAATATTTTAGAATGTTCGAATATCCATTCCATTAAAAATAATAATGAAAAAATATTTTAGTTTTTAACTGAAGTAGTTAATAAATATGCACTATTTTTTTATATAATTTTTATTATACCATATTTCAAATTAAAAATAATTATATTATTTAATAAATATGCAATGCACGGTGGATGATTCTTAATGAAGTAGCTGGTTGTATATTTGGAAAACACTATTTAATATATAATAATATGGTCCGAACTATAGAACGGATTATGTATTATATTTATTAATTATTATTTCAAATAAAATATCAAATCACTAATATAAATGAATCTTTAATATTTCAAGATTCCATCGTATCATCTTTAATAAAAAAAATTTATTTACATTTCCAGTATTTCAAAATATATTTATTGAAAAAATTCATGATACTTAATTTTTTTACGAATATTCAAATAATTTTCAGAAAAAAATGTTTTTTTTAATATTAAAATATTAAAATAAAGGAATACATTTTTTTTAAATTTTCAATATTTTGGAATATTCGAATATTCATTCAAAAAAAAATTAAAACTTTTTTTTACATTGTACTGTTA